>JBCFYV010000003.1:33896743-34496743 GCA_039000515.1 Timema cristinae | reverse complement strand
TGAAAATTTAAAAACTTACAGTATATCGTGCAACCTTGTGTTTCTCTAACAATAAAGTGATATTTTTTTTATTATTATTTATTTCCACTAAGCGAAATAATCACTCTTTAATTTGAAATTTTTAGAATTAAATAAACTAATAATATTCAGCGAGTTCACCACCTTCTGTCAACTAAAATTCATTTGAATCCAATCAATAAAATAACAGTTTTCATTTCTATTTAAATCTTACTTACCAAATATTTTATTTCAACAATTTTAAAATCCTCTTTGGTACTTAAGTGAAAATCTTAAAGTGCGGCAGAATGGAGTAAAAGTATTTTTCAGTTTTTATAGAATATAAATTTTTTGGCAAAAATAAATCAAATATTTCTTCAGTAACAACATATAGTTTAGTTTTCTGCACATGCTAATATCAACAGATCTTGAATATCTGTCAGGGGTGTCTTGGAATGTTGTCAAAATATTTTCTATTTATTTAAAATGTTTTGACAACATTCCAAGACACCTCTGACAGATATTAAAGATCTGTTGATGTTAGCATGTGCAGAAAACTACTCTACATTGCTACTGCAGAAATATTTGATTTATTTTGGCAAAAAAAATGTATTGCTATAAAAATTGTAAAATTACTCGTGCTCCCTTCTGCTTTGAAGGAGGAGATGTTATGAAATTTCATATTTGATGAGGAAAAATGGTAAATTTGGTTCTCAAAGGAAGATTCTTTTTTTTTTTATCTTAGTCAAACACTGTATTTAATAATGTTTGTGTTTGTTTATTTTTTAGTACATTCCAAAAATAATCATTTATAACAAACAGTACTGTAAAACCTTGCTAAACTGAACCTCTGTAGTCCAAAATTCTGGATAATCTTAACACACTTTTCAGAAAACAGGTGGGAGAATTAAGTCAAATGAAATATATTTTATTGGTCAACAAGCTCAAAGCTAAAAGAGAATTGTAGGAAACAGTGATATTTGATAATAAATGTTTAGTATTTATTTGTTTAGACAATGAAAATTTGATTAAACTCATTCAACTGTAATTTAAAATATATGAAAATACTGTAACCCTTTATTCTTCCACTTAATCCAAACAAAAATAAGGTAATTTATTTCAGAGATTGTGTGGCCACCCCTTTAAGTGATGATCCTATTTAATATAATATAGAAATAATTTAACTATGTAGAACGTTTTTTTATTGACAAATACACTTGGCTCTCCTATAGCATTGTTTTATGTGAGCTAGAATTAACATAGTAAAAAGGAGATCAAATTCTATCTTTTAGACAAGGCATCTTCCAAATCCTAAATTTCTAAACATATATTAAGATACAAGAACAAACACATTGCTACAAAACATTTTTAACAGCAACATAAAAAAGGATGAAAGAACGGATGCTTTTATTGATAGAAAGCAGTTTAATTATTTCAAAGAGTGGGCAAGAAGCCAAATCACTGGTTAGCGGGAAAATTCTGCTGGTCTTTCAAACTACCGGTAGTTCATTGGACTATTACCATAAAAAATACTATATGTGTACTACTAGTGGTTGAGTATATTAAAAATCATGAGGCACGCTGATGTTGCTTAAACACTTCCTTCTTTCCTGATCAACCTGTTTCGGTGTAACCAATACTACCAAACCCCCACACTGCTAATGTCTTGTACCTGTTAAGAAAACTGATAAACTAATTACTTTAGCGCTGAATCACATCTCTTCTCTGCCTTCTTTATGGAAAACCTCTTCTCACTTTTTGAGGTATGTTTTTATTTATTTATGGAAGAAGGTAAAGAGGTATAGAATTATATAAAGGGGAACAAACACAATATGGCTTGTACTATTAAAAAACAGTTCAAACTTCTAATTATCGCCACTGTACAAAGAGGCATCTGCTGCCTCTTGAAGAAAATCGGTTGTTACTTCCCAACCCTTATACCTAGCTTTCATTCTAGCAGATCTTGAGATGTAATAATGCAAAAGGAACGAATGATATAAAGGACAAACATAGGAAATGGATATTGGATGTGAATATATAATATGTCTCTGTAAGGGAAACTTTAGGTATCTCTTGTTATGAAGAAGGTACAGGAAAGCGTGCTAGAAACACATAAAAGGAACACAATTATCTGCAGAGTAATCCCATCAGTCTAACACCAACCAAATCACAAACGTAATACAATACTATCTTAATTTTTGATATTTAACAAAAGTGTATAATTGAATTTGTGATCAAACAAGTCATTTTATGGGAGAGCGAAGCGTATGTTAGTAAAGTCGGTTTCCAATTCATATTTAAACTTTAACTTTATCATCTTAATACCTTTACGTTACTATCCCAAAACAAATAATTTATAATTATCAGGTCAAATTATGAACTTAAACATTTGTGTGTCTCTGGTAGATATAAGGGTAAGGCCTACACAACATCAAATTTTATGTCAAAAAGTGTGAACACAGCACATCACGGTAATTTTCAGATCAATTCACACAACTTTTCCACCAAAAGAACCTCATCTATTTTTCTTGTTTGTTTTAGCAGTACTTAAAAATTTACCTATTAATTCAAAACATAAAAATATCCATATATTTATTGACCTCTATCAAATTCAACAAATACATTCATCTCTATAAGGAAAACCTCTTTTCGCTTTATGAGGTAATTGTATGGAAAAAGGTATAGGGTAAGGTGGATAGAAACATATAAAAGGGACGAACACAATATGGCTTTTATAATAAAAATAAACACAATTCACACTTTACAATGCTGCCATTGGACAAAGAGGTAATGGTTGCCTCTTAATAAAAATAGATCATAACTCCTCCCTGATGAGTTCCGATAGAATGAAACCTAGGTCGGGGAGATTGGGCGGTGACGATCGATTTTTCTTAAGAGGCAACCATTACCTCTTTGTCCAATGGCAGCAATGTAAAGTGTGAACTGTGTTCTTCTTTTTATTATAAAAGCCATATTGTGTTTGTCCCTTTTATATGTTTATATCCACCTTTCCCTATACCTTATTCCCAATATAAAACCAATACATTCAGAAAGACTAAACACAAAGGCTTTCATAGGCCTACACCATCTTGAAGTAAGTTAGATACATTTGTCACTAGACTATTGCCAAAAATGTCTAAATATATTGTTTTTGTCTTTGGCAGTTGATAAACGATTAAATATTGTTCACTCATTTAATAAGCTAGTCTATCTTTCATTATGTATCTCAATTTTGATAATTAAGGATGTAAAAGAACCACTTTTTCAATTCAAGATGTCAATATGAAATAATATTGAGAAGCAAGAACGAGATGGGAAAACTTCCTTTAAAAGTACAAAAATGTTAACTATGTTTATTAAAAATTCATTTTGACATTTGGGCTGTTGCTTGATTTGAATTATCTTATAGTTTATTCAAACACTTAAGATATAACTCATACACTTTTTAAATGCAATTAATAAAATTGTGATGGTTGCATTGTACATTATTTATAGTTTAATTTTGTAGTTTAATTAATGTCTTATAATGTCAAATTTTAATTGAAAAACAATATTTATAACATAACATTTCTTAATGAAGGCTCTTTTGGGGGGAAAGTGTTGCCTCTTTTCGACTCTGTACAGTATTATAAGAAATAAGAAATTCTCTGATTTGTAAATTTCTTAGGACAATTTATTGCTTTTCCATTTATTTATTTTCTCCTTGGCGAGATCAAGATTTTTTTCTGATCTGATTGAGAAAAAAAAATCTTGTTTGATTGAGTGCCTTGCACATCATTATAAATAATTTAAGATATTGTTTTAGGCACTAACCTTCATTAAATTATAATTATTTTCCAACATTTGTCATGAATTATTGAAAATTATGAAACTCAATTTGATTTTTGGTTAGATTCTAACATGTGGCTTGTTCTTGTCAAATAGTTGAATTTAAATATTTTGCTTTAATAGGTAATGGATGTGTTCTACACAAGTATTTATAAAATTTTAAAGAATTAGAATAATGCAGACAAGATATGGAGTAAAGTAGAAAATTAATTCAAAGTTTTACACAACTCTACTTTAACTAGCAAACATCTATTCAGTTCACTTCAAGTTGTTTTAAGACCATCACAATAATTCTGATATACTATAAATGAAAACATGTTCTTGTGTAATGAACTCAGATCGTTTTAGTATAAGACGCTATTAATTATAATATATACATGGGTTGAGTCCTATTTTTTTATACAATCCATATATTACATTTTCTTTGGAGAGCTTAATTTTTTTTAATGTACAATAATATTAGTAGAAGTTTTTTGAATGTACAATAATAATAATAGTAGAAGGGAAAACAACTTAAAATTAACTATCAGAAAGTGAAACTTAATTTGATTTTTAAAAAGTCATCATTGGAAACCAAACAAATTTATTATTAATATTTTGGTTTAAATTATAAGGGATAGCAAGCATAATTTTTACTCCTTTTCTAATTTAAATCATGATATAGCCTAGTTTTCTTTAAAAAAAAAAAAATCCATTACTAACATTTTGTCGACATTGAATTTTTGATTAGCTTAACCTGCTTTGTTAACATATTTTTTTATAAAATATATATATGTTGCACGTTTCTTGGCCTTGCCCTTCTATCCTCTTTTTTAACGTTTACATTTACAAGCCATTAGGCACTAATTCATTTTAATATCAATGTTTAATCTAGTTATACTATTATAGATGAGCAAATACATAATTTTAATGTCCTTTAGGTGATAGGTAAACAAATGAAAAAATAATTATATACAGGATCAATAATAATATAAATTAATAATATAAGATATATATATATATATATATATAATTAATACAATACGGGTGTATATATATATATAATTATTATTAATATATAAATGATCCTGTATTGTATTAATTATTTTCTTCCAATTTTGTTATTTTACCTATCACCTAAAGGACATTAAAATTATGTATTTGCTCATCTATAATAGTATAACTAGATTAAACATTGATATTAAAATGAATTAGTGCCTAATGGCTTGTAAATGTAAACGTTAAAAAAGAGGATAGAAGGGCAAGGCCAAGAAACGTGCAACAGTATTTAAGTGACCATGACCTACCTCTAGTTATGCTGCCATATTCCAGTTGGTGTTTTACCCTCTTCTGCTGAAGAAGGGGACTGATGTACTCCAAAAATTTCATAATCATGTGTGTTTTGTTTTTAATTGTAAACTTTGAGGCCTACAATTTTCTGATGTGTAGTAGGTCTTGCCCTTTTATCCGCTTTTCAATGTTTAATTTAAAATAGCACTCTGGCACCATTTTTGTTTGATTAATCTAACTAATTGGTTCTTCAGATTGTCTAAAAAAAATTCATTTAAAAGCCTTCAGATTTTTTTTTTTTACTATAAAATTCTTCACTTAATACTTGACTTAAGTGTTCAATCTCATTTATTGACATGGATGATTTTTTCCTGCCACAATGCATTCTCTAAACATATGTATACCTTTAAAACATTTGCCCCCTTCCCCTTTTTTTTATCGTGTACCTTATCTTATATTTGTCAACATATTTTTGATTGTTACATTATCTATTAATGAATTTTCAAAACCTTATCCTGCCAAGTTCGTTTCTACAATTTAAAAAACCAATATATTTTAATTTGAATGACACGCTCACCTTTTACTGAATTAGTTTAGTAGTAGTTTTTTTTAATACTTGATAAATTCTATATCAACTATATTGTCATGTCTCGTCACTTGTAAGAAAATTAACTGGACATAACTGTATTTATAAAATGCTGCACTTAAACTGGCAATGGAGTTAGAAAATTTTGACTCTAGACATAAACACTTAATTTGACCAATTTGTTATTCGCACAATACTTTATTATGATATTTTACTAAACTAAGTACAGTAAAACTCCAGTTAACGAAAATTTGGGTTAGCAAAACACCAGGTTTTTTTTAGTAGGTGTAACAGATAGACTCAATTTTCCCAGAATTTCATTCTTTCACAGTTTACAATTACTGAAATAAACATTTCCATGAATCCCTCACATTAATTTCATCATTGTGGAACCGCTCCAACTTGTCGAGTAGGGTGTTTACAAACCAGCGCTCGCTAATGCTAGCTGTCTAGGAAAATTTCTCCTTCCATGCTTTTCTTCACCTTAACTTTACCATCTTAACTTTTGTTATAACAACTATCTTTCACGCTTATCTGTTGGGCTCTCTTTTGACTTCCGTGGAACTCGAGAATTGGGCAATTTTCATTAATGACAAGCCAGACACATTCTTTTATGTTGTTTACTATCGAACTTAACAACATATATGTAAGGTACACTACATTGACTTCCCTGTGTTAATATCTCATATTATAATATCAAAAGAAGTGTTTCTATTAAATATTTATTTCTGCTGTCACAACTCAAATTTTCAAATCATCCAAAACCTGGTCCACCCCCTTTATTTAGGTTACCAAGGTTCTACTATAGTTGATTAATAATATTATCAAATGTCTTCAGTGCCATAGCATTCCTATTACTTGGATAATCATGTTCTATTTTCATGTATTATGATTACATTTAAAGATAACGACCAATTTTTTTATATTCTAGCTCTAAAAGACTATAAATATCCACAGGAAAATATTCTCCCTACTGGCCATTCAGGTTTCAAAAATGAGGTGGCCCAATGGCTAGATAATTTTATAATAAAGGAAATTGATAAAACTAAAGAAAAAGGAAAAATAAACTACTAAGAATAAATTTGATGAAGAAAGCCCACCTAGGGAAAGAGGAAAAATGTGGGAAGGAATCCAATGCACAAAGGTGACATCTTCTTCTTTCTTCTGTCTTCTATAGTAGAAGTAGTCAAACACACATTTTAACACAAATAAAATAATATTTCGGCATTGTTGCCTTTATCAAACACAAAGAAGAAGAGAGTACAAATAACACAATGGATCCATTGTTTGTGTTATTTGTACTCTCTTCTTCTTGGTGTTTGATAAAGGCAAGAATGCAGAAATATTATTATATTTGTGTTAAAATGTGTGTGACTACTTCTACTATAGAAGACAGAAGAAAGGAAGAAGATGTCACCTTTGTGCATTGGATTCTTCCCACATTTTTCCTCTTTCCTAGGTGGGCTTTCTTCATCAAATTTATTCTTAGTAGTTTATTTTTCCTTTTTCTTTAGTTTTATCAATTTCCTTTATTATAAAATATTGGCCATTCATAAAACTCTTAATTTTATTTTTCCAACATTGCAAATTTGTAAAGTCAAAACACATTCAAGTAAAAACTTGTTATCCATAAGTGTAAAGCTTTTGATTGTGTAGTCAGATTTAGAAGTAGAATTATTAAGTAAAACTGATATGATGTCACACAAGGTGTGTTGAGATTCAGAAGTAGAGAATGGAAGCTTCACAATTGTAAACCTTACAGTCAGGGTGGGATTGTCTTGTGCAAATAAAACAAGAAATTACTCGGTTTGCTAGAGCAAAGCCATTGATTGGTCAACTCATTTTGATAAGCTTGAGAGACTAAAATAGTTCCTCAGTAAGTATTCAGAATGTGTTGACTGTGTATGTGAAAACTTTTTTCTTACATGTGATTTTGTTGGCCAATGTAGTAGAATATTTACTATTACATAAATAAATGTTGACTAATTGTGCTGACATGCTAACCATGGAACCTTTGTATTTGAGGATAAAGTCACCGTGGATTAAACTTTTGAAACTATAGTAAATATGAAGAAGCATATTACCAAAACACAGTTTTTAAGTTATGTACTACAGAACCTCTTATATATGCAGAAATTATAGAATAAGAAATATTATTTTTCTAAGTTTATTTTTATGTTTGTTACAATAATTTGATTACAAATCAATAAAGTTAAGATTTTAGTCAATACTATGTATAATATATACCTACATAAATATTTGTTTATATACAGCCATTAACATATTAGTTTTTACCCGTGAAACTTTTCTGAAAAGTCAAAATTACCTTATGTGTGTTTTGAGGATTCAAAACTTTTATGTATGAATAATGTTTTAAAATTTAGGTAAGTAATCATTACAAATTATCAATGAAATTGGGACTTTTTTAAAATTAAAAGTCCTGGTTTGAACAAATTGATTTTTGAATTTTGATTGTTCTTGTATTGGAAATTATTGGAATTATTGAAATTATAGGAGCCCAGCTTACCTAGTAATAAAACACAATAGTAATTAATAGGGATATTTGAACTGACATTTCTCACTTGAAGTTGAGTTTGAATGAAAACTAAGTTTTTTAATCACATAGTATAGAGCAATGGTTGTACATAAATATTTGAAGTTGAATCTCTGTAATAGATCCAGGCATAAACCATAAATAAGTACAAGCAAAATTTTCCTAAGTTACATTTTATTTGGTGAAAAATTTATATTCCCACAAATTTGAATTTTTAAATAAATTTAATACAATTGTACAATTTTTAGACAATGAAAAAATATTGTAGACTCTATTTGTTATGAAATTATATCTTAAAATTGACTAGTATTAATTAAAATTTTCAAGAAAAAGATTGAAAATTCCTTGTATTCAAATTTTTTGAGTTTATAAAAATTTTCGAGTTGAGTTTGATCATCTTCTAAAACTCAACTCAAACTTTTGAGTACTCGAACACCCCTACTAATAATTATAAAAATTAGTAATTTACTATGGACTTGAAAATTTATTAAAACAATTTGAGACATTGTAAAATAATACATTGTAAGTGATAGGAAAGGAAACCAACCCGAAATGATGGTTTAGGTCTTGATAGAAATAAATAAACTTTTATCTTAATTTCTTTACACTTATTCTGGTTGCTTTCACAGTTATACATGATTTTAAATTTTCAGAAATATTCCTTTTTAATATTAAATACAGAAAAATAATAACATAGAAAAAAAAGTTAACAAAAAAAATTGGTAACTACATATTTGAAAAGGTAATATGTACGAAAATTTAAAATTTGTATAAATGTAAAAATGACCACTAGATAGAAGTATGGAGAAATTAATTAAGAAGTATATTTGTCTTCTATCAAGGCCTTGCCTAATTATCCTTTTAGGTTGGTTTCTTTCGCAATCACACTTACATTACATTAATTTGCAGTGTGTTTTTATATATCGTTTACACAATACTATACATCAACGAATACTCTTCAAACTTCCACTGCCACGGGCAGTTTCATAGAATGGAGATAAACTATATGTCTGACCATCTACTTAGTTGGACTAGTCTCTCCGATGAAGCTGAATAGGACGGTCTCGGACACCATAAAGTTAAACTTATCTCCTATACTTCTATTTCCAATGATTTAGCAAACTACTTAATTATTTGTAAATGTGCTAGTAGGAGCCATTGTGCATGGTTTTCGATGATGTCATAAATAAAATTTATGTGTCGTCAAATACACATGGTATCAAATATATAAAAACAAAGTCAATTCTTTTTTCAAACTTGTTTTGTCATTAAGTGGGTGTATTATTTCACAGTTTATGTGTATATTTTGACGGGCCTTTAATGAATGTCATACATATTAAGATGCCTTGACTTATGCCAATAATTTACGTTAAGGAATTTTTTTGGTACAAAGCTAGATTTTTATCATAGGCCCTTGCTGTTTATTAGCCAGACTCGTAAATCCAGTATGATGATAGCTCTAAGACAGTTTAGTGTAATTCTAAAAAGGAATAAATTAATCAATTCTGTCATATATTTAGCTCAAGAACTAGGTTTTTTTTAAACTATAACATGCTGTTTTGTTATTCTTTTCTAACATAAACATTATAAAATTCATTAATACATGTTTATTTGTATACCAAGTCTCCAAATTATATTTATTTTTCAGTTTTTTTCCAAAATGAAAATAATCAAGGTTCACTGTCCTAATTAAGGGATAGGTCTGTAAATGTAATTTAAAATCACAGGAAAAAAACTTTTGAGTTTGGTACGGAAGATTTTCTTTTTTGTTTTTTTCCAAATTTATTTGTTTTGAAATTAATGTTGTGTATTACTTTAATTTATTGGTTAATTGTGATACTGTAGTTTGTATATTAATAACAACTCTTCTCTCAAAATGTTAGTAATTAGAAGTAATTTTAAAATCTCAGAATTCCTCTTTTTTGTATTTGGTAGTTTGAGATTAAATAAGGGATCTTAAGGAAAGAAGCAACATCATGTTTAATATGTGATGTTGACAAAAATTGGTTGCCTGTTAGATTTAGAATAGTTATTGTAGTAATTCATTGTATTAGTAAATTAATATATTTTTAAAATGCTGTTTATTTCATGTAATAACAACTTTCCTATTAAAATATTTCTTTTAATGGCAAGGCTAATTTTAACATACTCAATAGTAGTCAATGTATGTTATTTTTCTTCTATTTTGACTCAATAAATGTTTATTATTGGCACTGTTTAATTCTTTCATACCCTTATTATTTTAGGGCAAATAATTCTTCAAACAATATTCACCATTTAGCATTTACACAGAGATTGGTATTTCATTCAACAACCTCAAACACAGGAAAAATGTGATCAGCCCCAGGTCAGACACAATTATAATATTTAAAAGAAAATCAATTTCTAAAATTATGTTCGCTCACAAAATAAAAGAATTTTTTTTTCAATAAATTATACAATTTTATATGTAATTTTTGCTCTTAATATTTTTTAAATTTTCTGTCATTGCAATGTCATATTATTTTGCATTTGTACTCACCTATAATTGAGTCTTTTGATAGTTTTACTAGAGCTACTGTGAACTTGTTGGGTCTCAAATTCCTTAGAACTCCATACTCATCTGTTCATGAAAACAAGTGCTATACATGCGACCAGTCTCTTTCAGTCACACAAGGATTACAACTTTGTTGTTGTTTAAGCTTGATTCATACGTTTGCCGAAAATAGAAAGCAGAATCTGCCTCAGTGGCACAGCAATTCACACACTGTATGTTGACCCATGCCATGATGCATTGCAATGCTAACTTAAAAAAGATGATTATCAACATATTTTATTTTCTAGTGGATAAACGTATATTTTAGATCATTCTCTCGTTAGATGTTTTCAAATTATAATGCTTTGTTGTGACATAATCCATTACATCGATACACATGCTTTACATTAATGGGTTATTTCAAATCCCCTCACAAAGGCCAACGAAGCTGTCTGCTAGCTTCTGGCTAAGTGAATGTACACGGATTTTAGATGGTTGGTTTTGAGATTTGATTGATTCTCCTGTGCTGAATACCTTCAGGAGAGTGGACAAAGTAAAAATGAGTTGAACTTGGGTGGGACAGCTCACGCAGATTAGTCTGGCATGTTGTGATTGGCTTAAAGCTTATCACATGATGTTTCTGTTCTGCACTAGTTTTTTTGTGAATGTGTGAATCCACAGTAACTCACATATATTCAACACAAAGTCTTAAGGGCAGGTTCACATCACAAGCGCTAAACGCGTGTTGAATGCGCACAACATTTTTGTATAATGTTGACATGGTGCTCGCTTTTCAGGCGTTGAACGCGCGTTGCCGTGGCCGCCCTGGTTCAGTTTGAGTTCTACATTTGTCGAAGATGGACGTAGAAACAGTTTTAACGGTGATTTTATACCGACGGCAAAAACGACGCGACAGAAGACTGAGATATTGGGTCCACTCAGTTTTTTCATACAGGCTGACTGAAAGCAGTACATAACTTTGTATCCTAAGCTAAGGCAATACGAACCCACATTTTTTAACTATTTCAGAATGTGCATCAAATCATTTGATGATTTACTGGCTCTCATAAATGATTAACTCGTAGCAGATAAAAACGCTTTGCGATATTGTATTTCACCAGAAGAAAAACTCGCAATTACATTGAGGTAAGTTTTTTATATATCAACACACTTATTTATAAATCAATACTTGTTTAGGGAAGAAAATTTAAAGAAAAAAAATGTTTTGTTACTCGCAGAATAATTGTAACTCCGATTCATGGCTGGCATTGGTTGGTGCTGGCGATGGAGTGTGTTACTGGCTATAGAGGTCCCATTGCTGTAGTATAACCATAATGTGCTAAATTATTTGGCACATTTGACTGCTGTGATCTATAATAATGATATTGAAAGCCTTCGGCAGAAGCTTGACTATGCTGCTCTTGTGACAAATAATTTCTTTGTTGTGGTAACGGGTTGTAATAATCTTGATTTTCAAATGACTGATGTTGCGGTCCTTGAAGGAAAATTTGGTTTTGCGAGATTAAATTATAAATGCTAATTTTAGTATGAAGTCGTCTATATTCCAGGATTTTTTTAATCTCTTTAACGAGTGACAAACAAAACAGCTTGTCTTCATCATCATCTTCTTTTGGTTCCGAAACATTTTTCTGTGCTAAACTTTGCTCTAATATGCTTGCAAATCTTTCGTCAGCAGATTTTTTTTTTTTTTTTTCTTGGAGTAGATTTAGGACTCTTAAAGGTAGAACTTACTTCTACGTCAGAAAATTCTGACGAAGCTGATGCATTATCTGCATCAAAACTACATTCTGTATATTTGTTGGCTATAGATGCCTGTAGAAATCGTAGTCTATTATAATGAATATATGACGAATTTTTCGAAGCTCCTGATCCAGATTTAACAGTCTTCATTTTCTTTACTTCTCTCATATAATTATCTCGTAAACTCTTCCATTTCTTTTGCAGGGATGACACTGAAAAAACAACAGAATTTAGTAATAGTAGACCAGCTTCTGAGCCTCTTTCAAATATTTATATTAAGGTTTTATGTTGTTGTTTTTTTCAGAAATTTGGCGACGATTATAGAATTGGCAAGTCTACTGCGGCGACTATAATACCACATGTATGTGAAACTATTTGGAGAAAATTGAGACCCATTGTTATGAGTGAACCAACGAAAGAAAAGTGGTATGAAATATCCACGATATTTGAAAAGAACTCAAAGTTTCCCAATTGTTTGGGAGCCTTGGACGGGAAACATATACGGTTAAGCCAGCCTGAACACACGTGTTCAATGTATTATAACTACAAAAATTATTTCTCGCTAGTTTTATTGGCGCTAGCGGATGCAAACTATTATTTTTTATGGGTTTACATAGGTGCCTACGGTTAAAAACAGTGACTCAGGTATATTTAAGAATTCTTCATTGTACAAGAAGCTGACAGAAAGGTCATTAGACCTACCTGAGCCAAAGGCATTGTTAATACAAAATAGACCAACAGTGTTGCCATACGTGATAGTGGCTGATGACATTTTTGGCATGATGGAGAATTTAATGCGGCCTTATGGGGGAAGGTCACTAACTTATGCTAAAAAAAAAAAGTTAATAACCGTTTGACATTAGCACGCGGTATGTCGAATCTACTTTTGGGATAATGTGCAATAAATGGCGTATTTTACCTAGGCCATTAGATGTAAACACCGGTTTTGCAGAAAAGATCGTAAAATCGATATGTACACTATACAATTATTCAGAATGAGGGATGGCTACAATTATGAAGATACTCTTCATAATCCACCACTGGAAAATCTAGTCTCACATTATACCGGGTGTGCTGTGCGAAAGGCGGACAATGTTCGAGTACATTTAACAAATTATTTCATCAACGAAGGAAAAGTTGATTGGCTAGATCGCAATATTTAATTTGTAACACTGACTTATTGAAAATATAAATATATGTACTCAATAATAATTTCTTCTTTTCTTCATTGTCATCTCCTTCACAGAATATGAGAACGAGTTCTTCCCAAGCCCTTCTCCTTAAGTTCTTATCTGAATAAATGCTACTTGTCATGTTCCATATCGCAGGACGTTTCTTATTTCATCTATAATAATTCGGTATTAAAAGCTTCGTTTCCATTTCGGACGATTTCTGGATGAACAGAACGAACCCTAAAATACGTTGGAGTTTACCTGGATAACAGTTCGAAAATCAAATGTTTAGGATTTGGTTGCCAACACTTGTAAAAGATCACAGTTTTGTTATAAATCTAAAGATCTTTAATTACCTGTTATAAATTACATTTAAAATAACGTAAACTTAAGTTTTCTCATACTATTTCGTTTTTTTTTAATAATTTCATTTTATCCAACTCGAAACAATATTTTAAACATAATTAAAAGTACTTATTTTTCGTTTTGGAACGTTACTGATTTTGTGTAATATAGTGCACACATCAATATCTTTTAATACAGGCATCGTAATTACATGGAAAAGAGAAAATTGTTGTCATTTTTTACATACAATAAATGATTTTATGATTATTTTATCGTATTTTGAAATATTTAACTGAATAAAATATTTTCATAAATTGCGTGTCTGTATCATTGTACAAAACTTGCTTACCGTTATGTTCAATCATATGGTTTGGATTCGTCAGTTGCCATTTTGAAGCTATGTTCGTTAGAAGTTTTTGTGAAAGTGGTGTTAAGATTTTTTTTAAGGGGGAATAAACTATAAATAAACTTTGTGTCCGACCTCAAATAAATATATAAATAATATTGGCCTAAATTACTGTGGTTAACAATCACATAAATATATTACCTTCTGTTTTCATTACAGTCATCCAAAGTGATAGATGTCAGCTGTTGGCGTAGTGAAAATATTAGGGATTACTTCTAGTAACATTTAGAGCTGTCATTCAGGTAAACTTAGCTCGTGAATGACTTATAACCTAGAATCTTACCGCTAGAGCCGCTGACCGGTCTGTGGCGGTGGACACCAATCCAACCACCAGACGAAGTTTGGGGATCAGAACCCTCTTGTGACGTATCCCTTTCAGATGACGCCACAGAGAGAGATCTTTTATGTCGATAGGGGTTTCGATAGAGCCTCCCTCTGCCATTGTCTGTTTTGTTAGCAATTTGTCGTTTATTTTAAAGAAGGAGTTTAGTTAGA
Organism: Timema cristinae; assembly: GCA_039000515.1. NCBI lineage: Eukaryota > Metazoa > Arthropoda > Insecta > Phasmatodea > Timematidae > Timema > Timema cristinae. The sequence continues at coordinate 34,481,815 of JBCFYV010000003.1, read as the reverse complement.
TTTAGTAGATTTTACATTTTATAACGCGGTTTAGTTATTCATAAAATAATGCAATTTTTTTACATTGATTGAATTTGATATAAGAATTCATTAATTAACATTCGACAATAGAAAATGCGTTGTGTTCCAAATGTAACGTTCCTCTTTGAATTACGAGTTTGCGGCACTAACGCCGCGAGCGCCAGCGATGTGGATTAACTTGCCAACATTAGACTGGCGTTTCTATGCTTATACCTCTTCTATGGTGCTGCTAATTTAATTTAAAAAAACAGAACTATTTTGAAATGTAGAACGCTCAGGTTTGCACAACAATGTTCACTTGGTTGACAAGTGTTATTTATATTGAAATATCTGTGTATCTAATATATTAGATAAACCTATTTTTCTGAAAAACTTGAGCTTATCTAAGTTAACGAGTGGTAAGCGAAGTTCCATTAAAATGAGAGTTTTAATTTATATTCACATCTTTTTGTTTCTAATAAAAAAAATTAAATAATGGAACAGTTTAAGTAAATTTGTCTTATTTAAAAATACTGCAATAATTTACCTACATGTTCTTATACAACTTTGATATACACACAATTATTCCAACCATTTTTAACAGTAAAGTAGGACCTGAAAAAAATAGCGTGAATAATATTTAAAAAAGCCTTCTCCAGGAGTAAACTTATTTCTTGCACCCTTCCAAGCCTTTAAATAGTTTTAGCATATTTTAAAAGTAAATTTAAAAATTCCAAATACAAAAATATAATATTTCAACTAACTTATTTTTTATCTATAATGTCAAAACCATTTTAATTAGGCCTAAAATATTCTACTCCTTTGAAAGCCGAAATTTTAGACCTAAATTCAGTTTTCAGTTTATTGAAATTTTTATGTTACCGTAACTCTAACCTTAACACCAGAGATTTGATAGATCCAATTTTTAACACTAACAAGTAGGCTTAGGCCTACATATAAAGTTAACAATGTTTAAAAGAAAAACCCAAAGAAACTACAAACTTGTGAAAACAGCAATGTACTGTAATGATTTTCTTTAAATAATGAAAAGAACACAAAGAATATAAAAATATTCATACAACCTTTAAGTAGACTGTGAGTACCTCTGGTTTAGTGGGTGTAGTAAAAATAAATTAGAGTAAACTAGCAATATTTATTTTTAATTTTCATCGAATCTCATTACTTATTTGGCTGTTCACTTATGTAGGCCTACTTTTTTTAGCATTAAATCTTCTACCCGTTTGGGTCATAAGTTACATAAGCTTTTGTAGCAATTACACTAATGGTTTTAAGGATTAGGAAGGTAATATTTAGAGGAAGTGTACCTGTATTTGCATGGAAGGACATGAAAAACCACCCTTGGTACATCCGTAAGAGATTTGAACCTCAATCACCCCATCATCAGTGGTCTAGTCTACTGTGAGAGTAGTGCGTTAGACTCTGAGATCACTGAAGCATGTAACTACCTACTTAATTAATAAATCAAATAAAACATTTAACCAATTCCTAGTTTTAGTGACTTTCAATCATTGTTTGTGGATGTAAGTGGCTTCTCTAAAAATCAGGGTATAGCTGCATAGCCAACACACTACCTGAGTTGATTGTGAGTTAGATGACTGCTTGGATTAAATGTAGCATATATTACAATAATTCATAAATATGATAAAATAATCATAATTTATTACTCATTAACAGCATTTCTTTTTCTTTATTAAATGTCTTGAAAAGGTGCACTTTAGTTTAAGTTGGCGTTTAAGTCTACATTTGCAGGTGGACCCAATTTGGTTTGCTACATATCAACATTGTATGAAATAAAGAACATCATAAAGGCCGATACACACATAATGCTAAGCTATGTGGTGTTGTGCTTTGCTAAGACTTTGTCAGTTTGGTTTCACACTCATTGCTAAGCTAAACAATGGTCCCTCCTTTCATTCCAGAACTCAGTGATGTTTCTTTCTGGTTTGCTCCAGTGGATATTAGTTATGATGGCGTTCTTCAAAATGTCTTGTTTAAGCTCAGATGATAGTCTTGAGGAAGAAAAGATACTGCTGCTAGCAGCTGTTTAGGAAGCTAAAGAAAATTTAGGAGGGGGAGGTTTGACTTGTTCAATTAACAGTTCCATTTTAAAATAAAAACATTTACTAAATATAAAACCTAAATAGAATATTACTTAAAGAGACATGAAACAAACTGAAAACAAAACTTCAACACTTCTTTAGTTATTTTCACCAAACCAGCACTGCGTTATGCGCATGTGCAACGTAAGATGGCTCAAGATGGGAGATGGAAAAATTTCCCGGCCAGCAATTGGAAAAAACATAGTGCAGCGTAGCAAGGCATAGCTTAGCTTTCTGTGTGAACCAACACATTTAAATACATGGTCCGCTATTTTTCTAAAAAGTTAGCGGAGCAAATCTTAGCTTAGCTTAACGTTCTATGTGAATCGGCCTTAACACCAGTGTCAGTGTTACTCTATCGTCCCAACATATTGGAATCACAAAATGAATTGTAAATTTTAGGAGTAATATTGTATAAGATAATAATTTAAAAAAAATTGTAATATTTTATCAATATAGTATTTTATAGAAATAATATCTTTACAAAATTTAATACAGAAGAATTTAAAAAAGAAATAAATGATTGTTTTAATGTTTACGAGTAAATATTTCCTATCTTCTCGGGCCACTCATACTATATTTTTTATTTTATAAAGATAAAGATTCCTATGATGTGCCTCTGTCCATACATTGCATCAAACGGGAGTAGAGATCAGATTGGACTAGAATGAACATTATTTATTCTTTACCAACTTTGAACGTTCAACTTAAACTCAAAAGAAAATGGCCGGTTCAACATTAACTCCTTCTTCTTGGCCATATACCTGCTTTTTGACACTTGATGTGAAACTGTTAGAATCAACTAAAAATAAGCTAGGTATTTCTAATAAAAGTAGTGCAAACCAGTGGGCACTTACTTACCTTTACAGTTCCTTTTTTTACAACAATGAATCATGGAGAATGATCCCAACCTTAGTTTTGGAATTTTATTCACTATAAGATTGCCTACATTGTAACCTTATTTTAGTGTGTTTATGTCTCTTTTTACAGTAGAATAAACTGAAAGGTTTGAAACATGTGAATAGAATAAAAATGTCTCAGAACATAACTTCTAGTGTTGACAAAATTCAAAGTGATGTTTCTTCAAACATTGATACTCTGAGAAAACTAAAAACATATTTGGATTTGGCATTAACTTCAAATGTAAGTATTAAATTACTATAGTTTCATTTAAAGTCATTGTAGTCCAGTATATGAATGTAAATTAAATCTAAGCCCACTGACCGGTTTTGCCTCGCAGTAATGACCCTCCCCACAGCTCAAGGGTTCACTCGCCAATACAGACCAACTGGACCGAAAGAGTTATTTTTGTATTTTTCACAGATAGATGTAAAGTTACTTATTTTACCCTGATAAATGGCAAGCCTAACTTGCTGTTTCCATTGTGGTGCCACTTATATAATAGGGTCATAGTAAAGCTTGTCAAAGTAAGACTGAAATGTTTCACTGTAATTGAAGGTGTACTCAAACCAGTTTTGCAATAGGCCTTAATCTATTTGTTACAGCAATCTTATAGATCCCTTTCCATTACTTCTTTATCTCACTCGTCCTCTATTAGTTACACTCCAATGGTCAGATGTCTGCACATTTATTACCTCTTTGATGTGCTCTTCTTTTACACCCCCACTCCTCCCTTCATCCACACCCACAAAACCCCTTCCTCAACCCACCTGCACATTTCATAAACAACATCCATTCAAGAATAAGCAATTAGTGAGTTATCTATCATCCATAGAGCAAAAATAAATAGCCTTATTCAACAAGCATGAAATTTCAATTCTTGAGTAATATCTATTAAAAGTTCAGCTCACACTTCAAAATTATAGTACATGCATATCCCTACCAAATATGCTTAGACAAGTAGACAGCTATGTAACAATTACCGACAGAACTTTTTTCCCCCTATATTGCTTACACTGCCTAGTCTAATCTAGATTCCAAAGTGAAGTCTTTATATATAAGATTTCTTGTTTATCATATTGGATATAAACCATAATGAGGGGTAAAAAATACTTCTAGTTCTCTTAGCTGTGGATTTAAATTTCCATTCCTCCAAATCAGATTTTATGTCACAATTTGTGTCTGACTGTCACCAATAATTACCAGTATATTAATACCTGCACATTTTGTTATATAGCCTAAAGTAAATGGTCAATTATCTTAACACTAATTTTAACTAGCATTGAAAACTATCATAAAAGTAAACTTTAGAAAAGGAAAGTAACAGAAATCAGATTTAGCTTATTTTCCTTAAGTATATCAGATAAAGGTTCTAAGAACCCTTCCAAAGGGCCTATAGATAGGAATTATAAGCTTCGTTGTGCCAATTTCTTCCCATCCTCAATTTGAAATCACAAATGGAGCCATTGTAGATGAGCACACATTATATGTTCCACTCTCAAAACTACTGAATCATTCCAGTCTAATTTGTTTATGGTTGGTTGAAATTCTTATTTTTGACTATCATAAGCAGTTTTTCTCTTTGATTTTTTAAATTGGATTTTAAACTATCCAAGCAATTTTGATCATAACTCTATAAGCAAAACAAAAATTTAAGGTTTATATTGATTTTTCTCACTCTAGTTTGAAGCATTCTCTATCTAATGTGATTTTTTTTTTATAATTTTTATTTCAGGATGATGCAAATCTCTCCAAAGTTGAACATGTTCTCAAGAGTTTGGAGGATCTCTTGTACTCTAACATTGTAAGTTGGTGTACTGACTACACAGCTGTGGTTCTTATTTTAATGTTTCATTACAGTTGTGGCTCACAGGCTGTTGGCAGGTTAAGTCGGGTTTGATGGGTATGCACCAGTAAATGTTTCCCAGCATCCGTTATTAAACTTGCCCTTCAAAGTCAATTCACAAACATTCACCCGATGCCTTATTGTGTGTGTGGTTGGTGAAATTAATAGTGGAGAGAAGGGAACAGTTTACTAGGACAGTCCTGCCAAATCTGGCTTGACCTGGAAACAACTCCAAGTCCTCATCGTTTAAATGTATGATGCAAAATACTTAAATTCTGGCTTCATGTTTTACAGAACTCGGACTGGCATCACATACGCGAGGAATTTTTTGATTTGTTGGATTTGTGCCTTCAAACGATTCTCAAGATTTTCGATATTGATAGAGCTGTCTTCAATCGGATGTGTTTTAAATGGCTGTGTCTTATAAGAGTGAGTTCATATTTATAGTCCAGACCATTATCAGCCCTTGCAGAGTCATAACTGAAAGAAAGTATTACTGGCAGAGTTGACCCCACAAGAATCCAAGACTCATTTGTAATTGAATGCATTGAAGATGTTTTTATCCTTGTAAACTTTCCACCATACTACCAAGTATAGTGGCAGCCTTCTTGAAGCCAAGTTGTATTTTTTTTTTTAAGTTGCAAGGAGTTGGAGAAAAGAAAAGGAAAACAAAAGGAAAGGAAAACCCTTTAAATAGCTTCTTGAGATGTTGAATCTTCAAAGAGCTAGAAACCCCTTACCTTCAAACTTTCTCGAGTGAGGGGAAGTGTATTTGAACACCCAAAGGGCCCCTTTGCAAAGTTAATTATTTTATAACCTGTTTCGGTGACCATGTGGTCTAGTGCGCTACTCTCACAGTAGACTAGACTGCTCTGGCGGGGAGATTGAGGTTCGGATCCTGGTCAGGTGTACTGAGTTTTTTTCCAAAATGCTTCCCACTATCCATCCTCGCAAATGCAGATACACTTTTTCTAAAAATAACCTTCCTAATTTATATAAGCATTAGCGTAATTAGTACATAAGCATAAAGCCCAAACAGGTAGTAAGACATGGTGCTAAAAATAATATATATATATATATTGGACTTGATTGCCATACTCTGCTTACCCCTTTCCGTTTCTGCCTCAAATAAAGACAGTAACCCTGATTTGAGATGTAATGAAAATATATTTAAAGAAACTACTTGAAATAACTTTGTATAGTTATGATAATGGATTGAAACAAAGAGATGCACTTTCCCCATTACTCTTTAATCTAGTCTTTGAGCATGATATAAGTGTAATGTTAGAGATTAGGAAGGGGTCGGCATTAAATAGTACAATGCAGCTTTTAGGATATGCAGATGATTTATATTTGTTAGGTTAAGGAAGCTATTGCAAGAAATGCAGACATTTTATTGAAGGCTATAAAGGAAATAGTCTTAAAAGTGAATGTTGAAAAAAAAAAAACAAGAATATTATTAAACAGAGGCCACATATTGAGGACAATAATTTAGAGATTACTGTGAACAATGTATATTTTGGCATTGTTAATGAGTTTAAATATTTAGGAACAATTTTAACTGGTGTAGAGATATTAGAGTGGAAATTAGGAAAAGAAATTGGGAAATTCATCCTATTACTTGATCAGTAAGTTTGTTTTTTAGCACTGCGTCTTACTAACCGTTTGAGCTATACACTCAGCAAGCAGTTAACATCTTGCTTGCTCTCAAGGAATGTAAAACTCAAAATATTAAAAACCATAGTTTTGCGGATCGTTCTTAATGTTCTCTTACCTTACACAACACAAATAAATTTAGAGACTTCTAAAAACAAGGACCAAAAAAGGATTAAGATATTGGGGAATGTAGGTGGTTTCATAATGAGGAGTTATATACCTTGTACCTATCATAAGACATTGTTAGGATAATCAAATCTCACAGCTTATAGTGGGCAGGACATGCAGCGCGAATGTAAAAATTTAAAATCGTGTTCAGGGTCTTGCTTGGTTAACCTAATGGAAAGAGACCATTGGGAAGATCTAGACACAGATGGGGGATAACATTGGAATGGACCTGAAAGATATAGGTTGTAATGAGGTGGACTGGATAGAACTAGCTCAAGATAGGGATAGGTGACGTACTTTTGTAAGTGTGGCAATAGTCTTTTTCAATTTCCTAAGGTAAGGAAGTATCGTTCAGTAATAGTCATGATTTTCTTGTACAAATAGCTTTCAATATGTATTTTACATAATCTAAATATGGCCAAATAAAAAATGTCAGCAGTATTGTATTTAAAAAAAATCACACTTGGACTAGAACTTGAAGTTTCGAACAACTGATTTATTCATGTTCCATCTTTGTTGAGTGTAAACTTTCTTCTATAAAGCCAGTTAAATATGTATGTGCAATCTAGTAACCAACAGTGGCTTTTGTGTATGTTATAAGTATAATATAAGTTCATGAATACACAATATTTTGTGAGTTTCAAAGATTACATATATTTTAATAAATAACTGATAATATCCTACAGTTGAATAATATATTCTCCTTACATAACTTGTTTGCAATATTTTCATTACATATGTGTGAGAATAAATTATGTAGTTCTAATAGAAGGGTAGGTCTAGAAGGCAATAGCCAGATTGTGTAAAAGTATACGGTTGACTTATTTAATAGAGACAAGCGTATAACCCAAATGGGTAGTAAGATGTGGCGCTAAAACAAATAGAGATGGAGGTGTAGGTTACCATTCTTTCTCTAGAGTTTTTGAATAATTGAAAAGTTGAAAAATATCAACTCTAAACATTTTGGCCAGTCATTGTTCTACTCTCTTCTTTTGAGGGGCCTATTGTGCCCTGAAAATTACCATGATGTGTTGTGTATGGTTTTAATGTAAAACTCTCATCAGTTGTCATATGTAAGGTGTCACTCTTAAAATAAAATAAACTGCTTGTGATAGGAAGATCAGGGTTTGAATCCTGGTTGTAGGGGGGATTTCTTTACTAATGGTTTTCCACTCTCCCTTCATGCAAATGCAGACATATTATCTCTAAACTCAACCTGGCTCATCCCTTTTCCATTAGTGGGAATATGTGAATAGCCCAAACAGGTAGACGTGAGACAGAGCAGACCCACTTCAGTGTCTGCATGCTCTAACGTGTTAATTTCGCAACAGACCAGACTGTTAATGACAGAGAGACTGAGGTTTGAATCTCGGTCAATTGAACTAAGGTTTTTCCTAGATGGTTTTCCACTCTCCCTGAGTGTAAATGAGGGTACATTTTTATATAAATATAACCCATTAACATAATTAGTATGTAAGCATATAACCTGAACCGGTAATAAAATGTGGTGTTAAAAAAAAGGGGGCAGTGCACAAATTCTAATGTGTTATTTTGTACATACAATTTACTGGCAAGTGTGTAAGATAAACACTTTCATTGTTTATTGAATCCTCATTACAATTTTTTATAATATTTTGCATTTGTAATTTTAGAATTATTTTTAAGCCTACATATTTTTATGTACATGTTTACAGTAAAAAAACACCTTATTTTTATTTCTGATTAAATTTTTGAGATAAATATTGAGTATATGATGGCAGGCCTGTGTAAACAATCATCGAGGTCACATGTTGGTGGGACTAGGGAAGACCATGCTGGAATTTGTTCTGGACAGCAAACAAAACCTGTCGCCGCGCAAAGCCATGTTGGAGACGTTCATCTTGTGTCTTGCTGCCTGTGATTTCGATTTTGAGGAAGAACTCTGTCCCATCTTGCAGTGCTATTTGTGAGTACAGCAGATTATTGTACTTACAACTGTTGCCGACACCTTAAAAATAAGCTTGTCTGGGAATTAATTGTGCTTTTCTCATCATCAATGATTAATTTAACTGTATTATTATCTGAAAAATAAATGTTATAACTAGAAATAATCTTGATTCTTGAATTATATTTAATTATGTGAAAAACTACAAAACTTACAAGTTAATAATTCATCTGTATATTAGTTGATCCATAATGGTTCAGTGATAAATCATTGTTTCTAATAAAGCCAAACTTCGTGTTTGATTGCCATATCCAGTTTGTCATTCTTCACTTATTGAATACACACCATCAAACATTAATTTTCTTACAAATTACTTTATATAATGCTTCAATTGAACTAGATATGTGTTTCAAAGTTGATACATATTTTTTACATCTCACACACATAGAAAAACGTTGCTATACCATGACAACTTTTTTAATTTTCCAGTTTAAAATAAATGTATCTCTTAATTTGCTAAAAAGAATTTTCCTTGAATTATATTTTATGGGTTGGGTCATTGAGTGTTTCATGAGGAAGTTTTCTCTCTACATAATTGCGGAATTTTATACTTAGCTTATGAAACACCCACTGACCTACTCTGCTGGATTACTTTTAATGGTACATGTGACAAGATATGTCAGTGACATCTTAGATGGGGATAGTGCTGATATATTTTAGTCAAGAACTATTTTAACAAACCGTCAAAATAGTTTGGGATGAAGTGTGACACTATGGAACCAAATTATCTGTTAATAATACTAGTACTCAATATTGAAGCATGGGCTTTTATCATCAAGAAAACTTAAATTTTAGCTTTGGTAATTTTAGGCCATTTTTGATCTTGTTGTGAATTTAACAATTACTATTTTCACAAAAAAAAAAATTGTCTGGGCCTAGTTTTTGTTTGAATTTTTTAATAAATATTTAATCAATTTGCCCAAAGCTATTATAGTTCTATTTTTGGTGGAAGATCAGTACCTACAGGTTGTAATTTTATACACACACACACATGATTTTTTTTTTTTTCAAGCAATGCGTTAAGTTAATTTTCATAATTGGACAATGGTATAGGTGTAAAAAATATATTTTATGGAAAGAAAATACTTTAGCTACTCAAAATAAAGAATTTTAATTCCAAGATTCAATCCAAACACATCATATCCCACTTTTATTTTCACCATCTTTGTACTCCAAAAAACAATAAGCTCGCAAAATAAAATAATGGAAATATGTATTTGATTTTAACCAACCATTATTTGATGTTTGTCAGCTTGTAATTAAATTAAAATTTAATTGCAGAGTACCACTTGTCAAACTGTTAGTGAACTGTGGTGAGTACAAAATGCAGTGTTTTGTGCTTGAGGCGATACTTCACCTAGAGGCAGACAATACATCATTGAACCGAGTGTTTCAACGCTGGCCTGATGTAAAACAGGCTTTCCTTAGCTGCACCTTTCAAGATTTCAACAAGGTAAGATCATCTTGGGTGGCCGCATGATCTAAGGTGTCACTCTCATAATAGATTGTACTGCTGATTACAGGAAGGTCGGGTTTCGGATCCCGATCAGATGTATTGAGAGTTGTTTTTATGAAAGGGTTTTCCACTCCTTACACTTCCTATACATTCACTCTCCCTCATCCCTAATATTTTCATCAACTGTTCCCAACCTGTGACCAGGTCACTTTAGTAAAATGTCTCCATCTTCCTCTATCCTTCCACCATTCTTTCTTCCCTAACACACTAGCATAAATAGCATAGTTGTCGACTTGTAAAAAATAACATTGGGGGTGCTCTATAAAAAGCGGTGTTGGGGTGGTATAACATTTGCAAATTTTCAAGCGCTATATTTAAAACATGCTAAAATTAAGGTGCGATCTGTCAGTCTCAATATATATTTAATAAAATTAAAATAAACTTAATAAAAGAAAACAAATGTTTACAACACAAAAATAATACATATGATACGAGTACTGCCGCTAAACAAACTATAATGGAAACATGTTGACAAATGCCAGGCTGTCGGTTCACAAGTGGTGAGTGCTACCAACTTAATCTCGATTGCCTACATATCATATGACAACATCTGCTATTTGTTATAGGTACTAGAAAATACTGTTCACAGCTCAAACCTATATTCAAGATAGAACTAGTGCCATAATATTAAAGTTTTTAAAAGGCTGAAATATTGGGTGTGCTGCGCACTCCTGAAAATATTTTTGGGGGTTCTTAATATGCAAAGCACCCTCACAGTTAGCGCCTATAATAATTAGTATGTATGTGCTTGTGCATAGCCCGAGCGGGTAGTAAGACGTTCTAAAAAAAACACAAGGAAGTGGAGAGCTGTTCAATTTACAATTAAATACATCTCCTACTACAGTGAATTTGTGAGGGCTGGCCACCTCGATGGTGGGCTAAGTTCTAACCCTAACAAAGTTCAATATTTATGGCTTCCTACTCTGGGTTTTATTGATTTGTACAGTGGTTTTTAATCTCTTATAATTTCATTTCTGTTTACCCTTAAATTTAGACATTGGGCTTACATCTATTTGTTAAAGGAATTTTTTTTTTTAAATATTGTTTTGCCAATGTATGGAAAATAAATTCAAAGTTTACTTTGCTTTATGTAAAATAAGACAATGTAGAAAACCCCTGTAAATATATATTTAAATATTCATGTAAACATTTTTAAGTGTCTTCCAAAGTCATTCACTAAGAAATGAAATAAAATTGATAATAGTGTTACTGACCCTTCTCTTTTGTGCCTGAATGGTTTAAGGCATCACTCTCATGTTAAACTGGCCTGCTTATGATGTGGATATCAGGGTTTAAATCCCGGTTTGGTCTACTGAGGGTTGTTTTCCCCTATATGGTTTCCCCACCCTCCTTCCATACAAATATAAATTAACTCTAAAATGCTTCCTTCCTCATCCCTACCCATTAGAGTAATCATCAAATACGCATATAACCTGAACAGGTAGTAAAACAGGATGATAAAAAAGTCTCTTATGTTACCACACAGAGGTGAGGCTGATTTGCTGAAGTTAAAATTGTTTATAGAATTTGTAATTTACTATCCAAAGAAAGCTATGTCTATTGAAACAGTACCTATTCCTTTTGTAGTTAGAACCTTAATGCTAAAAATATAATCATGCTTTTTATTATTATTATGATTACTTTTTTTTGCAAACTCTGAATTAGTAGAAATGATGTTCATTTTACAATATAACTTTTAAAGATTAAATAATTTGAATCTAATCAAATAGAATGTAGCATTTAATTCTAGCAAATTAGTTGACTAATATTCTACAGTGTATTGTTAAGTTCTACAATATATCAGGAGCTTAACTAACAAAAACAAGTTTATTTTCTCATTTAATTACTATGCACAAAATTAGAGTCTTGTCCTAGGAGGACAAATACAACAATTAGATTTCAAAGCTTTAATTGACTTCTCAGCGAAAGGAAATCAATTCAGAGTTTTATATTTTTTGCTCTTACCGGAACTTAACTCCCTAATCTTCAGCTTAGCAGGCAGATTCTTTATAGACAAAAGTTAAAGGAAAAACTAATCTTATAACACTATGTTTTCTTATTAATAACCTCCAGGTGACAATTTATATTCCATATCAAAATAATGACTTTTTTTTTAAATCAGTTATAATAATACACACCGTTTTTTATAACTGACCAGTAAACCATTACACTAGATATAGAAGGATTTCACAATAAAAGAACTATATCTGACAACAGAAGCTAATAAAACTACTTTTCAAGACATTCATACATTAAGCCATGTGATCTTCATTTGTTATTTTTTATAGATATTATAAATACCTATAAAATAACGCTAATAATATAGTAAAATTCGATCAATGTTGATTACATAATAATATGTTTGACATTTTCAAAGGTTCTTCATACCAGAATCCTATCAGCACTTATAATATATTTTATTAATGTTTCAGGAATGTAGATACTTGCTAAACATTCTGAATCATGCGCTGGGCCCTAAACAACTTGTATTTTCACTTCCTTGTGTAAGATTATATGTTGGCACCGAAGAACTCTCAAAACCAAAGGTAAACTCTATAAATTAAAATCAACTTGCATTTAACTTAAGAGTATGTATTGGAATAGGAACAATTTGCAATAATATATTTACCATCATAAGTCTTATAAAAGCCATGCACATTCAGAAAAGTCATTATTGTGTGTGCGTACATACATACATTCATACATGCATGCATGCATGCGTGTGTGAGAGAGACTATATACAATTGATATGAAATGGTGAAATATATACTGTATTTTATTGTCAATTTTGAGTAGAAATTAAAACATTTCAATGATAAAGATGAAACCCTTGAAGTTCACAAAATATTTATGACCTTACTATAAAAAGTGAATTCACTAGAAAAATATTTTACAACATATTCACATTATCTAATTATCTTTATATTATTAATAATATTTATCATCCAAGACTTATAAAACTTAACTCACTTCCTTCACTTTATCTTTAAGGATAACCTCTTTTCACTTTAAATGTTTTTATTTACCTTTCCTGTACTTTCTTCCAAATATAATATTATACTTTATATTATTAATTGAGTTTTCACATTAATGTTGTAGAGATATTAAAGAAATTGAAATGGCTCGTGCATATTTAAAAACACTTTCTCCTTATTTCAAAGAATTTTTGGTTTGCATGGCTAAGTTTGATGACCAATGTAAAATAATGAATCCTATAAATTATAGTGACAAAACATATACACCTCTAAATGGAATCACATCTTCAATCGTGTTCTAGGGTTCATCTAATATGTGGGTAGACATCAATTGTGGCTCTAGGACAGTCAGCGTGCAGTACGTCAACCCACACTTGGAAAAAACACGCTCTAGTGTTCTCATAATTGATCATCACAAAGTGGCAAATGCCGCTCTTGAAAAAAGGTCTGTACTGACATAACTGTACTGTATAGCTAGTGTGTTTTCAGGGCTGAGAAAGGGCTAATGAAAGACGTTTTCGAGCTCTAGATTTTTTGATTCGAATCAATCTAGAGTGAGTTTCTCATGAAGATCATTAGTATCGAGCAAAGTCAAGCTTGGCTTGAATGAATATATAATTTTAAAACTAGGAAAATGGAAAAACAAATACGTGTTTAAATTATTTTAATTTGTTTTAATATAATAAGACTTGTATATAATAAAATATAGGATTACATTTTAAATATATTGTGTTATTTTCTGAAAAACTAATTATGGCTCAATTTGATATTCCTAAGGAAAGTTTTAAAAAACATTCATGAAAATATGTTTTAATGTGAAGGTTTAGAAATATTAAAAAAAAGAAGAGAGAAGCCCCATTATCCCCTGTCCCTCTGGAGTGCAGCTGTCCATTCGGTGCTGACCTTTTACCAGAGATAGATTAAAGCATTAATGATTTTTAAACCCGCCTCGGTGGTGTAGTTGGCTAATGCGCTTGTCATCTTGAGCTCGACTGCTGAGGACGGGGAGATCGAGGTTCGAATCTCAGTCGGGTTAACTGGGGGTGGTTTTTCCTAAATGGTTTTCCACTCGCCCTCCATGCAAATGCGGGTTCACTTCCTCTAATTCAACCTTCCCAATTCCTAAATACATTAATGTAATTAGTACTTAAAGTGTATAACCCAAACGGGTAGTAAAGCGATGCTAAATATTATTATATTATTAATGATTTTTAAGATGTACGTTAGTACACTTTTGCATTAAGTTGTGCTTGATACCATCTTATGCTAAGCGTTTTGTGTTCTAAAATCCCTACAGGCAGATACCTTTCAATATATTCTTTTATCTAAACCTCATACCAGGGGCCACACCAACATTTTTCCAACTTTTTTTTTGACATAAAAATTATTAATTTCTTTATTTTTATTCTATTAAATATTTTGGAAAAAATGAATATGAAGTAAAACATCATTTTATACAGTCAGTAAATTAGTGGATTGGTTAAATAATATTACAGTTAAGATTATTTATTCCTCACGTCACACGAGGACTGTACAAGCACTCTAGTGATTGAATCATTACAGGTAAGCTTTGACCTGGCCCCACCGAAAAGAAAGATCACACTCTGCCACTGCCTCATACTTACTTTGTTTCATCAATAAAATTAGTTTACTCATTTGCTGACCTTGATATTTCAATGGATATCAGAACAATACCCTCTTAGCTAGGTTCTTATTCCCCTCTTAGTCCCCCCTTTCCCCACTCCTAAACCTCAAACTTCATTGGCACAAAATATATCCCAACGTATAATTAACAATAAACAATGAATCAATCATTCCTCACCAGACACACAACGCAAGGCAAAGAAAGAACCTTTTTAAAGGAGTTCAAAATTGCAAACCCATAAATCTTTCGAGCCTAAGCTCATTTATCTATTTAAAGCTCTTATCGAAATCCGGGTATTTGCTGAGCCCTAGTAAATATATTTTATTGGCCCACTTAATACATAGAATTAGTAACTAGAACAGTCATTAATTATACTAATTGCAGTGTTTTACTCATCATAAGCTGACACTACATTGCCTTATGAACCTCCTCTCTTCCTCCTATGTTAATTAATCACCACACTCTTTACTTTTAATTTGAAATATATAATTGTTTTTGTCTTTATCTGAGGAAAAGTAACGTTGAACGGCTATATTAAATTAAACATTGAAAGAAGGATAGAATGGCAAGTCTTACACACTAGAAACTGTAGGCCTCAAAGCTCTAGCCATGCTGCCATAGTAGAGCGTCTTTTACTCTCTTCTGCTGAAAAAGGGGTTTGAAAATTACATAATTAGGTATTTTGTGTGTTTTAATTGTGAACTTTTAAGACCTACGGTGTTCTGGTAAGTGCCTTGCCCTTCTATCCTCCTTTCAATGTTTAATTTGTCTTTATTAAGGAATGTTTGTATGATTTAAAATATTAAAATAGTTATTTTTTTACTGGGTTGGTTTTGTAAAATGCCTCCAGAATTCCTCTTTCCTTCCACCATTATTTCGGCTTTAATCTCCTCCAGTATTCTCCACTCTTTCTGTTATCTGCTGGGTGACCTGGTGGTTTAGGGGTAAGGTGTCGGACTTCTGTGTTGGGGTCCGGGGTCCAATCCTCGGTCCCGGCACAGATTTATCTGATTACCAAACCCTTCCTTCACCTCTGACAAGACATCTTGTGAATGTGGGGAATGCCAGGCCTCCACCGTGGTTCGGATTCCACGTTAAACTGTAGGTCCTCCATTTCATTTCACAATCACCCTACCATTACACATTAGCGTAAGTGTGTATAACCCTGAACGGGTAGTAAGACGTGGTGCTAATAATAATAATAATGTTATCTGCTCTTCCTATCTCTTCCTTGTTCTCCCTTGCTGTCTTTTTCCTACAGACTTCATCTTCTCTTTGGTATTCTGTCCTTTTACACCCAAAGGCAAATTGGATGACAATTGCACCAAATTTGGTAGCACAAAAACATTGTTTTTCATTTTCAGTGGGTCTGATGATATGTTATCCTACGAGTGTCTTTAAATAAGGCACATAATGGTTTATCTTCAACACAGATAAAAATACTCTTTAAGAAGAGTGTCTTACCTTTGGATTTGGAAAATATATTGAAAAGATTGTTTGGAGACACCTTCCAGGTATTTTACTATTGTTTTATATTATTTATTGGTGATCTATAAAGTTTATCTTGGATCTTAATAATTTAATAATGTTATGGAACTGCTTCTCAAACAACATTTATTGAAACTTTACTGTTACAGGTGATTAACAACAAAAGGGTTTTGAAACCAATACTAACTAGCAGTAAAGCTTCAATCTCGAAAGAAATGGAATATGTGAATGGAAGCAAGTGTTCTTACAAAGCCTCATGTTCAACTCCTATTATATCTCCATATTTTGAAGGCGTCTCGAACAACACTTCATTAAATTCATCTCTTCAATCAAGTTCTGTAGTAAATAGTAAACAATGTTCATCATTGGGTTCCTTTTCCATGGACAAAGAACTCTCAACAAGCCATTTTTGCGAAAATACAAACATCACCATTGATTTGCCAAAAGTGAAAGCAAGTATTTCTGCTCCTGTTTATTCGTGTAAGAAAACAAATCTCTTTCAGTTTTTCCATGAAAATCAAAATAATAGGGATCAAACAATAGATCAAAATCTGAGAGAGGTAAAGCAACCTAGACTAACAAAGACAAATAGGCTTGACATAATTGATGACATTATTTTAGAGCCTAACACACCCTTAAATACATCTAACTTGAAAATGAATATCTCTAATCCAAGTGTTTCTCCAACCATAGGATATGAATCAAAACCTCCAATACAACAAAAAGTATCCAATATACCAATAAAGACTTCAAAAAAACCCAAGAAGATAGAAGAAATTGAAAATAATAGTAATTTATTATTACCGGTATGCAAACAATCAGAGAATACATATATTAACAAATTGGAAACAAGCATCACGCAAAGAGGGTCTGATAACAACGCAAGTATGTCAATACAAGAAAATGTGGATAGGAGTGTTCCAAAAGATATTTGTTTGAATCCTAAAACAAGTTCAAGAGTGAAGAAAAGTGGTGTACTTTGTCCACAAAATGGTGGTGTAACAACTCTAAAATCTCAAACCTCAGCTAAAGGAAATGTGACTGAGTATGTTTTATCAGATGACATTGAAAATCCCAAAACTGGTTCAAGAGTGAAGAAAAGTGATAAACTCTGCCCACAAAATGGCAGTGTAACGACTCTAAAATCTCAAACTTCAGTTAAAGGAAATGTGAATGAGTATGTTTTATCAGATAACATTGAAAATCCCAAAACTGGTTCAAGAGTGAAGAAAAGTGATAAACTCTGCCCACAAAATGGTGGTGTAACAACTCTAAAATCTCAAACCTCAGCTAAAGGAAATGTGAATGAGTATGTCTTATCAGATGACATTGAAAATCCCAAAACTGGTTCAAGAGTGAAGAAAAGTGATAAACTCTGCCCACATAATGGCAGTGTAATGACTCTAAAATCTCAAACCTCAGCTAAAGGAAATGTGACTGAGTATGTTTTATCAGATAACATTGAAAATCCCAAAACTGGTTCAAGAGTGAAGAAAAGTGATAAACTCTGCCCACAAAATGGTGGTGTAACAACTCTAAAATCTCAAACCTCAGCTAAAGGAAATGTGAATGAGTATGTTTTATCAGATAACATTGAAAATCCCAAAACTGGTTCAAGAGTGAAGAAAAGTGATAAACTCTGCCCACAAAATGGTGGTGTAACAACTCTAAAATCTCAAACCTCAGCTAAAGGAAATGTGAATGAGTATGTTTTATCAGATAACATTGAAAATCCCAAAACTGGTTCAAGAGTGAAGAAAAGTGATAAACTCTGCCCACAAAATGGTGGTGTAACAACTCTAAAATCTCAAACCTCAGCTAAAGGAAATGTGAATGAGTATGTTTTATCAGATAACATTGAAAATCCCAAAACTGGTTCAAGAGTGAAGAAAAGTGATGAACTCTGCCCACAAAATGGCAGTGTAACGACTCTAAAATCTCAAACTTCAGTTAAAGGAAATGTGAATGAGTATGTTTTATCAGATAACATTGAAAATCCCAAAACTGGTTCAAGAGTGAAGAAAAGTGATGAACTCTGCCCACAAAATGGCAGTGTAACGACTCTAAAATCTCAAACTTCAGTTAAAGGAAATGTGAATGAGTATGTTTTATCAGATAACATTGAAAATCCCAAAACTGGTTCAAGAGTGAAGAAAAGTGATAAACTTTCCCCACAAAATGGCAGTGTAACAACTCTAAAATCTCAAACCACAGCTAAAGAAAATGTGAATAAGTATGTTTTATCAGATAACAATGAAAATCCCAAAACTAATTCAAGAGGAAGAAAAGTTATATACTATGCCCACAAAATGACAATGTAACGACTCTAAAATCTCAAATCTCAGCTAAAGTAAATGAGCAGAAGAATGTTTTACTATATGACATTGAAACTGATAAAACTAGTTCAGTAATGAAAAAAAGTAATATACTGTGTTCACAAAATGTGAGTTTAATGACTATTCATTCTCAAACCTTAGCTAAAGGAAATGAGAATAGGAATGTTTTATCGGATGAGATTGAAACTGATAAAACTAGTTCAATAATGAAGAAAAGTAATATACGATGCCCACGAAATGGCACTGTTATTACTATACAATCTCAAACATTAGCTAAAGGAAATGAGAATAATGTTTCATCAGATGACATGGACACTCCAAAATCATCGAAACAACCAATAAAGTCTTCAAAGGCTACAACAAAAAATATTCCAAACCTACCAAGACTTTCAAAACTGGCCATTATAAGGGAAAATAAACTTTCTTCTAAAATCAAGACTAACAAAGAAAATCAAACAAATTTAGAAACAAAATCTTTTCCAAAGAAAAACGTTAGAATAAAAGAAAATTTAAAATTGAGTATGAAATTAAGATCAGCAAGAAAATCACACTCTATTCCAAATATGGAACTTGAGCCTATCAATATATTTGTCAACTCTCCTCTAAAAGAAAATTTTCCAAAAAGTTATTCGTGCTCATTATCCTCAGATGATTACATTGATGCAACTCCGGGTATTGACATAACTCCCAAATTTAAAAACAAAAACAAAGGAAAGGAGAATTTTATCGCAGATTCAAAAAATAATCTGAAACACCTTGACAAAAAACATAACCTTCTTAATCCAAAACAACTTCAGAAATATGAAAAAAACAATGTATTAAAAACCACTTCAGATGCATTACTCAGCAACGAAAACCAAGATCCTATTTTAAAACATAAAAGTCTTTCATCACATAATGTAATAAATAATAATAATAATATAATAAAATCAGTGCCAAATAAGATCATGGTACCAAGCTCAAAATTTGAAGAAGAAAGTACTAAGAAACTTGTTATTACTTCACTTCCTCACCAAACTGGTTCAAAATTAGTAATTAATAGTGAAATCTCTAATCCCTTACCCTCTAACAATAAAAAGAATACTGAGGAAGAACCAAACTCAAGAAATTGCACTGATTTTAAGGAACAAATTAATCTAAATCAGATTCAAAATAAAGATTTCACATCAATAATTTCAGCAGCCTCTACAGGTCTAGAAGTTTGCCCGGTTAGTCACCAATCTAATCATTTTAATATACAAAGAAATATAACAAATTTGAAAAATTCATTTGAATTGAAACAAAATGGAAAAAGTAAGCCAATAGACTCATATACCACAGCTTCAGTTAATGAATGCCTTAAAAATACCACTTGCTCTGAATCTTCAGCGATTGTTTTAAATAAATCTCCTGAATGTGCAAATTATATATTTAGTAACAACAAATCAGAAGAAGAAAATCAAAAATGTCCACACAGAATAACTCAAAAAATTAAAACCTCAAAACAATATGATAAGTTTAATGCTTCACTACAAGTGAAAAACAATTTGATTTCTGACCATCTGGAACCAAATTCAAAACCAAGCAATTTTATAGAAAAAAATGTTCAAGTTCACGATAAAAACAACAGTTCAAAGTTGGAATTCACAAAATTAAAAAAGAGTGCAACAAAAAGAAAGTTAAAGGATGCAAATTCAAAAGAAAATATTCAAAATATATTTCATAGTGTTGATAGAAATGTTTGCAAAATTGTTAGTAAGAATCAAGGTATTATCAATAATATGTCAATCACATCTCCCATTAAAATAGTATCAAAAAATTATGTTGATCAAGTGATGTCAAATAATGTTACAAATATTTCTGAAACTCCTTGTATTGACAACAATACAAATGTTCCAAGGAAAAAGCGAAAATTGTTCTCAAAAACACCTAACAATGAGCTAATTATGACGTCTAATAACTTTTCTTCCAAGCAACAAGGGATACATTTTGACTATGATTTAGAAAAAACTTCACGGGATTTGACAATGTTGAAAAATAATATTCCAACTTTTGCAAAACTGTCTCATAAATTTAAGAAAAAGAAAACGCGTTCCAAAAATAAAAAGGAATTGAACAACATTTACAGTAAAGACATAGGTGATACATCAACTTCTAAAATTAAGATGGTGTATAGTTCCAATAAAATCAGAAAAAATAAAACACAAAATAAAAGGTATAAGACACATAGAAAAAATAACGAGGTTTTTTGGCCTAGCCCCAACAAATTCGAGAAGGCTCCATATGAAATAGAACTAACTAAAGCTGAACAAAATACTTGCAGGCCACCTCCCAACGCAAACAGTGGAAAGAAAAATTTATAACTGATGTTAAGAAAAAATCCAAAATCAAACTTAGACGCGACAGACATTCAGCTTATACTTCCATATTCTCAGAGGTAGAATCAGATGATTCACTTTGGCAGAAGAACATTAGTCAAGATTCATTTAGTAATAATGCATTCACATTCACATCGAAGAATAAGAAAAAACCAAGGCGAAAAATAAATAATAGTAAAAAGAATAGTAAATTTGAGTGTGCACCTTGTGAGTCGAGTAGTGAAAATGAAAATCTTCCACCACTAATAGTAGAAATTGTAAAACCAAATCGTAGAGCATTTTTTACTCGCTCACGCACAGAGGAAAGGCATTTAACAAATGATGCTTCGGTTAAACCTCTTGATAATATAACCAATAATTTAAATACCTTACTAGAACTGCCAAACAATGTAGCAGATGCTTCTTTATTTAAAAAAACAAATAATGATATGTCTTCATTGTTGAATCGTTCAAGTGCACATGATGGGACACATAATTTTCACTCAGACTCTGAAAATCCTTTGCAAAAAAATATTTCTCAGAAAAGGGTACATCCTGTATTGAATGAGGCAAATCTTTGTAAGGAGTCTGACACAGTCAAACCAAACAT
The DNA here is from genome assembly GCA_039000515.1 of Timema cristinae. Taxonomy (NCBI): domain Eukaryota; kingdom Metazoa; phylum Arthropoda; class Insecta; order Phasmatodea; family Timematidae; genus Timema; species Timema cristinae. The sequence continues at coordinate 34,460,235 of JBCFYV010000003.1, read as the reverse complement.
GTTTCTCACGTCACCCATTAGGATTGATCATGAGGGAAATTTCAAAATAAATCAACTCAAATGTAACAACATAAACTTTAAAAAGTCTCATATTCATAATAATAATCCACACCTTTGTTCACAAGAAACTGTTATTGTTAAGGAAAACATACCAAATAAACATAATTGCTCTGATTTGTCAGGGAATGAAAAGTCAAGCAATGAGTATGAGGTGGGAAAAAGCTTGCATGATAACGTTTTAGAAATATCAAAAGCATCAAAAATATCTTCAAATAAGATAAAGAAAGGTAGCAAAGAAGTGTGTATAAATTCTTTCACAAAGCATTTGATTACAAATCCCATAGAAAACATGCAATTTCAAGAGATGAACTTGAATCTAATAGAGGCGAGAGATGATCATAATGAAGCAGGAAAGATAATTTCCCCAAACTCTAACACAAACAACATAACTCCAATCCTAACTAAAAACAATGGTGAAAAGACTCTTAAGTACATAGGTTCAAAACATCAATTTACAAAGATGACAAATAATGACACAAAGGAAAAAACTTGTCAAGAAGAGCTGCATGCTCAAGGTGTTCAAAAATTAAATGTAGAATCTGATCTTCTAAATGAAACACTTGGAAAAGATGCTAACAATTACTTCCAGAAGATGAATGATAAAATGTCACTTGATTTTATTGGATCAAAACTTGATAAAAATAGTTGTCAAAGAAAAACAAATGGCGTATTTCCAAGTGAGACAAACTTTTATATTTCCAAACATACCGTTGCATCAAACTTTGCTGCAAAAAGGTCAGATGGGCCTAATTTTTCTCAACCCATATTATTGCAAGTTGAAAATGACCAAGAAAAACACATAGAGAATAAAGTGCAGAAAAAATCAGATAAATTATTTAGTTCTATGGATAATGAAGCCATTGATGTAGATGCATTTTTACTAGAAATGGGGTGTACTCAGAATAGTACCCATTGTGGAATTGAGAAATTGTGTTCGTCTCAGACGAACAAAGCACATTCATCACGATGTACAGAGAATAGTTTTGTGTCACTCAATTCAAGTAGTATGTCGAACAATAGTGTTAACACTTCTCCCATTGAAGTGTTACCATTATGTAACAACAATAACAGCTCATCAAATATACATCAGCCAGAAACAATTTCCGCAAACTTTGATTTGGATGATAATTCACTTAAGACCTTTGATGATCTTTTACTAACTCCTAAAGTTGACAATGCTCTTAAAAAGCATAACAAATCAATTAACAAAACGAAAGAAACTTTTTTGAATAAAGAAACTACAGTTATTGAAAATACATCAAAATTCAAATGCAGTTCTCAGTTATCTACGGATAGTAAGAAGAAGCACGAATCTAAATACTCAAAGATAATTAGGAAAGAAATTATTCACACGGCTGCCTATGATCCGATTGTAAAACTTTCATCTGAACAAAATACCATGATCAGAACTTTGAGACAAAATGCTGAAACCAAGTCACACAGATTTCACAATCACAAAGAAGGTAAGTGAACTTATTTTAGGGGAAAATTAATTTACATCACATTTTTAGTACGATCTAACATTTTGATTAAAATTTTAGTAACGATATCAAATTTTAATGATAGATTAAGCCAAATCACTAGTTGTTAAGGTGGGGATGTACGAAACGCGAGAAAAGGCCAGTGTTTTTGCAGTATTTTAAAACATTGTTTGGTCATAATAAATCAAATATTGCTCCAGAAGAAATATAGAATTTAATTTTCTTCACACAGCGATATCAACAGTTCTTGAATATATGACATGAACTGTTGAACCATGGGAAGCAAATTAAACTAAATGCTTCTCTTGAAGAAATATTTGATTTATTTGCAAAAATACTGACTTTTTCTTACATTTCCCACATCCCCACTTTAAGTACGGTTACAGTCGCATCTAAATATAGTATTCAAAGCCAAAGCTCCCGGATTCGATTCCCGTGTTCAGATGTCATTTTCAAATTAAATGAATAAGAAAATACTGTACCAATTTTTGTAATGTAATTATTTGGATTTTTTAAATTTTGAAAGTGTACAACCTTAAAGAAATATACATTTTTAAATAATGCTGCCACATGGTTTCAGGTCTATTTTACACATATTACTCTAAGTTACTTCTCTTAATCGTTCTTTTGTCACTTTAATAAATAGTTGTAGAGATAAGATATGATTCTGTGTCATTAATAATTCTCATTATTTTACTGATAAAAATCTAATAATTTCTAATTTTGACCGTTAATATCATATGATGAAACACATTACAAAAACCTAATATTCAACAAACTATATTTTTATTTCCGGAGAGGATGATTGTGCATATAGCTTTATTTAGACAACAATATTGACTTTTAGAGCCTTCTGGATGTATTTAAATTGGTGTAAAATATTCTAGTGGCATGTTTGTATCAAAAAACATAAGAAAAGTGCACATAAAACTGGGCATAGAAACACTTAGTTTTCCTCAAAGATGGATTTGTTATGGGGGATCCATTGAATGACCTCATCGATTACCAGATTTGAAACCCAATGGATTTTTATATCTGGGGACATTTAAAGTCCGTTGTTTACGCAACTCTTGGTGTTGAGGTTTTAATAAAGCGCATTGTAAATGAATGTGAACAGATAGGTTAAAACCCCAGGTGTATTCAACACATTAAGATAAAGCATGGAACGCAGGCTCAAAAGAATGCATCAGAAAAGGACACAATTTTGAACAATTATTGTAACAAAATGTTCTTTCTTCTTGAGCTTTTTGGTTGTTTCTGTTGATCTTTATCTTGTATATTTGCGTTACTTTTTCTCTTTGATTGCTTAGTAAATACTTCCGACCTCAGAAACTAAGCGTTTTTAGACCCATGTCTATACACAACCTTTCTTAATGTTTGGTCGATGTTGAATACATCCCTAAAATATATTACTCCAATTAAAATACACCTTGTATAAGTAAAACTTCACATAAGTAATATTAAATTATAATTATTTCAGGACACCCAACATCAGAAGAACCTAATACTTACAATGGAATTCTATCACTATCCTGTCTTCAATCAACTCAGGTATAACCAAAACAATAACAAGATTGTAAAGCATAGTTATATCTTAGTTTATAAACTTTGTTTTTTATTATTCGTGAAAGAAAGGCTAGGGAAGAGGGACAGAAACAAACACATCATGTCCTCTACAGTGAAAAGAGAAACACAGATAAAACTATACACTGCTGCTACTGGACATAGAGGAAGAAAATTGGTCGATATCACTAATAGTTTGGCCTTGGAGTTGGTTTTCTCATAACTTTTCAAATGGGAGAGTGAAACGCAACACAGCTTTTTTTGTTCCTTTTATTTTTGCTATCCCTTATTCCTGTACCCTCTTCCATGTACTCGAATTTTAAATTTTGATAAATGACAAAGTTTCATGACCTTCACAAAACAAAACAAAAAATTGTTTTTGCTATGCCTTCTGTCTATATCTTGGTTTAGAGCCAAAACCATTTGACCGATGGGGCTAAAGCTTCGTAGGGTTTTCTTAAGTTTCTTTCAAAGAATTTTTTGAATTATATGTCCAACACTAAAATTAAGGGTCGTTTACTGGAGGGCAAAAAGATAAACTATCATTTTTATATTTTTATTTATCCAAACACTGTTTATTTAACATTACAAACAACGGTAACTTTCATTTTCTCATGAAAATGACTTCGAGGATTTGAATATTTTAAAGTTTGAAGTGTACTTTACCTAAGCAGAAATTTCCGATTTGGATCATATCTCCACAAATATTTGACATACAAAATAATTTATCATTGTAAAGTTGTAGAACTCTTAAAAATAATATTTTTATTTGAAATTTATTTTTATAAAACCAATAGTTTCTGAGCTATAAGCAAATATATATATTTTATGGAGATCTTTGAAATGTGAAATTGATTGCTATGCTCTTTGGTGGACAGAGATGCTCCTCTTTGTTCCTGTAACAATGTATATTATTTCATCTATGCTCAGTGGTGGAATCTTTCAACATCAATGTATATTATTTTGTTTAATAAATCTTATGAGTTTTTAGTAAATGTTAATGATTCTCTTTTGAGTGTGGCAGATAAAATATATATATAACAATCTGCTTTTTAAAGGGTAAATAATAAAAAAGTTGTGCAATTATTATATAGCTAATGAATTATGATCACTTTTTGCATTTTTTATATAAATACATTTTTTATGGTTGTAAATTAATTTTTAATATAGTTTTCAGTTTTAGACTTTTATAAGTATAGCTATTGAATAAAAAACTAAAGGAATCATAACATATTTGAGAACTGTAACTTTTATTTTTGTTTAATTGGAACCAGGACCGGAAATGAAAAATATTTTGTTTAAACGCCTGTGTTTTGTTCTGTTTACAAAATGTATTATGATTATATTTATTGCATCATATTTTCCTATTTATTTATATTTTAGGAAATGTTGGAAAATCATGTACAAAAGAGGAGTAGATACTTGTCTGAATTTCAAGCAAAAGTGATGAGGAAGCTGCAAAGTTTGTTTAGCGATACATATGAAAGAAATCAGAAGCAGAGGTAAATACTAAATACAATTTATTTTATAACTCAGGTACATTTTAATATGTATGCTACTTATTTAAGAGTTGTACCCAGATATTTAAGATAAATGTAGCTGCGATAGCTCATGATAAATCCGTCCAACAGAAGATAACAAGGAATATGTTTAGCATTGGATCACTAGAATTGAATTAAGTTTAAAAAAATATATTTAACTCTACTAGCATATACTTTACAAAAATATATTACTAATGATATTTTCATGAGAAGAAAGGCAGCTATTCCCAAAATAAACCCTCTCAGTACGGTCCTGTCTTGTTATATTTTCCAGCTAAATTGTCAAGTGAACTACAAATTAAATTGTACCCAGCTTGATTTTTGTACACTGTGAAAATATTAAATTTGAATTTACTGGTGGTTGCACTGCATGCCCAATATTTTTCAATGAAATAAATGTAAAATTCATCCACCAATCAATATGTGATAAAATGCTATTTCCCTCCTCTATTTAATTGTTGCTAGACTTACAGTTTATATCTCTTTAGTGTGCCTGACTTATCCAAAAGCCTGGAAATTCATACCAACCTGCTTCAATGGGGCTGATTTTAAAACAATATCGGTAGGGTTCTCTTATCATTTTAAACAAATAATAGTTTAAATATGGCTTTACATATTTGATTAAGTCAGTAATTATCTTATTTTGAACACACTATAATTATAAAGGTCTTTTTTTTAACCATGTTTTACTACTAGTTCGGATTATATGCTTATGTACTTATTACACTAATGGTTTGTTTTATGGATTAGGAAGGTTATATTTAGATAAAATGTACCCGAATTTGTGGAGGAGAATGAGAAATCATTTTAGAAAAACTACCCTCTCTATACCCGACCAAGATTCAAACTTCGATCGCTCCATTATTGGCAGTCAAGTATACTATGAAAGTTACACCACCAAAGCGGGTTATTTCTTTTTGATCTCTATCTCACCACGCATTTAATTACATTAATATGGTAAGGATGAACAAGGTAGAATTTTAAGGATATATATCCACAATTTCATGGAGAGAAAGGAGGAAACCATTTAGGAAAAGCCACTCTCAGCACTCCTTGCTGAGATTCAAACTCCAACTTCTCTCTCACCAACAAACCCCATTAAATGTGTTTAACATTTAATCCACTTGCCCACCAGTGCAATTAAAATAAGTTGAAATAATATTTTACTGCAATATACATCACATTGTAATTGATAATGATTATTTATTTCATGCTAAGTTTATAAGGCTTCATTCATTTCAACAAATCCCAAGATCTCTTATATGTGAATTTTAATGACTTATTGTACAAGAAGTCATCTTCTGAATACAATCAAGGGTAGGATGCTAGGAAATCCTTGTAGATAATTTGAAATACAGTTATTCCATGAACAAAATTAGTGTATGTAAATAATTTTTAGATGGGTTATAATTGCCAAGATGATGAAGCTAATGTATGCATCTGAATATAGTTGTATTTATTGGTCCATATTAACATTTACATCATTGTGATATTGCTTCAATGACATAAACATTATAATGATCATTATAAATTAGTGGTGGCTCATGAATTGTTTCCAGGGGAATCCACACTTGACAGGACTGTACTAGTTAATTTACCCTCTCATTCAGTGTCAAACTCGCCCTTAAAATCCAATGAACACACTTTTTTTTTCAGCAGAGTGTCTTAATAATCGTTTGAGTTGTATGCCCACACATATCCTCTCACTACATGTGTGTGTGTGCGCATAGGCATATGTGTATATGTTCAAGTGAATACTGAATGGGAATGAAACTCTTACTAGTACAGTGCCCTCAAGTCTAGTGCTACCCGGCAACAACCCATGAACCACCAATGTTGTAAATATATTGTTTGCAGGTTTGCTGTGGTGAACAGGTATTTGACAGAGATAGAAAATGAGATGCAGGTAATGGATGCACATCAGACTCAACTGAAAACATTTGAACAGCAGCTTTCAAGACTACGTGAATATATCACAAAAATGATTTCCTCGCAATCTCTTTCTTCAAAAAATGTTTCTCACAGGTACTTTTTTTTTATAGTGTAGTTTAAAATAAAAAAGAACATACTTCATATTACTTTTGCACCAAATAATTGTTTATTACTTAGTTAAAAATATTTCACAAATTTTATAATACAGGGATGAAGAATTGTTTGTAATCTTTCATTCTAATTTGATAAATCAAGCTACTATCACAAGATGCAATTATATTACTTTAGATTATTTAATATGAAAATTAATTTGTAATATATGTATATATATATATATATAACACATAAAAATGGAAATAATTAACATAAATTGAATATTTTAGCTGTCACTATTTTTATTGAATAAGCTTTGTAATTGTCGAAGCAGGAATTTTTTTTTTAAGCAAAGTCGAAGCTAATTTTTCTTTTCTTAGCCAAGTCAAGAGTTTTAATGCTTGGCACACCCCTATATAAAGAATAACATAATATTTAAATGAATATAAAAGTTTTTAATTATAAAAAATATATTTTCCAACACTGTTAGACAAATCATTTTCTTTCGCCTCATTTATAAATATTTACCACAAAAAAAACATAATTTGAATGCCATTAATTACATTTCACCATCATGGTTCACAATTAAAACACTAATTTTCACGGTATATTAGAAAGCTACTGATGTACCTTGAAAATTACATAACTATGTGTTTTGTTTTGTTTTAATTGTGAACTTTGAAGCCTTCAGTTTTATGGTAAAGGGGCTTTCAAGTATTATGTAAGCACATTTTTGCAATTTTTAACCCCTCCCTCCCCCTTGTAAGCAAAAATAAACAAATGCCTGGCCCTCCCCCTCTTGCTTACATAAGATTTGTCAACTTTTTTTCATTTGCTCACAGGAATAACCATTCTTTTTTTCATACAATTTTGCTTATACATGAACAAGCAGTAAGATGCAATGATAACAAAATTAAAAATTCATGCAATTATTTATAAATTTCTGGTAATTATCAACATAGAGATGTAAATTAATATTGTGAAATAATTAACAATTAACACTCGTATACAATGAATTTAAATTTATTGAACAGGTAAAATTAAAACAAATTATAACATTATAAAACTTTAACATTTTAATTTACTGTTAATTGCAATTATAAAAAAATTATTATTAGTGAATACATGAATATTATATTATAAAAAAACACTCTAAACTCCATTTAATCTGATGACCATTCAAAATTTGTGTTGCTTTCTGGAAATTAAAAGTTTGTATTAAATTATGGCAAAAAAAGAATTACTAAGTTTGTGAATTATTGGTTTTTAAATACATTTTTTAAAATATAAATACATCTCAATTTTATAAAAGGGGCATTTTAGAAAATATTTATATGTTTTTGGTGGTCAACATTGTTAACATTTTAGTAAATTATTTGTGTAATTTTATTGGTATTATTAATATATATAAAAAGGACAGCTGCAGATAACATAGCTTGACATATGAATACATTAAAGTAAATCTAGTAACTTTCATAACTCTCAAAATCACTATTACTATTTTAGGTAAAAACATAATTATTATGTTGGTTATTTCACACAAATTTACCAATATAACCACAATTTATAACAAGACAAATTCATATTAATTATATCATGTAAACTAATTACACCACTATCTGTGTCCATGTATTGGCGGCTGTACACTTGAGATTGGTTGTAAATAGCATTCTCTAGTGACTGACAATTCTCTTATTATAAATATACTACAATATTTGTTTCAGTTTGAGTCAGATGCATGAATTGCACAGAAAGGTGCGCGATGAGCTAGATAAACTGGAGTCTTCCCACAAGAATGACCTGGACACGGATATGAAGTCAGCGAGGGATAGGTCAGTTGATTTGATGAGGCAGTTTTGGGCACATGAGAGAAGGCAAGCTTTTCTTAAAATGAACTCCGCCATTCAAGCTATGTTACTGTGCTGAGTGTTTTAACAGTTTGTGTATGGAGGGAGATCTGCCAGAGATGTATATATGGACAGAAAGTCTTTTCTCTATTATAGTATAAATAATATTGGGGGAAAATGTGAATGCAATCTTGAGGTGAGATGGAAGAGAACACAACTCAAGGTAAATATTTTTGCAGTTTTTATAACCTAAAATTTTTTTGGCCAAAATAAACCAAATATTGCTTCAGTAGATGTGTTTAGTTTAATTTTCTACACATAGTAATCTCAACAATTCCTTTATATTTTTTATGAGTATTTCTTAATTTTAACATGATTCTTTTATCTTTATTTAAAATCTTTACTCATGTGCCACTATGTCCATACCAAATATTCATGTGTTGATATAGATAGTTAGAAAATTAAACTAAATGTTTCTACTAAACCAATTAATTTTTTTATTGGCCCTTTTTTTTTTATAAAAGCTGTACAGATACAGACCTTAACTCATTTATAAGAGCTATCCGTAATAATTTATTTTGGTAGGCTTTCATAATTCAAAATAATGTTAACGTGTTCTGTTCAATATAGTGTATTTATCATATAGTCCTATATTTAACCATGCACATAGTTCAAGTATACCTAATTTATCCATACTAAGTTTTCATAACACCTAATGAATGCTTTATTAAATCATCGAAGAGTATAATATAGAGTAACTGAATTATCTCAATAAAAGTTATTTTGACATTTTAACACAAGTTTGGGAACGGGAGCACTACAACCCCACACCCTCCCCAAGAAAAATTGGGTATATTGGTAAATTGTAAAACTCCTCACGCATTCAACCATCTATAAAAAAAATGTAAAAAATGTTGTTTCTAAAAAAGATCTAAACACAGGAATAGAACGCAAGACCTTTGGTTTAATGTGCTAAAATTCCTATTTGATTCCTGTGTCTAGGTGTCATTTTTAAATTTTTATTTGAATGGATATCTTTGAACACTTGTAAAGCTGTACTAAATAACGATTTCATTGCCTGCATTGGCTGTATCACCATACAAAAAATCACAATTTTCATTATATACCTTTTTTTTGCTCCAATAAAAAAATATAAGTTTCATCTATGTTTTAATAGTATTTGGGGTGTTTCAAGTTTTCTACAAAACATTTACTCAGGATTATTGGGACTTAAAGACCTTGTTCATGTAAAAATGGTGGACCCTTTATGGATTGATGCAATTTAGGCCTACTTATGTAGGAATTATTAAACTAGCCCAAGCATAATCATTTCAGTTTTCCCCGACATATAAATAGAAATTACAATGTGTCAATCTGTGAGCTGGCACACCATATTCGTACAAGCAAGGTCATCTGGTGAATTGAGTGTTTTAAAGCAGTGTTTCTCGATTTCTTCCTACCAAGTAGCCCAATGCTAACTTAATGTTCATTAAAAAATACTAGTACAGATACAATAAACTGTTCTTCAAGTTGAGTTATTATAATGTACAGGGATAGGGGGCATACTTTAATAAGTGTGGCAATGAACTTTCGCGTTTCCAATGCTATAGAGTAAGTAATATATCTCTAAGAAAAACCTCTTTTCGTTTTTTGGGGTATTTTGTTATATTTGGAAGAAGGTACATGAAAGGTAGATAGAAACATATCAAAGGAAACTAACACAATATGACTTTAACAATGAAAAGAAGAACACAATTCACATCTTACATTGCTGCGACTGGATAAAGGGGTAATGGCTTGAAGAAAATCTATCATTGCGTCCCAATCCCTCGACCTAGGCTTCATTCTTTCAGAATGCATCAAGAAGGAGTGACTACACATAACTCAATTTTGACTATCCACCTTTCTTATACTTTCTTCCAAATATAACAAAACACCTCAAAAAGCGAAAAGAAGTTTTCCTTAAAAAAAGATTGTAAATATTCACATCTCATATCCATTTCCTGTGTTTATCTTTTATGTTAGTCATTCCTTTAACAGGTTCCTATTATTGTTTGCCAATTTCCTTTTTGGGCTTTTTCTCCATTTTGTATTTTTTGGTTTCTTCTTTTAGCAAGTTCTGTTGCTCGTTTCACACTGCCGCCTGATGAATTCCAATATAATGAAACCTAGGTCAGGGGATTGGACTGGAGTGTTTAATTTTTCTCAAGAGGCAACTATTTCCTCTTTGTACAGTAACAGAGATATAAAGTGAGAACTGTGTTCTTCTTTCATTGTATTATACCTCACATCGCATACGGCTCACAAATGTTTATTTCACTGCTGTCCACACATACCCACACAAATAATGCTTATTCACACGAACATTGCTAATGCACATTGAAAACGCATCTTTCCTTTCATCATCACTGTCGTCTATCCCACTCGCAATGTACAGTCTGCCAACCTCAAGCAATTATCCCTCTAAGTCAGTTTCCAACAGTTGTTAAATCCAAATGTGTTTGTTCCCTATAATATATTTCTATTCACCTTTCCTGTAACTTCTTTCAAATATAACATAAAGTATTATTAAAATAAATGCTAGAGGCTAGAATAAATAGTTATTTCTTAAATGGGTGTGTACAGTTATTAAAATAAATACATTTAATATTCCTGTGGGACCTAATAACAATATCATAAAAACAAAATAGCACAATTTACCAAATCTATCAAATAGTCAAACCAATGCCAGTTTGTCTTAATTTTATTTCAATAGCTACCTACTTTTTAAAAAGGGCATCAGTCCCTTTATATAGTTAACAATTTAAATACTTGAAGTTTACACATAAATCTAGCTCATTGAGATATGTTAACACAAATATAGTTTGGTTAATAAACTTTCAAAAAGTAGTTTTTAAAATACATAGGTACCTGTTTAAATTTAAGTGTGTTTGTTCCTATCCAGGCCAAACTTAAATATCCTTTCAAGTTGGCTTCCTTCACCAACACTTACTTTACATTATTGTAAAATGTTTATACACTGTCTTAATATACATTTTCAAGCCATTAGGCGATAATTAATTTTATTATGTAAATTTAAACTTAAATACATACACAATTCCAGCAGTGAAACAAATAATTTATATTACACAACGAGCAAAAAAATTCCACAACTAAAATAGAATTGAACATTTCTTGGCCATCACTAGTAAATATAGTTGGTTTTATCATCTTAATTTTTAATAAAGTTAGGTAACTGGCAACTGCAATTATCTTTATTTCCAAGTAATTTATATCAACATAATATTTGTTGGTTATTTTTAATCGAAGATTCTGTATCTTTATTACTAAATATATATTAATATATGTCTTTCAATAAGGAAAATCTCGTTTCGCTTTATGAGTCAATTGTATTATATTTGGAAGAAGGTACAAGAAAGGTGGATAGAAACATATAAAAGGAACGAACACAATATAGCTTTTACAGTGAGAAGAAGAACACAGTTCACACTTTACATTGCTGCCAATGGGTAAAGAGGTAATGGTTGCCTCTTTAAGAAAATCGATCGTCACCGCACAATCCCCTGACCTAAGTTTCATTCTATTGGAACTCATCAGGGAGGAGTATTTATTAAACAGATTCATTATCAAAAATATAACTTGTGGAAAGTATCGACTACCAAAGGGTTAGTTTTTGTGGTAGAGTAAACTTCATGGCTGTAATCATTATTTGAAGTTGCGCCACCAAGACTGATTACTTGTACCTCTAAAGTTCTACGACTGAGGTGAAATGACCTACCAATTTCGCCAGGAGAGTTATTTTCACATACTTTCCAGGGTTCTTTTATATGCCACATGGAACCGACGACTTTACTTCCCCTTCGAAGGATATTGAGTTATGACTTTTTCTTGCTCAAGAAAAAGCCTTTGGCTTCTGTTGAGTTCGAACCCACAAACATCGGCTCCTGAGGTGAGCACTTTACCCCAAGACCACTGAGGTCGACAATGGTATAGGTCATTCAAAAAATGTAATGTGTATGTGTGCATGTGCGTGTATTAAAGATGGGTCGGATCCACCTTTTTTCAAATCTGAAACTTCATTTTGCCATCAAATCCCTAATTAAAATTTGAAATTTAGAAAATATTGTAAGCATAAGTGTTTAACTTTTCCAATAACTAGGATTTTTTCCTTCACTTCTGATCTTGTTTATATTAAATGGTAAATTAATGAGATGGGTTTTGGTTGTTAGGTTTTTTCCTATCATTATTTTGGTTTTAACCACAAGAAACTATTTAACTATTTTAATACCTTTAAAAAATAACTCAAACTTAGTACCTATTTAGAAGAATGATTATGATTTGAGTCTTGAATCCATGAATATTCCTTGTAGGTTATAGGGTCCCATCCTTAGTATATACTAGAATATATGCGTCAATACACTTGATTCTTGATGTAAAAATGTTTAACAATGACAGACCTAGGCCTACCCTAAGTTTCTATCATTTTATGATTTTGAAATAGGGATTGTTTGTCTCTGAGTACCTTTCATATATATGCTGTATTTCTTAAAAAAAAAAAAAACTGGAAATATACTGGAATTTCAAAACTATATAGTCAGGTAGACACCCTGTATAGGTACCCTAGAAAAAAATGGGAGATGCTGCAGATATCAACAATGACTTTCGATTCAGTCGACTTTTTGTTAAATAATTCTACCGAGGTTTTGTCTTTTGAACGTAAAGTACATAAAAAAGGAAAAATGGCAAGTCTAAAGTTATATATCTCACAGAAGGTATAACAAAAAATAAAACAATTGTTTATATTTATTATTATTATTATTATTATCATTATTATTAGTAGTAGCGGCAGTGGCAGTAGCAGTAGCAGTATAACTTCATAAAAATTCCATTTTTGACATTGTTAAGTGTGCTTCTTTATGAGTGTTCATGACTCAGCTTACCCAAAAATTATCATCACGTTACACCACTGTTTTCAACCAAAAATACCATTTCTTTTAAGTATTGAAAATAACTGTTTATTAAGTGTTGTTTGTAGGTCTATATAGGGTCACTGGAATCACTGAATATATCTTCTGCCTGCGATGCAAAGTGATAAACAGATTTGGCCCTTGGAAGGAAAGACGTTGGACCACCCTGGTCGAGTTTTCTGATGCAATTTTTTTTAAAATGGTTTTCCACTTTGCCTGTACACAAATGCGAGTACACTTCCTCTAATGTGAATATTTCTCATCCTTAACAGCATTGTGTGTAACTTGTATGGATATTGAGATGTGGTGACAAAATTAAATTATTACTATTATTATGTTTGTTGTTGTGACAAAAGAAAAAAAATCAAATTTGGAATTGAAATTTGTTTTAGAGCTGTTGCTTATTGAGGATTTAGTCCAACATAATTATAGGAAAAGGTGACCTGGTGGTCTAGGGGTAAGGTGTCAGACTTCTGTGCTGGCGGCCGGGGTTTAATCCTCGGTCCCGGCACAGATTTATCTGATTGCCAAACCCTTCCTTCACCTCTGACAAGACGTGTATTAATCACAACTTGTGAATGTGTGGAATGCCAGGCCGCCACCGTGGTTCGGATTCCACGTTAAACTGTAGGTCCTTCATTTCATCTCACAATCACCCTACCATTACACATTAGCGTAAGTTCGTATAACCCGAATGGGTAGTAAGACGCGGTGATAATGATGATAATAATAATAATTATAGGAAAAACTTAAAAACTAGACACCAAACCATTAATTTACCATTTAACTAGATGTATGATTACTATAATGAATGCATTTTAACAAAATATGTTAATATAAAGTCATTTATTTTTCTAGAGTTGACATCGAGGGTCTTGGATTAAAGTATTTCTTTCAGGACCCGATGTTTGTGAGTTCAAACCCAGCAGGGGTCGAAATATGTTTCTTGAGCGATAAAAATCTGTAGTTCAATTTCCTTCTGAGGAAAAAATAAAATCATCGGTCCCATGTATATTCTGACATGTAAAATAACTCTTGATGGTGTGTGAAAATACCTTTACCAGTAAAATTGGTAGGCCCTCATATACATTTTCATGTACTGATATAATCAATCGGTTCAGAAAGTGCAGATTAAATAACCTCAAATAAATAAAGTAATATTTTTCTGTTGCAACTTAAGAATTAATATAGAAAAATAAACCTCAAGTGCTTACAATATTTTCTAATATTCAGATTAATAAACTAGTGAGTTTAATCCAACCCTACAAAAAATAAAAAAGTAAAAACTACCTGTTTATTTTCTCTACTTACCATATCACAGTATTAATATAATGTAAAGAATCCATTTCTGAAAATATCCAGCCTGTATGAATCCCTTCACTTTACTTTCTAACATAATGACACTCTCTAGCTTATCGTTTACATAAATATCTTCTCTAGAGTAAAGACTGGTATAGCTGCCAACAGCAACATTAACTCTACTTTGACAGCTGCCCACCCATAGCTACCAAGATATCACTCCCATTCATCTTGGTGATCAGAGATAAACACATTCTCTGATGATGATGATCTAGCTAAGTACAACACAAGACTAAAAGAGTATTTTGTCAATAGAAGCTATCCCAAAACACTCGCCTCAAAACAAACTTGTAATGGTACAAAAATAAATAAGCCAGCAAAAAAAAACCCCAACAACATAACATCAATTCCTTTGGTCCCCACATATCTTAGTTTCCACAAACTAAACAGCTTCTTTAAAACTTAATTCTCACTACTCAAAACAACTTCATTGAAGCTCTACACACAACTTATAAACCAGCCTCTTTAAGTTTACGCAATACACTTGTATGACCTAAACACCTGGATCCAACTTTAGAACCTGGCCTCGAACTTTCCTCTCTCATTCAACCACACCAGCTTCAAAACTTGCCCCATCCATAAGACAGTCAATTATTTCTCTAGTAATAGAAATTATAACCAGTCTATAAAAGGCCATCATCTCGCCTGCAGCCCTGAAAAATGAGCTACCAGTTAGTTTAGAACATACTTTTTTTATTCGCAGTGTCTTATTACCTGTTTAGGTTATATACATATAATGATAATTATTCTTAGGGGGTAGAGATGAGGAAAAAATGAATTTGAGTGGAAGGAGAGTGTAAAAAACACGTATGGAAAAAACTAAGTAAATCCGGCCGGATTCGAACTTTTATCTCCCTGTCATCAACAGGCCAGTCTAACATGAGAGTGACACCTTAATATGCTGGTCATTAGAATGCTCGCAATGACAGACTCAAAATCTAGAACTTACCACAGAAACATTGAGAAAGATAGTGAATCGTCCTTGCCAAGACACCAAAGTTAAAATACAAGAAAAACATTTGCCTCAATTGCTAAGAGACATGGTTTGAACTTTGATCAATGTACCTAAATATCTCGATAAGAAACACTTGGTTAAAATCCATCCTAACTGAAAATAGGGGAATCATTTATCAACATATTTATAAATTTAGACAAGCCCCAAGACTTCAACCCAACTCTACTATCTTCTTGCCCATGTTTTTCAATATACCTTCCTCCAAGTCTTTACAGTGAAATTTGAACACAAAGAAAGTCATGCAATCATATTTATAATGATGAAAGTTTAAGAATATTATGTGTTTATAAATAGTAAATGTTCTAAGATTTTGAAGGCCACAAAATAAGTTGAGCTCTTATTATTTTAGTAATTCCAACAGCTATGACAAGGTATGGGGGTACACATTTCCATCTGATTTAATGTAATTCCCCGTACTAGGGTAATGTATGTAAAAAGTATAATTGACAAAATGAGTGAAATATAGTCTTCAATAGCAATTATACTAGTATTAAAATATATCTATTGAAGTTGTTTGGGTACTGTCTCTTATTCATAATCCCGCTTCGGACAACAATCATAAAGCCCTGCGAACCACCAGGCCTAGGCCATTTATTTGTTAATCATACAAAGCATACATCAATATTTGGTTAATACAATTGGGACGTAAGAAAGTCCTGAAGATACATTGTTTAATGAATGATATGAAAAAGGTTTGTTAAGTACGTTGTTAGATGGCTAGCAAACAGGTGTCAACACCAAATAGTATTATGGCCGGTCCTTTTCCCAATAGGTACTGCCAGAGCAATCAATAGTACATTTATACAATAACCCATAGGGTACAACATTACTTTAGAACACACTAACTTTTAATACTTAGTCAATAGGAGCCAATGATGTGCTAAACGCAAAGGTATTATCTGCGCGGGCCCCATTATGGAAACTATCAGAGTTCCGCGCTTTACCCACCCCAGCTAATACCGCACGCAAAGCGTGCCAACAAGAATGATTCAACACATAGACCCAACTAGATCCAAGAAAAAGGACTGACAACCTGGTTGTAGCCATACATATATTAGACAACTGAACACGGCGTCATGAGAAAACAGACTAGTCATAAGGACTAAAAAGGAAGTACTGTACTTGTGGAGAAAAGCAACCTTTATGACTAGGTCCTTATTACCTCTGGAGCTCAAGGCTCCTATATTTAAGCTATGTCATATGGACATAGGGAGATCTTAGTCACTTGGACTAATATAAGAAGTCTGTAAGACTCGAGAACACATTAGTCACTTTAACCAACTAACACCAACTAACTCAGAAGGACACAAAACCAAAATCTAGTCACTTTGACTGAAATAAGAAATCTAGAAAAAGAGTCACCTCGATATATAAACTAAGTCAAAAGAACATGGTAAACATTATAGTCGCCTCGACTATGCAAACTAAGTCTGAAGTACATGACAAACATTATAGTCGCCCGCCTCGACTATATAAACTAAGTCTGAAGGACATGAAAACAAATTCTATTCTGTTAGACTAGACCCATAAGTCTGATGGACTTATTAATAACGCCTTGATACTTAGAAGATCGAAGAGGATTTCCCTCGACGACTCGGTGAGACCCACGATCCAAACTTCATGGCGAGCTGGTGCGTCTGTAGATGATAGAGCGGCGATTTCTTCTACAATGATACCACGTGGTGAAGTACAATAAATGAATCTGAGCGGCACTCATTATATACGATTTCTCTAACCAAACAAAAATAAAAGGAATAAAGCGTAAACACAAGCAAATGGGAGAGATGGTAACAAGGGGAGAAAGGAAAAGAAAGAGAGGGTGGGGGGGGAGGAAAAGACAGAAGTCCCAAGGACTGCCGCCAGGGCAGCCGCGCTCTAGGCTAGAGACATTGCTTCCAAGCCGGTCTCGTCCATTTCAACTATTGGGTGATGCAGCGAGGATGCGTATGAGATTTACCATGCAGGTGTCTCCGCCAAACTCGTCATAATTTCCTTGAAACCATGGTGATTATATCTGAGCCCATCCAGTCATGGAAAGTAGATGTTGAAGCATATTATACCTAAATATGTCAACTTTAATTATATTTTCTTTGGATTCCGCTATAATAATTATAATTAAGTATTTCTATGTATGCTCGTGGTGTGGAGGTCAATTCTACATAATTGACATGCTACACAATATCAAAGTTAGTGTTATCGACCCCGAACAAATCTTTAGTGGATTTATGCCTGTTATCTTGTTCCATCATGTGGTTGAGGATTCCTGCCGGTGGTGGAAAGTTTGGTCTGATGTGTGCCAAGTATAATTTGTGGATACATCTTTTAATTCTACTAGTAATTTTGGAAATTGAAAGCTAGTGAAGTGATATGGTATAGTGTGATGGCAGTGCATATCTTTTCTAAGTAAAATAAGTGATTATACATTTAGTTTTTCTTCTATATACAAGAGGTGATTTTATGTATGTCTTAAACTTAGGTCTTATATGAAATATAACAACTTTATTACCATCATGGCTAAAACAATTCTTACTCATTTTGACATATTTTTATTATTAGTTTGGGTTATCCAAATATTTGCACTAATGTGGTGGCGATTAAAAAGGTAGAATTTAGAGGAAATTTACCTACATTTGATTGAAGGGAGAGTATAAAACCATTAAAAAAACTAATTACAACTGACCAGGATTCGAACCTTGATATCTCAAGCTTATTAGGAGAATGACGCATGTTAGAACATTCAACTATTGAAGTGAGTTGTTTTAACAACTCTTGTCGTTTTAATAGACAACCTTTATTCTGTACTCCACACCTGTACGGGATAAGGCGCCAGGAATGAGTAAGGTGAAATTTAAAGGAAGTTTACCCACATTTGCATAAAGGTAGAGCTGTAAATCATTTAGGGAAAGTTACCTTAGTACACCTGGCTGAGATTTGACATCATCATCATCATCAGCAAATCAAACAAGCTGAGTCTGACACCTTTCGCCATGTACCCACCAGTGCAGGTTGTTTTATTATGTCACCCCACTATACGGTCGAAATAAATTCCAAAATAAGCGTTGTGTGATAGTATTTATTCTTCACCCTGTCAGTACCTTAATGAGTTAGGGATGTAGACGGTATAGTTTGAGAAGAAATGTACACGAATTTGTGTGAAGGCAGAGAGGGAAATTTTATAGAAAAAAACCTTTTCACTCAACCCGGATTTGAACCCTGATATACCCGCCACTAGCATTCCAGTCTAACACGAGAGTGACGTGCTAGACCATACGACCACCGATGCAGATTGTGATATAACTAAGATCTTTAGAAATTTTATACTTGATACTTGATTATACTTGACCTTATGAAGTCTGTCTGCGAATTTCTGTGAACACTTTAGATATGTGTTGGAATTTTCCAGTGAAATGACAGGTTTAGGTTTGGTTGGTAATTGATCTGACCCCCTCCGAGGGGTTGTCGTACCTGATCGTCGAGTTCAAGAGCGGAGATTGAGACAAGCCAGGGTGTCAACCCAGACTGATGAAGAATGATAACATTGCTCGTTCATCTTGTGCCGTCATTCGCTGTCTTTCAGCCCAGTGTAATGCACTGTAAACTCGCTGATAAGGTGGACCACACTGTTATCGGATCACTTTATTACACTCGCCTACACCACTGCACCTTCGCCAATAAAGTTGTTTGCGAGGTGTTAAAATACTTGATGTGGAACTTCTTTCATAAAACATTCTTTTAAGAAGCCATCTATGCAATTAACTTGAGTTTTGTGTTCATTAAAGTTACTAGTCTATATTTAATAGTATTTTTTTAATTTTTTTAAAACATGGCTTCCTAAACTTTACAAAAGAATACGAAATTAATAAAAGATGTCACCCATATCGGTGGGCACATGAGCTAGGTTGTCAACGTCATATAGTTTGGTTTGCTGGCGACGGGGCAATAGAATTTTGAATCTCGGCTGAGGGTGGTTTTTAGTAAATAGTTTTCCACTATCCCTATACTCAAATGCGGGTATACTTCCTCTAAATGTTACCTTTTCCCAGATTAGTATAAATACATGAATAGGTCTGGCGTCGCACAAAGAAGAGACGTAATATTTTTTTGTACATTAAAAGCGTAGAATTACTGGATATGGAATTAGAGGTCCCGAATTTGATCCCTGACGTTGCTAAAAAAAAGTTTTGCGGTGCTTTATTAACAGCTGGAGGACTGGGTGTCTATATGTTCTAGAGCTAAGTTAGTTTGTGAGTCGTATGATGATATAGTCAATTGGTTTAAATTCCATGATAAGTACCAAAATAACTTGATTATTATTTGTAGAAAATTAAACTAAATGTATCTACTAAAGCAATTTTTTTTTTTTTTTTTTTTTTGCTAAACAAATGATGAAATAAGAACCTTAAATTGTATTCCCTTCCGTCCCACCTTAAACTTTGAAGTTGAAAAATGGCACTTTCTCATGTAACATAGAAGATGATACTTTTTTTTACAGTGAAACTATTTTTAAGCTTAATAATTAGATGCAGATTCGGTGTATACGGACCTTGTATTTAGTTTATGAGACCAAGTGGATGTACAATTATGTAAAATAATGTTATGGCCATCACGCCATTTTATCACAATTTGAAATTAAAAAATGTGTCCCTAGTAAGTATCACTCTCCTGAAGGCATAATTTACATATTTAACTTTTATTTGGCGTCAAAAATTACATATTCTTAAAGGCATTATGCGTCCATAAATCTACCTTTACACTTGTTCAACTCATAATGGGTTTATATCAAAAATGTAGAATGAAACATGCAGAAAGAAAAAGGGTGCACCTTAGTTTTTATTTAGATAAATCTACTTTATTGGAGATAATTTTTCAAACATACATATCATATTTCTGCGAAATAAACCTTCAATGTATTGTTCAAAACAATGTATTTTTAAAATTCATGTCTTACTACCCATCCGAGGTATCAAGATTTAACTACACTAAAGAATATGGGCAAGGAAAGTGAAATATAGAGCAAATGTCCCCACACTTGCGTGCAATGAGATGTGGAAACTATCCAGGAAAATAACACCCGATTGTGGTTCAAATCTTGACCTTAGACATACCTCCCAAAATCGGCAAACCAGTCCCATCGCACGTTGGTTGGCGAGTCTTTTCACACTGGGGCATCGGTGACGGTCATCAGCAGGTCCTGGACTTTATTATAATTAGCACCGCGTCTTACTACCCATTCGGGTTATACGCATCCTGGACTTTGATGACCTAAAAATTATCTAAAATTACTTTAGATTTATAAAAAGAGAACTTATAATATGAACAAAAACTTGTAATTAATACACACGAGTAAATCAAACACTCACTTTACGAACGGAAACTAGAACATATAATGTAATTAGCAACTAAACTCTTGCATTCTGCTTGATTTATAGATATCTTCTTCAGAAATTCCCTCACAACACAACCCTCTCCAGCCTAGTTGCAGTGTTTCAACAGGAATGTGTAGCTTACAACCAGCCCTAAGTGGTTTGTCTACGTTAGCTTCTCAATCCGACAGCTATGTTTCGAGAAGAAGAAAAAACCAACCAACTTTGTATATATATGCATTTATAAAATATTGATAGTATTTAAAAATATTCTTATTCAAGATAGTAGCCTAAAAATCACTCATAAATGCCTAAAAATGATGCAAACCAAGAACATATGCTTTAAAGATTCAGGATGGCAAAAAATGATCACATAAACCTATAAATTAAACGTTTACCCAACCAGGGGATCATGAACAGAATGTATATGTACACATGAGCATCGTTTGTGATGTACGTAAAAAAAAAAGAAGAAAATATGTCATAAAAATCCGGGTCTTAGTCATTTGTGACCGTCACCAGTGTTGGTGAATACTGATAGGAGACCGGCGTTCGACACTTCATTTTATATTTTTTTTAGTATTTAAAATTGACTAAACGGTTAGGAACTATTGTTACATATGATTTTAAACAGAAAGAGGAAGATGATGAGGAACAATTGTTTTCACGCACATCCTCTGCCACGAGATCGGCTGGAGAAAGGCTCGCTCCACACATTATTTGACGATCTGAGGTATCCTAATTGAAAGGACGATTTCTACATCACTTATAAAATCTTCAGTGAAAGTCAAACTAAACTCATGATTAAGGTGCGGCCGTAGGGAGCGCGAGTAATTTTACAGTTTTTTTTATAGAATTGAAATATTTCGCCAAAATATTATTATTATTATTATTAGCACGCGTATTACTACCGTCGGTTATACGCTCTTACGCTAATGTGTAATGGTAGGTGATTGTGAGATGAAATGAAGGACCTACAGTTTAACGTGGAATCGAACCACGTGAGCTGGCATCCCACATTCACAAGATAATGTCAGAGGTGAAGGAAGGTTTGGAATCAGATAAATCTGTGCGGCCGAGGATTTGAACCCGCCGCCAGCATAGAAGTCTGACACCTTACCCCTAGCACCAGTCACCGCAAAAAATCAATATTCTCCAGTAGCAAATAGGATAGTTTCTACACATGTCTTGAATATTTGTCAAGGGTATCCTGAAATTTTGTCAAAATTTTTTAAATAAAGAGAAAAGGTTTAGACAAAATGCCAAGCCATCCTTGACATATATTCAAGATCTGTTAATATTAACATGTGCAGAATGCTACTGAAGAAATATTTTATTTATTTTGGCCAAAAAAATGTAATGCTATAAAAACTGTAAAATTACTCACGCTCCCTTCGGCCGTACCAAGAAAAACAGCACTTTGTTCCACGTGGAATCAGTGTTCCGTCACCGTTGTCCCTAAGTGAACGCTCCTATTGAAAACCCAACTGTAAATCTTCCGTCGTGATGCTCTGGCACAGTGTACCTTGTCCGTAACACAGTGATGTGAGCTTGGCACAGTCGTGTCACTGTGACTAGAACAGAACTGCAGTGTCCAGTTTGGTGACAAAGGCAACCATACGTTTGTTCACTTCACTACCGTTTCTGTTTCATTTCGGCCAAAGGTTACATACGTTTTTAATAATGCTTCACTATTTCACAATTAAAAATATTATTTAGATTTAAAACAAACTGTCTATGCTCATACGAAATGGTTGTAAAACTTAATTGGATCACTGAGTAAATCAATAAATAGATGGTTGAAAGAATATAACGTGTGTCTACTCAAATTAATAGAATGGACTCTGTAGAAAAAAACACACCCTAAAATAAGAAATTATGAGTCCATCCTATTAATTTAAGCAGACATATGTTCAGTTCTTTCAACCATCGGTTGCCTGATTTACTCACTGTTAAATCACGATAGACTGCCTCTGTCACCTAATAGTCATTGTTCCCGGCTACAGATACAGAGGTCCCGGGTTCGATCCCAAAGCTTCCAGATTTGTCTGGCACGGGGTCGGCTTAGCCTCGTGAGGACAACTGAGGAGCTACTTGAACGGATCCGGTCTAGAAAACAAAGATTAACGGCCTGAGGGTTTGTTATGATGACCACAAGACACCCTCTATCCGCAGTACTTGGCACTATCTTTGCCAACATGTGGGCCGCTCGACGGCATAGCTCACTTGCAAGCTGGTACCATAGTTGTTGTTTTTTTAATCCCGACGACCACCGGTGTGGTTCAGCCTGTGCTGCAACTCTGATCTTTTGATTCGAACCTGACTATAGAAACAGGCGCAGAAAGAAAACTGCAACGTCCCCCACCATCCACCCCGTTTCTACACACCCCCGTCATCCTGCACGTAATCAATCACCCGTCTCATCCCTCATTCCACGCGCCACCTTCGGCCCGCCTCTGTACAAAACGCTGATATCATGCAAATTAACGTCCCATCTAAACAAACAACTCGGAGAGCTAGCCAAGCCCGAATATCAATTCTCAGTCGCGTGCACAAGAAGACGAAAGAGAGAGAGAGAAAAAAAATTGTCTCGGAGAAGCTTTAGTCAAGTGATTTATATCCTTCAGAATGGAACAGCAAGAATCTGTGCAAATATGATCCAGGATGAAATATAGCTTTGATTACTGGAGAAGAAACTTCGTTTTTAGTGGTCCTTAAACGAGATTATGTGTGTAAACAACTTCAGGGGAGCAAGCAAGATATAAACTGTTATCAGATCGCGCAACTTTTCCTATTTAACTTTACCTTAGTTAACGTCGAAATAAGTTGATGAAATATTTAATTTGTGTGTTAAGCCTCGTGCTGTAGTGGTCAGAGGGCTCTGACTTGGAAGACGTGTGATAGGTTCCCGGCTGGTACCGGTGGATTTTATCTAAAAAGCGGAATGATTTCCATGGTCAACAGATTTTGGTTGATTAGGCTTACGTTAGGTCAAGATCTTCATTGGCTTAACCTCGTCGTATTCACTATCACCATCACCTCATATCATCAAGACATGGAAAGAGCCTTCCCGAAAAGGATGTACGATTAGTATATTCGGCCGTTACTTGGGCTATGATAGTACATTAGTACTGTTTAACTTTCCACAAATTGAGCTACAGATTAATGTAACGCAGACATGCCATCTTTATTATTATTATTATGTATTATTATTATATATGTTTATCTTATTATTTTAAGGATATATTAAATGGTTAAGAGCCTGCACAAGCGAGCAAGTGGACTAAATGTCTTAAGGCTCCTTTACACGATGTAAGTAGAGAGGCTAGTCGAGTGAGCAAGTAGCTTGACTAGCCACTTTACTGGCGTCAGCAATGGCAAGTAACCGTTTACACACGATCAAGTCAATTGTCTTGTAGAGCACGAGCAGGATGAATCCGTTTGTGTTCCGCCGTCGTCGTCGAGATGTGAAAAAATTTGTCGAACACTTTTGTACACGTTTTAGTTTGTGGATTAAGTGAAATAATTCAGGCAAGAATAAGTGACCAGAAAGAAACTAAAATGGGTACGAATGTGGGTAAGTAAAAGGACACTCGTGGGTCATCTGCTATCCTATTGATTATATAGTCTTTGTTTCTGACCACCTCATATTCAAAGTAGCACCACAACAAAAGGAAACAAAAAACGGGCATTGCGTAGAAAGCACGTGCGTCCTCACCAAAACTCTGTGCTCGACTATAGGCCTGGCCTACACTTGCCTGTACTTGTTTACATTGGTCGAGTGGCGTGAGCAGGTGCACGGTCGAGTTAAAAATTGTGGTGGTGGGGGAAGGAGAGTGGACGAGTGAATGGATCGCTGTCTATCCACTCGACTCTCCCAATTACTCGCTAAAATACTCCCTCAATACAAGCCCAGCCGCTTACACAGGCAAGTAGCTTGCTTTTCCCTACTTGCTCCAGTTACTCTCCCGTCTACTCGGCCAATGTAAAACGGCCTTTATTCATATAATATGGTTTGCTGGTGACTGTGAGGTTGGGTTTAGAGTCCTGGTCGGGTGTGCTGGGGATAACTTTTTCTTAATTTTCAACCCTTTTTCCAACCCCTCAAACGAGGGTGCATTTTCTCTAATATTTATCTACCTCATTTCTACCTCATTAATGTCAAATATCTATTACAATAATAATAATAATAACTTTTTTTACAAAAAACTGTGAACGTCTTATAGGGCAAAAATTACAGCGGTAAAAAAAACCTGCTTCAGTTGTTGCATGATCCGAGGAGTCACTCTCGCAAAGGACTAGACTGCCGATGACGGGGAGATTGGGGTGTGAATCTCGGCCCCATGTACTGAAGGTGGTTTTTCCTAAACTTTTTAACTCTCTCTGCTTTTTCTCCACGCAAATACGAATACAATTTCTCGAAATTCAACCTTCATCAACCCTAACAAATTAGCATAATTAGTACCTATATATATATATAACCCGAAAGGGAAGCAAGATGTTGTGCTAAAAAAAATCAATATAAGATGTTCTTGAAATTATTACCCCACGATTGGGCGGCAATTAAGATTATCTCTGCCCACGATGGGCGCCGATTAAAATGATACGATTTAATATTGGTATTTATAGTCCTGTGATTGAGCGCCAATTAAAGTTATATGAAGCTACGACAATGACGACGCGAGTATGCTTTGCTGCGCACTCACGCGGTTCTGTGATCTGATTATTTCTTATATTTATTTCAATAAAACTTTTAATGTTGCACAAGATTTATCAAGATGATTTCCTCTTCGGCATTGTAGACATGAGATTAACAAATTTAACTCTTTTAACATTTTCTGTGTACTCTATAGATATTACACGTTCTCTAGATGTATGCTACCGGCACTGTTAATATTTTGTATTACTGTTATATATTCATACGCACAAGTGGCTTGTATATGAACTAACCCTTTCCTCTTGGACCCCTTGTCTCCAGTGTCAAAACCAACTAATAGAAAAAGTCCTGGCGATAGGTGTTATGAAGGTTAGCTTCCAATTGGGTAGAGGGAGCTGGCGTCACTTGCTTTTTTTGGTAAACACTACAGAGTTGATCTTTGAAAGAAAAAAATCTAAGTTTAATGGTGTTTTGACATTACTTCTAATAGCGCGTGATTTTCCATAGTTGAAGTATTAAAAGGAAATTTTACATACATTAATTTGAAGAAAAATACACTTCACCCATGACTTTTTGAATATATTAGGGTGTCCAAAACAGTATCATTACAAATGGTTACATTTCCTAAATTTTTAATTTTAATTTATTTGAGGTATTTAACGCGCAATTTCCAAATCGACTGATTTTATCAACACACGACACATAAACTAACTTAAATCTAAAACAGTCACAACACCCAGCCCCCAGCCGTTAATTCATCACTGTGAACTGGGAAATCCACATTTCACCAATGATAAGTTATTTTGGCCATGCCAGTAATCAAACCTGGGACACTTGGCTCAGTCGACAGACACGATACCAACTAAGCTAAGGTGTCGGACAATTTCCTAAAAAAAAAAAAAAAAAAAAAAAAAAAAAGTCCTTTCTTCTCCCTTATTTATGTTAAAGAACGATTTGTACTCGGGGTGGACATATGCCTTTGCTCCTCTCACAGCTCGTATTTATGGAAACTCTTTTGGAGAAGGAAATCTCACGAAGTGAAAGCCTATATCTCAGTCGCATGTGACATGAAAATGTTGACAGACAGAAGCTCCCAAGGGCAGTGACGTCAGTCCAAAGAGTGGTCCTCTCTAACAAGAAGGGGACTATATCTTTCTCTCTGCGGGAGACTACTATTGCTGCACTTCATTTGTCTTTGTTAACGGGGCGGACTCAGCTGGGTGTTTCTCATTGGGGAGGAAAGAGGAGGGAGGCAATCACTTCGTTTCTCGCAAGGGAGGGTCAAACATACCAACTACAAACAGTCACTAGTTTCTCGGATGAAACATCTATGTTCATGTATTTCTTCCCAACCAAGATATTCACACTATCTACACTGATGGGGTGATGCGGTAATGAGGGTCCAAATACAGATTGGGTGTTTACTTTCTAAATAGTTTCCCACTCTTCATTCACGAAAATGCAGGTACCTTTTCTCAATTATATCTCTCTTTTACAAACATATTGGGTGACCTGGTGGTCTAGGGGTAAGGTGTCGGACTTCTATGCTGGGGTCCGGGGTTCAATCCTCGGCCGTGGCACATATTTATCTGATTATCAAACCCTTCCTTCACCTCTGACAAGACATCTTGTGAATGTGGGGAATGCCAGGCCTCCACCGTGGTTCGGATTCCACGTTAAACTGTGGGTCCTTATTTCATCTCACAATCACCCTACCATTACACATTAGCGTAAGTGCGTATAACCCGAACGGGTAGTAAGACGCGGTGCTAATAATAATAATAATAATAATAATAATAATACAAACATATTTAACCTAATTAAAATTAGTAGAGCCCGGACGCATAGTAAGCTGCAAGAGGGAAAACACCTTTAGGGAATTGGTAAGCTATATTTGTGTTAGAGATTAAAATTTTTCGATAACTTTTCATTCGTATAATCAGTCTAAGCACTTTATAATAATTAAATCAAGCACGTGGATATAAGATCAGTGTAGTTTGGTTGGTCGGTTATACGGTCAGGATTCAAATTCCAACCGAGGGTACTGGGGATGATTTTTCCTACACAGTTTTTCCCTTCTCCCTCAAAGAAATAAAGGTATGTTTCTTACAATTCCACTCCGATGTTAGATCGGGATTTTTTTTCGTAGAATTTGATTCTAAAAAAGTTGTATACTTGTTAGGCCTACATGAATAATTTTTAACATATACAAATAATAATCGTAGTTTTTCTATTCAGAACACATACCTCTTAAATCCGAGTTAATTTGTTACCTTTTTTTTAAACCAAAGATTCATATTTTATTTTCCAACTCTTTTAGTAAAAATATATTCTTAAATTTAATTGAATACAATCAAATAATTTGCCCTAAATCATGGTCTTTTTAAAGTACTACCCATTTCGTGATTACAAAACAAATACGTAAGTAAAGATATTCAAAAAGTTTGGTAATTGAACCGTAGCACTTGTTTATTTTCTCGAACATTTAGGTTGGGGAGTGTTTTTTTTATTAAAGAATTATTTTCCATACGATATTGGAAAACTTTCTAATGAATGTTAAGACTTGACAAACTTCAAAACTGCGTTGTAATCATTTCAAATTTCTTTTTCGTTTATCAGTCAGCTTTATTTTGTTATATTACTAGGGAAGCCAAGGTAGACTACATAAAGATGACATAAATAATAACAATAATAATAATATTAGCCTCGATTTAATCCGGAGTAAATTCTTCTAGATCTGCCTTTAGTAATACTCTTGTTTTATCATGAAATTATATTTCAGATGATCAGTGAGCTGGTCAGATTGGAACACAAGTTTATATGAACTTTTTTCAGTGTTTTTGTGTCTCATGTCCATACATATATAAATCTTTTTTAATAATCTAAGCATGGATCCTAGGGTCACCTAGAGATGCGCCTGCATTCTTCCTTTAGAGACCACTGGTGTACTGCAGTGACCACAGGACCTACAATACAGGGTGCCCAATGGTATAAGGGTGCCCGTGAAAGGGAACTTTAAATTATTACTATAAATTTGGTGGAAATGATTGTAATCAAATCACTTATGTCTTGATTATTGACAATTTAGATAGTTAAATATGTTTATTATAAAGTGTTGTAAATTATAACTAAGCTATAGCATTATTTCAATTATTTCATTCGGTTTTCTAGGGGTAAGGTGTCGTACTTCTGTGCTGGGGTCCGGGGTTCAATCCTCGGTTTCGGCACAGGTTTATCAGATTACCAAACCCTTCCTTCACCTCTGACAATACATCTTGTGAATGTGGGGAATGCCAGGCCTCCACCGTGGTTCGGATTCCACGTTAAACTGTAGGTCCTCCATTTCATCTCACAATCACCCTACCATTACACATTAGCGTAAGTGCGTGTAACCCGGACTGGTAGTAATACGCGGTGCTAATAATAATAATTATTATTATAATTATAATAATGTTACGCCACTGTGATCTGATATACAAAATTTCAGTTGTCTTGAGTGAAGTCATGAAGAAAATCGCTGTGCCCTGGTCACGTGCTAATGATGTCCCTTGAGAGAGAAAGAGAGAGGAGGTGGAGAGGGGAGGGACAGAGATAAATAGTGATACAATCTATGTCGCAGTCTAGGTACAATGCAGCGGACAAATTGTCACCCTAATTGGGCACAAGACTTGACATCCTTCTTGACGAGATGCGGCGAGCACCCTCGAGACAGTGGGGTAGGTCAAAGGAGATTTGAACCCCCCCCCCCCCCCCCCCCTGTGAGTGCCGTCCAACGTTAAGCTGGTGCTATTCCCGTACTTAGTAATGTAGAGAAACTTGTACTGAAATAATGATTGTAACAATCACGAGTTTTAGTCTAGTTCGAGCATTCAGACGATCATTGTTTCCTTGTGACAATTCGGGTTCTACTCATATGCACTTATTACTATAATGTGTCAGGGATGAGTATGGTTAGATTTAAAAGAAGTGTAGCCACATCTGCGTGGAGGAATAAGGTAAAGGCATTATGAAAAAACCCACCCCCAGTACACCCAAACTGGATTTGAACACCCATCTACCTCTCCAGTAATGGACAATTGCCAATGTAAAGTCTAGTTTAGCATAAGAATTTCAGATTATTTTTTTATGAGTCAGCTTTATTTTGTTATATTTGATATATTACTGGGGAAGCCAAGGCAGACTACATAAAGACGACATAAATTATTATAATAATAGCCTGCATATAGCTCTGTTTATAGCAATACTCTATTTTATTACTGGAACGATCATTAATTTATTGGTGATTTACCCGCTCCGGTGGCCACATGATCTCAGGCTTCACTATCGCAATAGACTAGACTGCCGATGACAGGGATATCGGGGTTTTAATCCCGGTCAGGTGTACTGTGGGAAATTTTACCTAATAGTTTCCCCACTATTACTTCATGCAAATGCGGGTACACTTCTTCTTATTCAACCTTACTCATCCCTAACTCACTAGCCTAATTATAACGTATGCATCTAACTTGAACAGGTAGTAAGACGCTCCGAGAGCAATATGGACGCAGACGCACCACCGAGCAAGCGTGTTTTGATAGAGTTGTGTTAAGTTTTGTGTTTGATTGGACTGGTTTTGAAAATGGTCCAAGATTTCTCCATAGAAGAGTACAAAAATGTAATTGAAGAGATGGAAAAGTACCCCTCAATTTTTGACATATCTTCACCAGTGTACCGGGACCAACATGTGAAGGACAACACACGGAAAGAGCTCTCAGGAATAGTTTATCCATCAAGTTAGTATTCTTTATCCACATTGCTCCGAAATAACAAAATAGCGTGGAATATTAAATAAAACACAATTTAAAAACTCTGATAACTTAGGAACGATCTGTACTGCACATAAAATTACCCACGACTGGCGACCAAGACGCAGCTAGGGAAACACTATCTTGCGTCTGCGACTCACCACCTCACGTCTACGGTCGCAGACGCAAGACGCGAGTCACACCGGGGGAATCTTACCTTTAACCAGTTTATTAGAACAAAGTATGATTTATTTTTAGCGTAATGGTCATGCACGTCTGGCCTGTACTTAGGTGTTGTGATAATGTTTTAAAGTTATTTGAATAGCATAACACATTATCAGACATGACCCTTTTCAAAGTTTCATAACAACAAAATTAATGTTCCCGCATTTAATGGCTTTGTCCATTTGTTTAATCTTATAATGAGGATGCAAACAGCTTCCATCCGAGTGTTACCTTGTTGTAGACAATTATAGTAACCCCGGTATTCGCACCACATCAACTCGTAAGCCATCAAATAGACACGTTTGCTTGATCTCTTGTGTTTGGCTAAAAGATTCAACAAGGCCACTGTTATATTTAGTTTTGTTAGCAAATTATCAGAATTCAAAATAAATGGTGCGAGTACAACAAAATTATTGTACTGTACCTACTCTCTCATACAGTTTGTTATAGGTTGGAGTAAAATTATATATATAATTTTACTCCAACCTATAACAAACTGTATGAGAAAGTTATATATATATATAATTGTGTCAGTAAACTATTTGTTAATTGATTTCCCTCAGAAAATTAAACATATTATTATGGTAATCATATGAAACACTCTTAAGATATAAGTTTTGAACACAACTTAGAGAGGAATTTTTAAAATAGATTCAAATTTACAAAAATCCACGATTAAACTACCTTCAAATAGTTTTTACTGTGTTAAATAAGTATACAGGATTATTTATCATACAAAACACTGCCTATATGAGCAATTTAGACACAATCAGTAAAGTCATCTTTAAAATATTTGAATTTTCAAAAATCAGTTAATTTTAGGGCTGTAATCAAAAAGAAGATTTGGTGTCTAGGTAAGACCATATAATATCTAAATATCAATGAATTGAATGAAATCCATAATCCCGGGTACAGACATATATGGGGACAAGCATGTTTGTAGAACCCACATTTTTTTTAATTCGAGGGCAAATAAAAGTCAAGCTAATCTAAAAGTATAAATCTAGTGGGGTGTAGCAAGGGCCAAGCAACGCTAGAGGGCTTTTTTTTAAAAGTCCTAATAGTAGAATTGTGGTTGAAGAGAACTTATATAAAAAGCAAACGTTTTTCTTTTTTGCTGTCGGCACTAACCATAATTTATTATGTTATAAGTGTTATTTTATAGATATTTAAATATCTATCAAAAGTAAAAGCTGTAGGACACGTGACTTTGCTTATAAATATATTAACATGGTTTTTCTATGCTGGCGGCCGGGGTTCGATCCTCGGTCCCGGCACAGATTTATCTGATTTCCAAACCCTTCCTACACCTCTGACAAGACATCTTGTGAATGTGTGGAATGCCAGGTCGCCACCGTGGTTCGGATTCCACGTTAAACTGTAGGTCCTTCATTTCATCTCACAATCACCCTACCATTACACATTAGCGTAAGTGCGTATAACCCGAACGGGTAGTAAGACGCGGTGCTAATAATAATAATAATAACATGGTTTTATTAATTAAATTGCGAAAATATATATATATTTCTAATTTGTACTGAGCTTTTAATATGCAAATTTGTTCAATAAAGAATGAGAATATGCTTCAAATTGTTTGAACACATAAATTCCTCGTTTAAAAAGTCTGTAATTTAATAATTATAATCAACATATCCCAAAGTGCGATATGCACAATAATTACTGGAAAAATTTGAGTTTTTTTGTTGTTTTGTTTTTGCCTTCAGTGTTTGCACTCCTCCACTAATCCGTTCACCTATAGTTAAGGAACTGGTTATTTCAGGACTACGCCACTGCACTCAACTTAGCTCTTGGCTCGATTTACACGGTCGAAATAAGCAATATTCGTGATCACGCAGGAGGTATGATACCGCGCACGTGGAGTTTGAAGTATAGGGCTTCGGGCCCACACTCCACTGACTGTAAAACCTGTCTGTCACACACCCGTTCACGACGTTTTCCCAATAATGCTCGATTATGAAAAAAGACGCCAAGGGAGCCTTGTGATGGGGCTGCTGCAGCCACAAATTTTTACGACATGAATAAAACAAAGGCGTGCGAAGAGGGAACCTCCGTCCTTATTACTTTCATGCCATTTTTATGTTCTCCTGGAAAACAATAAGTGACGCCATGCTTCAGAGATGTCCAAAGTGTGGTTTTGTAGTCAGTTTGTTGAGTGGGCGAGCGATCCACTAGTTCAAACTTTTAGATATACATATATATTCTAAACTCAACATTTCATGCAAAAAATTTATGAGGAGGATTGAGATCTCACTATCAACTGAATTTTAAAACCTTTGATGGAATTACTTACAGCCCCATCAATCATGGCTATGAGCCCTTCGAGGCTGTAGGTGGGTTTTTAACGCCCTACTAGTGTTGTTGTGAGTGACGAAGAAGAAATTAACTAATTGAGAGGGTTTCAGACTTTCATATTTAATCATTCCACTCCCCCATTTATTCACAAAGTGAGAGAGGGTTTCGGGTCTACACCTAATTCCACTCCCTCATTGGGGCAATCCATAAACCACGAAACTCTGTCGAAAGAAATGAAAGGGGGCGGGGGGGGGGGGGCGAAGCTCTAATGTCCACATGGTTATTACTTAAGGGAATTACAAGAGCTTAGAAAGCTCATTTTTCTACGGGGGGGTCCATTAACAAATTCTAGGAGGTCCGAACCCTCCCAACCCTGCCCTTTCTTTCAAACTTTTCATAGTTTGCAAATAACGTTTTGAGTAGGTATATATGTTGAGATGATGAATGGGGCAAAGGTAGTAAACCTACCTATTTAAGCTATAAACTCAATTTCTGACAGTTGTAATCACGTTACGTCATCACCCACAAATCGATCATTCCTATTAAACCAACCTACCTCATAAAAAAACCTTTCAAACTCCTAAATCACAGTGACATCACTCACAATCACAATTATAACACTCACAGGGTATTAATCTATGTTATATTGTATTTTTATTGCAGCATCACTCAAAGGTTTCACACTCATTTCATTGTTTAGCCCTAATATCATGAGGATAAGGGATAGCGACTGCTGCCTGTAACTCACAAAGCAAAATCATTAGTCATATGTTCCTTTACAGGCTCTTGATGTCTCTGGCAGGTTCCAAACGGACAACAGCGAAAGGAGTCTGACAGTTGTTCTGTTATTTAAACTGCTCTTTTCTTAGAGTGATATCTCAAAAGGGATTTTACAGGTGATAGCTAAAATTATTACCTCATTTTCTCGGGCCCCACTAATTTGGCTCATGCAAAGAAACGTTATTTGTTCTCATTACCATATTACTATTAGCAATCGCGTCTTACTACAAGTTTGGGTTATATGCACTTACGCTAATATGTAATAGTAGGGTCATTGTGAGATGAAATAGAGGATCTACAGTTTAACGTGGAATCCGAACCACGGTGGAGGCCTGACATTCCCCATATTCACAAGATGTCTTGTTAAAGGTGAAGGAAGGGTTTGGAAATCAGATAAATCTGTGCTGAGACCGAGGATTGAACCCCGGACCCCAGCACAAAAGTCCGACACCTTACCCCTAGACCGCCAGGTCACCTTCAATAACATATTAATGTATGAGAAATGATGTATAGAAATTGAAATGTTTACAGAGCTAATTTTACAATCGAAAGACTCACAAGGTATATCTTGAAGGGGGAAAACATTATGTTTTTATCATGTATTTGTGAACCTCCCTTTAAGTGAATATCCAAAAAATTCCAGGGAGGTCCAATTAATCCTATAGGGGTCCGGACCCCCCAGAACCCCACCTTTCTACGCCATTAGAGGTATGGGTGGGTATATCACAGTGTTACGTCACACAGATCTTATTATTAAATTCTAATGTTGAAAAATAATGTTGAAAATAATGTTATTGTTCATGTTTTCACAGTTTTTAAACATACTTATTGAAACTTCCAATTCTAAGTAATATTAGATTTGAGTCCCTCTTTTAGTGTCACAAAAGCTTCCTTATGAAATAATGACATTCACTCTTGATGTGTAAAGTTACGTAACATAGGTTGGAGGTGGAAGAGGTCAGGCCATGAGGGGAGGGAGATTCAAAAATGGTAAGAATAAAGCGTTACGTGGCTTATGGATCACCCCATTCCTTCATTACACGTGAGAGGGTTTTAACTTTTCATATTCTATCATTTTACTCCCGATTTCATTCTTCATCAATTGTTTACTTGTCATTTTCCAGTAATCTTGTTCTTTTAAATGGCTTTATTATTTCTACCGTTTTAGAAAACCTTCTAAACAAGTTGAAAGTAAGGAGTGGATTAGAGTTTTAATTTAAGATTTAGATATATGGCTAAAAAATATATTATATAAAAAGATTGATTGATTGATTTTTGTAAAGTTAGTTGATGTAATAAAATAAAATTGCAGTTCAAAATGTATAATTAGGTTACTTATGGTAATAACATATTGTCAAATAGTGAACATGATATATTTAATAAATAATTCATCATCAATTTGGCAGTTTATCAGGTGATGATAAGTCTAAAATATATGATACACGTTAAAAATGTTTTATAACTTACAAATAACAAAATAGGTTAGACAATGCAATGTTTAAATTATGTAAGTTCAGAATTCAAATTATAAAAATTTTGGGTTAAAATATTAAAATCTGCAAATAGATTCTGATTAATTGATTGAGTATTAATATACAACGACTTTAAGATATGCAATATTTAATTAAACAATATTTAAAGTAGAGATAGGTATTAAATTGACAAGTATAAAATTATAATTTATAGGTTAACCAATTTGAAACAGAATATAATTGATGTAGAATTTTTTTTTTTTAATGTTCTAAGTTTTATCTGTTATTTCTTGTCCCGTTACTCCTTTTTGCATTTCCAGCATTAAAATACTCTGGAATACTCAATCCGACATGTTTCAAGACAGAGGTGTCATAATCATGGTAAAAAAAAAGTAGTTGTGAAGGACACTAAATGTTTTAATATTAATAATTAATATTTAGCAGCGTGTCTTACTACCCGTTCGGGTTATACGCTTTAAGTACTAATTACGCTAATGGATTAGGATTTGGGAATGTTGAATTAGAGGAAGTTAACCCGCATTTGCGTGAAGGGAGAGTGGAAAACCATTTAGGAAAACCACACCCAGTTCACCTGACCGAGATTCGACCCTCGATCTCCCCGTCCTCAGGAGTCTAGCTCAAGACGACAAGCGCGTTAGCCAACTACGCCACCGAGGCGGGTCATTAAATGGTGATACGACGGTGAGATGTTGATTATTTTTGACAAATTTTAATTTTGTTTACTAGTCTTAACGTTTTATTAGCTGAAGATTATCATGATCACTTATGTGTTGTGTTGATGCAGCTTTAAATCCAACTAATAATATTATTGGCTTGTACAGTACATAAGTGTTTAGGGGATCCAACTTTCCCAAAAACATTTTTTTTTTTAATTTATAGTAAAATGTATATAATAAAATATCGCTTTAGGTATTTGTTGCCATTATTATATCTTTTGTACTTCCCTCACTACTATACGTAGGTAGTTTATAACATAGATTGAAAAACGAAAGGCTGCGTAACAATTTGCTATATACCATTTTGGTTTTTAAAAAGATTCTCACAACTTGAATTATTTTCCTAGCGAAATAAAATTTTATGATAAATAAAACCAATCACTTTGGGGGAAAAAAATGTCCCAAGTACTTGACCAAAATATTTTACATCTTTTATAAATTCAGATACAATCAATTTCAGTTCAAGGTTATATGGGGTGGAATATGTCTACGATATAGTTGGATAGTTTCAGCTTTATTTGAAAATGCAAATCAAGCAAGCTATAGAATTGTTCGATTTAACAAGACTGTCTTGAGAGTACACTCCGTTTACCCTAAAAGGTGACATGAGGTAAGACTGCTGTATTTTAGTTTAAACTGAGTGTACATAAGCTCTCTCTCTCTATCTATCTATATATACACACATATATATATAATATATACACATATATATATATAATATATATACACATATATAATATATACACATATATATGTATATATATATACATATACATATATATATAATATATAGCTTATGTATATATATATATATAGCTTATGTATGTATGTATATATATATATAGCTTATGTACACTCAGTTTACACTATATATATCCTACATGGTCTAAAGCGTCACTATTGCAATATACTAAGACTACCGATGACAGAGAGATCTGGTTTCGAATCCCCGTCGGGTGCACTGAGGGAGATTTTCCCTAAATAGTTTTCCACTCTCCCTGCACGCAAATGTGAGTACACTTCCACTGAATTCAACCTTACTCAACCCTAACACATTAGGGTAATTAGTGCATATGCGTTATACCCGAACGTATATTAAGACGCAACTCAAAACAAAGAAGGAAAAAGTAGACTCCAAATGTCAGTGTACTAAACTCGGTAGATACGTCTGAGCAAAACAATCGGATTAGAACTTGTGGTCTAATAGGGAGGGATGTTGAGACGGTTAGTTCGACTAGACTGGCCAAGTTGGGCCGTTCAAACGGCTTACTTTACTATGTTTGTGCCAAGCACGCTTCGTTACGAGGCTACAAACGATTTGTAATAATCCAAGTACTCTAATAAACTTATACTGTCGCTAATTAAAGTGGTCATTACGTATATCCCGAACAGGTTAGTAAGACGCAGTGGAAAAAAGAAGAAGCTAGTATCACGAACATTATTATTATTATTATTATTAGTAGTAGTAGTAGTACCACATCTTGATACCTGTTTAGGTTATACGCACTTACGCTAATGTGTAATGGTATGGTGATTGTGAGATGAAATGGAGGATCTACAGCTTAACGTGGGATCCGAACCACGGGGGAGGCCTGGCATTCCCCACATTCACAAGATGTCTTGTCAGAGGTGAAGGAAGGGTTTGATAATCAGATAAATCTGTGCCGGGACGGAGGATTGAACCCTGGACCCTCAGCATAGAAGATCACGAACACTAAAAATCCTACACAATTTTTTCTTTAGCACCGCGTCCTAGTACCCGTTCGGGTTTTATTCCTACGTACGATCATAGTTTTAGGGATCAGGAAGGTAAATAAACTCTGTTCAGACTAAAAAGGGATTAAAGTCAACATGTAATACTTTCTAAATGTCAGAGTCAATAATATAATTTAAAAAAACTGATTATACAGGTACGTGGAGTTAAATCAAACGCGTCAAGTCTGTTTTGCTGGTGACGGTTCGAATTCAGGCAAGGTGTAATGTGGGTGTTTTTCCCTAAATGGTTTCTCACTCTTTTTTTCCCATGCAAATGCTGGTATATTTTCACACATCCATATCTTCCTAGTCCCTACTCTATTAGTAGTCTATAGTTAAATTACCCGCCTCGGTGACGTAGTTGGCTAACGCGATTGTCGTGTTGAGCTCGACTGATGAGGACGGGGAGATCGAGGTTCGAATCTCGGTCGGGTGAACTGGGTGTGGTTTTTCCTAAACGGTTTTCCACTCTCCCTCCACGCAAATGCGGGTTCACTTCCTCTAATTCAACCTTCACAATTCCTAATCCCTTAGCGTAATTAGTACTTAGGCGTATAACCCGAACGGGTAGTAAGACGCGGTGCTAAATATTATTATAG
Organism: Timema cristinae; assembly: GCA_039000515.1. NCBI lineage: Eukaryota > Metazoa > Arthropoda > Insecta > Phasmatodea > Timematidae > Timema > Timema cristinae. Next base: position 34,421,692 of record JBCFYV010000003.1, on the reverse strand, counting down.
TTAAATTCGGATAGCCTGTGCGTGTGGTAAGACATGGTGTACAATTTTTTTTTAAAAGTTAGGTAAAAACAAACCAAAAGGTCACAATATACATATTTTATTTTTACTAGCGTTATTATTATTCAAAATATTACCAACATAAATTTGTTGGGCAGCTCTTAGAATTTATACTCACTTAGTAATGTTTACTTTTTCTTACCCTATACATCAACAACCAACATTTCCTCCAATTATATTGAGGAATATTTTTGGTTTTTGAACATTTCCTGCTGTTTTAATGAAAAAAAGGGATGATTAATGACTTTTCAAATGGATTTTAAAACCATGTTGATGGTGCGTATAGGGACATAGTTTTTTTTATGATACATTCCACTATTTTATAAAAAAAAATGAAATATCATTTTAATAGTTTATGACATTTTAAGATCATCAGCATGATTCCACGTTTTATTTTAAACATGAATCACCTCGCCATCTAACGAATAAGAAAATTTTACGGAATAAATTTGATGCTAATGGTTAAGGAACGGTTTTCATTTTTACCCGAATCGGTGGGCACTTGGAATAGATGTCAATCTCGTCTAGTTTGCTGCTGATGTGGAGGTCGGGATTCAAATCCCAGCCTGGTACATTAACATTATTTTCTTAAATGGTATTCTCACTCTTTCTACACGCTTAATAGTATATTATATTTTTATTATAAGTACATAACATACATTTTACTAATCAAATTATTATATTAGCATGTGACTTACAAACCAACATAAGTCTAGAAAATAGATAACACCTAGTCACCTAATTCTTCACTGTGGAAAGAGAAATCGCGATTTAAGCAATAATAAAAGTAAATATTTAATCTTGCTAAGTGTCGAACCTGGGATCTTTGTATTAACACCTAGATGGGTTTACGACCGAGCTATAGAGTTGTAAATATACGTACTAGGCCATAACGCTTATAAATGTACTAATTTTAAATATTTTTTGAGTCTTTTGTCTTGTATCACAATACATATTGAACAATAAGATTACCAGGTTTGTTTGATTATGTGTCCATCCCTCTAACAGCTTTTGAACTAATTTACGGATCTCTATTGGATTTGGAAAAGAAATAAGCCCATCCCGAGATATCTCTGGGCTTTGGTTTTGATCTTCCTTCAACTAACCCTTTGTGCCCAGGTATGTGTACATTTTAATAATAAACTGGACAAATTTGTAGATATAATAATGTCACCACTCATTTCTTAAATTTATTGCTCAATCTTTTAATTAATCTAAATATCTTCATTAATTTTATGTACAGTACATCATATTCGTTTTTTAGAAATTAGAAGATAGTTCGTGGTTATTAAGTACTTTTAAATAATTTTTATATAGCCAACGTTTTGATATATATATGTTCTGACAATTATTTATATAATTCTCTATATCTACAAAATTTGATTTTCAAACCATTTGGTCTGCACTTAGCCCATTCATAATTTTAGCTTCATTCTGTTGGTCAATTTACGTGTTTCAAACATATTTGATGCATTTTTTATATTTGGTCAATTATTGAATTATTTGTCAATTTTTCTCTTGAATTTATTATTATTAATTATTATTATTAGCACCGCATCTAACTACCCGTTCGGGTTATACGCACTTACGCTAATGTGTAATGGTAGGGTGATTGTGAGATGAAATGGAGGACCTCAGTTTAACGTGGAATCCGAACCACGGTGGAGGCCTGGCTTGAATTTATTAACTCACTTTATATCACAAGTATTATCAAATCTTATCCTATGTATTAATAATTTTACTGCCTAACATGAAGCGAGTGTTATAAATTCAAAATGTCGATAAACATGTTTTCACTTTAATCTTTCTTGTAATAAAATAAAACATTTAAAGAACCTCCATGAAATGAGCCCACAAGTGAGCTATACTGACCAAGCGGCCGCCACCATTATCGACGATAGCGCCATTATTTGCTAATAGAGGGTGTCATATGTTCAACACAACAAACCTTCCCACCACTAATCTCAGTTTTCTGGACAGGAACTGCTAGTTATTTAATTGAGTAGTTCCTCATTTGTCCTCACGAGGTTGAGTTTGACCCTGTTCCAGACCTACTGTTGCAAAGAATAATTATAGAGGTGCCGGGGATCCAACCCGAGACCTCTGGATCGGTAGCCAGGAACTATGACTACTAGACCACATATATAACCTCATTATTTCCGTACAAGTTACTACACTCTCTTCAGATGAATTCTTGTGACTATAAACAATAGTATGGATGAGAAATGGAGGGAAGATGACGTCTTTCGCGCAAGTAATATTTAGCCCCTCAGAACCCCCGTGATGCCTGTCTCTTGTAAGGGTGTTTTAATACATATCTGGTGAGTAATGTCAACCTCTTCAACCCCTTGTTTCCTCCACACGCTAAGGGTTTGGGACAACTTTAAAAAAATAAAAAACTATGTTGTAGTCAATATTGATTAAATTTTACTCTAATATTAATGTTATTTTATAGGTATCTACATTAATAAAATGAAGAAAGTGTATATCTGTCATGCAATCTACCGCAAGCAGAGTTATGAAATTTTAAAATTAGTATCCCCTGTGCACAAATATATGCACTTCAAAGACGGAATTTTATATTTTTGATTAGATTTTTAAAACTTTATTAAAAACTGGAAGAAATAAAATCAAGTAAATTTTTCTGTATTTTTTAAGCAAAAAAAGCGTTGCCAAGTGAACGCGGGGTACTTCTGGTAGATGATAATATTTTATATAAAACGCGACAGTTGAAAATCCCATGACCTTACTTCAAAATATGCGAAAAAAATATGAAAATTGGATCCTTAGTTCTAATGAAAACTCTTGTTTTTTGCAACATAGTGAAGCAAGGTCCTTATTAAATATAGAGCTCAAAGCCCCTGTATTTAAGCTATGCTATATGGACATAGGCAAAATATATAGTCAGACTATCTGACTAAAGAAATTAAGTCAAATTGACACAAAACCAAATTTAGTCATTCTGACTAAAAAAACAAGTTTGAAGGACTTAGAAAACATTATAGCTGCTTCGACTAACAGAAACAAAATTAGTATCCTTGACTAATATAACAAGTCTGAAGGACTTGAATATTTGTTGAATACTTGGAACATTAGACGAGATTTCCTCGGCGTTGAGGCAGTGAGACTCACGACCCAAAAATCAAGGCCACCAGTTTCTTCTTCAGGTGCTGGAGCAGAGGTTCCTCCTTCGAGGATATAATATGATGAACTACAGTCAAGTGAACCTAGGGTAACCCGTTATATACTCTTTTTTTCTGACTCTAAACAGGACCAAATATAGGCATGTAATGAGGGAAAAGGAAGGAAGGGGGAGGTGGGAATAGTGGAGAAAGAGTTGCCAAGGAAGTCCGCTAGGGCAGCAGTGCTCGTAGCTTGAGGCATTGAACCCAACGACAGTCAGGTCCTTCGTCAACATCGAGTGTTCAAGGGCTCAGACGTCTGTTAAAACTGCCACGCCTTCACTTCCGCCCTACTTGCAGAATAGTTTGTCGAAGCATGGTGTTTGTATCCGGGAAAATCTACTTAAAGTAACTAGAACACAAATGATATTATTGCAGAATATATCAGTTTTAATTCTCTTCTTTGGATTCCTTTATTTCAGTTTAGTATTTTGTGCAGATTACGGTTTGTAGATGTCATTTTACTTAAGTGACATGCTACAACAGTGTTACGTAACACAGATTTTATAATTTTATTATAATGTTTAAAAATTATGCTAATACTATTGTTCATGTTTTCACTGTTTATACATATTATTTTACACCTAATATAATAATTGCTGAGGGAACTGCAGTTCTTATGGCGAAAACCATTATCTTTGCTCTCTTTCCGTCAACTGTTGCCAATTCTCCTCGCTCTCAGTTATGTCTGAAAGCGGTTTGCTGAGGTAAGAAGGAGCATCCTTGTTTATCCTGCTTTGCAAAACTTGTCTTATATTTGGGGGAGATTGAGCACATTAAAACGAGAGAATGACAAAGCTATTTCGCTATAGTAGTCATGAAGTTCCCTCAGAGATAATATCCAGTGTAGATAACTTACAACTCTGAGTTGTATTAAATCTGAGTCCCTCTTTTAAGCAACGGACACACACAACACTGGTAGAATTCCTCTTTGCCAGAAGAATAAAAATTATAGAACTTCAAAAGTATTTATCGACATCCTCGTGTATTCAAAAAATGTAGTTGGATATTTTCGAAGTCATTTGTATAAATGATGTGATTCTCCATAAACTTCTCGTTGATAGTTTATTTCGTTGATCCAGTCTTTTCTATGCAAGGAGTTAATAATACGAAATTTTAAAGCTGTATTTTCAGCTAATATCAAACCACTGCTTGACATTACCGTGTTGTTCAGCGACTGAACATATTTTTACGCGCTCTGATATTTTGTGTATGTCCATGTAAGTGTTCATGACTGCTATGTTCTCCGCTTTCATCTACACTACCAGTGTTTTGTGTGTCCGTGATCTTCCATATGAGATAATTACATTCACTCTCGACGTGAAAAGCTACGTAGCACAGCTTGGAAGGTGGGAGGGGTCAGGCTGAATGTCTACTTGGAGAACACAGCGAGAAGGAGGATAGAAAATAAAAAGGTAAGGAAAAAGCGTTACGTGGTTTATGGATGACCCCTTAAGACTAGCCACGTCATACATCAAGCGCCACTTTAAACATAAAAGAGGCGTTCCTAGCGAATTGGTGCACGGCTGATCAAGTGCCCCATCAAATGGTTTGTTTCTAACATAACCTGTTTAACTTTAATTATCTTTTGAAACTAACGTACAGTAAATCAAAAATACGTCGTATTTGATCACCATTCGATTTAAACAGTTTTTCAACTTGCATGGAAAACTTCATAACGAGTTAACCACGTAAGTCGATGACTTACTGTATGGAGCTCACTCAGGAGGTAGACCTAAATATCCCAGAGTTTTGTTATTATTCCACGCACGAACAGCTTCCGTCAACTCCGAGGGAATGTCAGCGTCACAATCCTCCCTTTGATCTTAAAAAAAAACGTGGAGGGAGGACCATCACACAGACAGACGTGGCACTTCAGCACCGAAGAGAAAATCTTACTCACAGAATGTTCTTTGGTTCAATCTCAAGAATAACTTTGAAGTTTAACTCGAGTTTGGGTGTTAGCTGTCCATTTATTTTTAAAGTTGTTAGTGAAAGCTGGTTGGGACGTTGTTTATAAGTGGGCGGCTCATTTGACCGATTAATGGATGCCACGCCTTGTGCAGTGGAGTGCTGGCAGTCTAAGCACAGTTTAACTTCCAATATGTTAAACACCTCTGTTCCTATTTGATCCTTAATTATTGTAAGTTCAGTTTAAACTAACTTGGTTCACCCTAGAAAAACCTCACGACACGACACTGGTCCTGTTTACATTTTATCGTCAAATTCCCGGGAAGTAAAGGACAATACCTCTTTGACACGGATAATTATGTTTAAAAAAATATATATTAAAGCTATTTAACGTTTACTTTCATTACTGACCAACACACGACTTACGAACTAACTTAGGACCAACATCACAACTAATCGTCAGACCCTTGATTCATCATCAGTGAGACATTTCTCGTTCGGGTCTAGAAACGAAACCAATGCCCATATTTCATTAGAATGTCGCACTTTCGACTGAGATAGGTGTTGGGAGACCTGAAGAAAGTCTACTGGTATAAAACAAAGGTGTTCTGTTGTGTCCTATGCGTATACTCAGTTTGGTTGAAATATGTCAATTAGAATGTAATACATTTAAACCCAAATCGGTGATTGCATGGCCTAACGCGTGACTCTCTTGGTACAACGGATTGCTGATGATGGGGAGATAAGGGTTCAAATCATGGTGAAGTATAATGATGCTGGACTCTTCTAAATGGATTTTCACTCTCCCTGTAATAAAATACTAGTGCGTTTTCTTTAAAATTCTAGTTTACTTACTCCTATTTAATCAGTATATTTAAAGCATGCGTTTAATCCAAATTGACACTAAGAAGCGATGAAACAAATTATAAAATACAACATGTGTCTGAACATTAAAAAAAAAGGTATTGACACATAAATATATTAATAACGCTTCGATGGTCAAATGGTCTATAATATGGCGTTATTCTCTTAATAGATTGAACTGACGATGATGGTACTATCGGGTTTCGAATCCATGTAGGTGTATTAAGAATGATTTCAAATAAATGATTTCCCACCCCCTCTACACGCAAATACGATAACACTTCCTTTAAATTTAAATTTACTCATACCCGCTTCAGTGGCCGCATGGTCTAATGCGAAACTCTCGCAGTAGACAAGACTGCCGATGATGGGGAGATCGAGGTTCGAGTCTAGGTTGGGTTTAATGATAGTGTGTTTTTCAAAATGATTTTACATTCTCCCTCGACGCAAATGTGGGTACACGTCCTTTAAATATAGCCTTCATAATCCCTAAAACCATTACAGTAATTAGTACATAGCGTATAATCTGAACGGGTAGTAAGACGTGATGATGTATTTAAAAAATAGTTATAGATAGTCAATATTAATGTAACACTGAACAAAAACCAGCAAAGAAATAATATATTCACAGCTATTTAATATAACACAATGCGAAAGCATACGTCCTGTTTTTAAACTAAACATTAAAACAACACAGTTTTATAACAAAGTGACCTAATTTGTTATTTACCATCGCCCTTCAAATGTAAACAGGTGAAGTACTTGAAACTTACGGTAGTATAAACTTTGTTTTAAAATAATGAAATATATCGGCAACTCAGGTTTTTTTTTCTAAACATTGTAGTTATTTGTGCAAGAGGCTTTTCTGCAAGTGCTTTGTTGATAGAAACCAGAACAGGAGGGCTCTCTCTGCAGAGATAAAAGAATCAAAATATTTATAAACCGCAGCTTGTTAGTAGAATCTAGCAACACATATATCACCTCTATTGGGTCAATAAAAGAGCGATCTAAGTCGTTTGCATTGATACTCAAGAAAAGAGTTTGCCAATCTGTGGTAAGCCTACCCCCAGAGGTGCGCGAAGGATTTTAGGGGGCACGCAACATAGTACTCTTGAGTTTTATTAACTATAAAATATTTTTTGATACTTGTAGATCTGATAAACAAATTCTTTCTTGCATCTCACAACCAGTTCGGGTTATACGCCTATGTACTAATTACACACGTTAAAGATTAGGTAAGTTTAATTTACAGGAAGTGCACCCGCCTTTGCGTGAAGGCGAGGTGGAAAATCGTTTAGGAAAAACCACCCTCGGTGCACCCGATTGGGATCGAGCCCCAATCTTCCAGTCTTCGTCAGTCTATTCTATTGCGAGAGTAGTGACTTTGATCATGCGACCACTGAAGTGGATGTTAAAAAAAATTAACTCGTGTTAAATAAATAGTTCACAATATGTCATGGACTTTTTTTCAAGGTTCCTCCCCCCTCCTTCCCCTTCACTGTCATGGTTTTGTTTAGCTTACTACTAAGGCTTGGTTAAAATATGGATTGAACGTGAATACTTTACAAGATAGCAGGTATTTTTACCCTTTTACTTTCTCACACCACACAGATAGAAAAATATTGTGATCGTCAAAAGAAATTGAACTAGAGAATTTGCCGACGTTTCATAACACCCTGAACCCCCCAATTTTTTTTTTTTTTTTCTAATATCGTCTGTATGTTACTGGGGCTAGAGCTGAATCAATTTTACTAATTGGGTTAAACTTGCTATCTAGGGTTTTCATAAGGTTCCTCAAAGGGATTTGTGAATTAGATACCCACCCCTAAAATTAAGTGTAGTTTACTTAAGGTTGAAAAGAGAAAAAATCCATTTTCTAAAATTTTACTCTAACGTTTTTGATTACGCTTCATATATAGGCATTGTTAAATATTTATCGACAATATTGCAACTCTCATTTTCTCATAAGAATTAATTTAAGGGTACTTTAACTGAGCGTAAATTTCAAATTTTGATCATATTTCTTTAACTATTTGAGATACAAAATAACTTATCATGCAAATTTGAAGTACTATTAAAATAAAAAAAACTTTTATTCGAAATATATGTTTTATAAAATCAGTAGTTTCTGAGATATCGGCAAATATAGTTATTAAATTGAGGTCTGGGAGCTTATTTTCTATAGTGAACAGAGCTGCTACTTTTTTCTCAATGTGTTTCTGTAACAGTGTATACTATTTCACTTGTGATCTTTTGGGGAATGTTTCTGCAACAATATTTATTATTTCGCTTCACATTATATTACGAGTTTTTAGTAAATATCTCCATTTTTAGGCAAAGGTGCGAGACAATCTATGGGGTGCACACTGCACAGTACCCTTTATTTTGACGAAGAGATGAAAGGGGTACTTTGGTTAGGCCACGGTCTCTAAGGGGATACGTGACTGAGTAAAAGCTTGGTAAACACCGATCATGATAACTTAAAGCACGGTGCTCAATTATGAAAATATATGATTATGAGAAATCAAAAACAAAAACAAATAATATTTTTTTAATGCCGCTCTATGGCAATATTACTTGCCCAAAAGTGGTCAAGTCGGATGAATCAGGAGTTGACCTGGATACTAAAAGTGGGAACAGGTTCGTCTGTTGAGAGCCAATATAAAAGGATGACATGTAAACAAGAATAGTAAAATATAGTGTTTCATAGGAAATTGTGTAAGTCCCAAACATGGACATTTTATTTTTACAAATATTTTAGTCAGTCAAGTGACACTTGAAATGTAAAAGAAACCAACTCCATGGCATCAGCCCACAAACTAGCTATACCAACCAAGCGGCCGCAGTCTGTTGGTGAAGATAGTGCTGACATTTGCGTATAGAGGATGTCATGTGGTCAGCACAAATAACTTTCTATCAGTTAATCTAAGTTTTCTAGACCAGAGCCACTACTTATTTATTCACAAAAAAAAATCTGAAAGCGTTTGAAATGTAAACAACTTGAAAACACAAACTTACCGGCGAATAAATGTCAAGGCAATTATTAGTGCCTTAAATAATATTTGATTCTCAAATATATATATATATATATATATATATATATATATATATATATATATGTGTGTGTGTGTTTGTGGTATGAATGTTTTTTTATTTGTTCTCATCGCCCATCTGCATTTTGATAAAGTTTTTGTTTTAGCACCGTCTTACTACCCGTTCGGTCTATATGCTTATGTACTAGTTACGCTAATGATTTTATGATTGAAGAAAGTTATATTTATAGGAAGTGTACCCAAATTTGCGTGGAGAGAAAGTAGAAAACAATTTTGTAGAAATCACCCTTAGTACACCCGACCGAGATTCAAATTTCTATCTCCCTGTCATCGGCAGTCTAGTTCTACTGAGAGAGTAGAGCGTTAGACCATGCGACCACCGAAGCAGGTTTTTAATTAAGTTGATAGAGTAGGTGTATAATGTCTTTCCTCTTATTTACGTGAAAAGAAAGGGGAAAACCATGTAGGGGAAAAAAACTGTCACTTTACCCACCTGAGATTCTAACCCCGACCACCCTATCATCAACAAACAAAACAATATGATCCTGACATTAATTTAGTCTGTGTTTCCACCAATGAGGGTATATAATTTTAGTTAATTGGGATACGGATTCGTGGAGAATATTTCCAAGCCAGAGACTAGTCCAAATATTTTGAGAAAACAAACACATCTCTACGCATTTTGCTACATTTGTTACACAAAGAATGTTTCAGGATATCCTGACCTGTTTCCAAACACTTAACATCTGGGTACCGTCAAACTTGGTAGGCCAGCGCTCGACTAGAAATGTTTTCACCCACGGCAGAGCCAATTTGTTATTGGCCTATGTAATCTTTCTAATCAATCTTATGTGCTTAAAATAAACCATTCCTTAGAATGTCTTCCATGGTCAAATGGTCTAAGTCAGGGGTTTCCAACCGGTGGCCCGGAGGTTGTATGTGACCCACGATGCATTTTGGAAACGTAATCCACCGTAGTAAAATTGATATATCTATTCGAGAAACAATGTTTAGACTAGCGTGGAAAAAAGAATCACGAAAGCTCTCACTGGTGTTCGTTCAGTAATAAACTTAATTGCGTTATATTTCAATAATAATTTGTGTGTCCTCGCGAGTACTATTTAATTCCACCGCTTAGCCAATTATTATGCAGCCCACCACTAAATTCGTGAATTCAATCGTGACCCTAAGCCACCTTTAAGTAGGAAACCCCTGGTATAAGGTGTCACTCTCATGTTAGAGTGGCTTGCTGATGATGGAGGAGATTAGGGTTCGAATCCTGGTTGGGTATTCTGAGGGTAGCTTTTTCTTAAACTGTTACCCATTCTCCTTCCACGCAAATGCGGATAGACTACCTCTAAAATATTTCTTCCCTAATGCTAAGTCCACTAGAATGGCCCATGCGTTTAACCCGAACAGGTAGTAAGACGCGATGATAAAAAAAAAATCTTCTTTTGGGAAGAATTGATCTTGTACGAATCTAAAATTCCTGAAGAAATATAAAATTTTCAAAAGATTAATATTTACAAGGGTAATTTTCTTGTATCATTGAAAATATATTAATTAATAAGCCCATTTCCTTTATAATTTCCATAGGCAGTTATGCCAACGATCTTGTGTGGCGGAGTGTGGTCATAGTTTATCAGGGGCAACAATGATGATATAACAGACTACAAAGTGACAAAAATCTATTACTGAAATATAGCTTCTGGTGTGTGATGTATGTAATAATTATTTTATTTAAGCATGGATTATCATAGTATTAATGCTTACATTAATAATAATTGTTTAGTTATGTTTGTTGTATTGAAAAAATAAATAATAATAATAATATTTAGCACCGCGTCTTACTACCCGTTCGGGTTATACGCTTTAAGTACTAATTACGTTAATGGATTTAGGAATTGGGAAGGTTAAATTAGAGGAAGTGAACCCGCATTTTCGTGGAGGGAGAGTGGAAAACCATTTAGGAAAAACCACCCCCAGTTCACCCGACCGAGATTCGAACCTCGATCTCCCCGTCCTCAGCAGTCGAGCTCAACACGACAAGCGCGTTAGCCAACTAGGCCACCGAGGCGGGTAAAAATAAATAAGATTTTCAATGTTGACATTTGCCCAACACCTTGGTCATTTGTCAGCAATCTAATCGAAAGGTCCCTGGTTCTGTTCCTGGCTAGAACTAAAATATAACATTGTGGTATATAATTTTTTTCCGTAATATGGAATTAAAAATTGATTGACTGAGATTTGTCCTATAATTATATTATTAGTATGAGTCGATAACAGCCATTACATTAACGGTAAAGTGTGGTCTACCAAGGAACCAATACATTAGTTTTCTATATGGATGTTTTTTCACGAGTACCGCCTTTCGTCGTTTACCAACAATATTATGGCCCACTTTGGTGGCCACGTAGTCCAACGCGCTAATCTCGTGTTAAACTAGACTGCCGGGGTGACCTGGTGGTCTAGGGGTAAGGTGTCGGACTTCTGAGTGGGCGGCCGGGGTTCAATCCTCGTTCCCGGCACAGATTTATCTGATTTCCAAACCCTTCCTACACCTCTGACAAGACATCTTGTGAATATAAGGAATGCCAGGCCTCCACCGTGGTTCGGATTCCACGTTAAACTGTAGGTCCTTCATTTCATCTCACAATCACACTACCATTACACATTAGCGTAAGTGCGTATAACCCGAACGGGTAGTAAGACGTGGTGCTAATAATAATAATAATAATAATAATAATAATAATAATAATAATAATAACTAGACTGCCGAAGACGGGGAGAGAGGGGTTCGATCCCAGTTGGGTGCACTGAGGGTTGTTTTCCCTGTATGATTTCCCACTCTCACTTCACGCAAATGAGGGTGCATTTCCTCTAGATTAAGCCTTCTTAATCCCTAACCAATTAGTGTAATTCAGTACATAGGCGTATAACATGAGGAGGTAGTAAGACACAGTACTAAAAAAAAAGTAGGATTTTGTAGCAAGGATCTTTTAGAAAATATATTTTTTTTATCAACAATAACAAAATTTTATCATAGGCCAACTATTAGTATTATTTTAAGGTGAGCGCTGTAGATAATATGAGCTGACGTACGTATTAGTGAAAGTAGGGCTAGTAGCTTTTCTAGCTCTTCATGTAAAAATAATTGTGCTATGGATATAACCAGGGCTCCAAAGATTAGTCAAACAAATATGCCTTAATACTCTACATATATTAAAATATTTTCAAATTGGTGTTGACTATAGAAAGTTTACTTAGATTTTCATTGATGCAGATAAGTTATTATGACAGTTAATAACATTATTTAGATTTATTTTCAAGGTAAATGATAACATATTTTTCTTGCTATATTTTAAAATTTCTAATAAATTATAGTTTTAAATATAGTTCATTTTAAAATTTCATACATCTATCACAGTCAAAGAAAGAATTTTGAAGAATATAATGAACCAACAATTTTGAATTTACAAACACATTAGCTATTTTTCTTTAACAAAAATTTTAATTTTTTTTTTAATAATTATTTTTATTTGTTGTGGTTAAAAAAATAAGTAAAATACATGTTTGCAAAACAATTACATTAAAGTCCGACATCTCAGCTAAGTTGGCAGCGTCTCTGTCAACCTAGTTAAGGGTCTCGGTTTCGAATCACGGCATGAACGAACAATTTATCATTGGGGAAATGTGGGTTGGTCCTTTCACAGTGATGAGTTAACGGCCAGGGGCTGGGTGTTGACCTGATCTAGATTTAATATAGTTTATATAAGTCATGTACTGATAAAATCAGTCTGTTCATACATAAAGTGCATGTTAAATACCTCAAATATATAAAATTACACGGAGAAAGAAATCTGTAATTTAGAGATCAAAACAAATGCCTTGAATATGTTACAAATACTGTTCAATTAACTTATTGTTAGAGAGTATTTTGATTTATTTATGGCATTAATTAACTACCTTAGGGTTTATGACTATTTATGCCTAATTATTGTTTATAATTCACTATATATTTACGAAAGTGAGTAAGGTACGTATCTCCTGAGACGTATTTCCAATTGGTCGTTTAATGGGGTAGCTCTGGCTTGTAGCGCTCCAGCTAGCGTCGTTTAACTCCGTCAGGTTGGTAGTCCCGTCTACTGGAGCATGCGCGATGCTCAGGTGCGCCACGTTGTGTTTAGCGCGCGCGGGCCGGCCTGGAACCAAAGTGATTCAAGTTTGAACCGCAACAAGATAAGTTCATAGTGTGGGGCGGCAACAGATGACGCGGTCCATCACGCCCTAACATAAACACCTGGTCGACCGAAACATCAGTCCTCAGTTCGACTCGTGGCGAGATCCGTGTGCGTTGTGTAAGTGTGCTATTGTTGCCGAAGTTTACCGCTTGACCGAGAGGAAATACCTGACGCATGCATGGTCTCTGGTGGACAAAAGATGCCTCAGGCAAAGTTCAGCCAGCCTCACTCACACTACACGTGGATTTTTATTGCTCTCTCTTTTTACTAACGGAACAAACCTTCCTATTACAGTGTCTTCCTACTGTCCCACTGAGGCAACGTGTTATTAGGTTGCCGTACAAACTGGACGTTCATTTCTTCGTTCGAAACAAAAAGTGTTACCAGTGGTTTTCTTATGTTTCAATTGTCAATTTCTTGTAATTTATTAATAGTACCGCATGTTTTACTGTGGATATGAAAGAGAAGAAAATGAAACACAACTAAGCTCAGCAAATACAAAAAACATCTGACAGGAGAGTTTTAAAGTTTAAAGAATAAACATTCATATTATTTTGTTAAATCTGAGGCATATTGTTGACTACAAGTGATAATACGTTTTATAGTTAAACTATATAGACTAGATATAGCTAATTGTATTATTTTTCCTTTGAATACATTTATTTCAATTAAAGGATCGACAATACTTGTGTGATTTACCAACTTTTGAGTGACAAAGTTCTTGGAAAGTGCGCCAAAAGTTAAAACATTTCATTGTACGGTTAAAAAAAAGGGAATGGCTTACATTTGTAAAAATGCCGATGTTTTTCCTCCCCTAAATGAATTCACTAAGATCGCATTCATTAAAAGTAATGACTCTATTATTGTGATTTACTAAATTACTTAACAGAAATGTGTTTTTGTTCAAACATTAATTAATCATACAGAGCATGTGATTGTATACTTAAAAAGACTAAAAACAGAGAAATATTTAAACAATGGAGAAATACAATTTTGATCTGACAGTAAATTTAAGGTGTACTAAAACTCGATAATATTTTAATTATTTATGTTTCAAACTAAATATAACTAAGTGAAGCTTAAAACAAACTTTTGCTAACTTATAAAGATTCACGATCTTCATAGAGGTTAAATTGTGTGACTTTCTGGTAAATAAGCAAATAATTGTTTTGGAACTACAGTGCTTCGTGTATTTATCTTTTTGGTGTGTTAACAAACTTGATTATTGTGTTTTCCTTAATGTTAGTGACTTTGTTTTAATTAACGGAACCGGTACTTATATTGCCTGTAGTTTAAATTATGTTTTTATGAATTTGTCTCATTTGTTTGTTCCGTCACAACACTTGTGATTCTTTCCTACGCGCTCTCTGATTTGAATTGACAGGAACGTCAACCAAACTCAGTACTATCATTATTGTGTCAAGGGTAAAGGGTATTTGCGTAAGTCGACTGATAGGGTCTCGGGGTTGTCTTCGTGAGGGAACCGCCCCCTTTTCATCGCCCTCTCGGTGCCGCCTGGCCGCCTCACGGGACCTACAGGTGCGCTGCCCCCACCATGATGTAGCGGGGGCCAGGGGCCCGACTATGCATGGCGGACTAGAGTCTGCTGAGGATGACGACGACGACTCGTCTCAAGCGGCGGTCATCTCGGCGGCGGTGTCTTCCATCCCGGGGCCCGGCCCCCCTCTCCTGTACCGTTCACAGAGCCTGCCGCAGCTTTCGGGGGACCGGAGAACTACAAAGGTGGGTGACGGTGGTATAATATCCTCTAAAACAGTTTTTTTTTCTCAAATGGTTCAACCCTATATAAATTTCTCGTCGTTAATGAACTAAACTCCTCAAATTGTAATATTAAGAGTGACCAATCTTAAGAACCAATCAAATACAGTCGCTGTCGCTTAGCATAGACATGCGCCAGAAATTTGGAAAATAAAAATGTACTTATCCTTTCACCGAGTTTCCCCAGAGACAAATGAATTAATTAAATTTAGTAGAACCTGATATATTCTGAAAAAGATTTACAGTGAAAATTATTGGTCAATTTTCTAGAGTTTAAATTCAATTTAAAAAGGACTAAACTTTTTTTAACTAAATATGTTTTTGTTCAAATGTAAAATATTATCCAAACAAGTCAATTTTCCTGAACTTAGATTTAAGTTAAATCTCGAGTCCATATTTTAATGAATTTATTAATTTTTATTGATTAAATTACTTATTAGTTTTAAACGAACTATTTTACATGTATGATATAACAGTCTCAATTTAAAAAAATCTAGTAACTATATATTTTTTGAGTGACCTGGTGGTATAGGGTAAGATGTCGGACTTTTGTGCTGGGGTCAAGGGTTCAATCCTCGGTCACGGCAGGATTTATCTAATTACCAAACCCTTCCTTCCCCTCTGACAAGACGTGTATTAATCACAACTTGTGAATGTGGGGAATGCCAGGCCTCCACCGTGGTTCGGATTCCACGTTAAACTGTAGCTCCTGCCATTTCATCTCACAATCACCCTACCATTATACACATTAGCGTAAGTGCGTATAACCCGAACGGGTAGTAAGATGTGGTGCTAATAATAGTAATAATAATAATAATATATTTTTAATGTAGTAAAATCACTCTTCACTACTAATTGTTATCCCTAAACACACCTCAGTCTTTGTATCTTAATGGTAACAGCATTGAAACACATAGCCAAAGGACCAGAGGTTAATTCTCATGATCAGTCATGACTTTAAAATATTTATTAATATATCCACCTGAATTAATCTATTCTAAAAAGGAATATTATTTATACTACACGAGCAGTAAATATTATCTTTAAGAAACACCATCTAACTATTGTTTTCACCGCATCTCGCTAACCGTTTATATTTTACTCAAATACATTAACAATGCTATTAGGGTAGGTATGTGTAAGGTATGACTAAGAAAAAATGCATTCTCATGTGCGTAGAGGAATCATGGTAAACCAATGAGCTAAAAACACCCTCAGTGCACCCGGCCGAGATTCGAACTCAAACCGCCCAGTCAGCGTCATCGCCAAATCTTAGAAAATAAATTTGCCATTTCTTTCCTTCTCCCACTCATGGTATTAATATTTATTTATCAAATAAAATATAAGCATAAAGTAAACAAAGCAGCCCAGTTTGACGAAACACATAATAGTTTGTGGAAATTTTCTAAAGTTTTCTTATTGTATATAATAAAAAAAACAGTTTATATAGGCTATGCATAGTTTTACTTTTATTTTAATGTCGGATCAAATTACTCACAAAATCAATCTATTAATTTTTTAGAAAAATTAAATTAAGTTAAGTTTAAACTAAAATGTCTGACAATGATTTAAATACAATTCCAACACTTGAAATAAACAAAGCTCAGAAAATACTCGGACGAGTTAAATTATTATGTTACCAGTAGTGATGGTGGACAATTAGCCACTTCGAGGAAAAATACAAGTGAATCGAATATGTAGGCTACGCATTCCTCCAGTGTATGTTCCAAGTGAGAGACATGCGAATAAACTGTTACCTTCTCCGTTTGGAGAGCACATAGGTACATAAAAAAACACTAGGCGTATCTTACACACTCCACAACATCAATTTCACGTGGCTAAATATTGCGAGGCAAACATAATTTTATAACTTTATATCATAAAAAATAAAGATAATATATTTTTACACAATCATTTTATTTAGTAGGCTATTAAAAAGTCAGTGTGCTGACTTATTAACTACTAATATTAGATAAGCAAAGGAATAGGACGAAGAGGGCGAATTAAAGGAAAATGTATCAGAACTCGTCAGGAGAGAAGGTGGGAAATCACCATCCAGTATGCACGGCCTCACGGGTCAGATGAATTGAATTGCAATCCCAAGAATATGGTTAAAAACAAATAATTAAAACCACAAACTAAACATATCCGAAAATTGGTTACATTTACAAACTGCTATTAGTCTAATTTATATAGGGAAGAATTTTGTTGACATTTATAAAAGTTACTAAAAAATTTTTATACATTCATTCGTAAAGTCATTTGATCTGCAACTGTTACATTTCATTGACACCACCAAATTAATTATTCTGTTTAAAACAGTTAGTAACGGTCTAGTTTAAGGAGTAAGAATGCGTAAGGTTATTCTAGATGGAGTGCACCCACACTATCATTTAAAGGCGGTATTGACGTAAATTCCGTCCCGTCCTCAAGCTCCTATGTAAATTCCGCCATAACATTATCAAAGGTGGTGTAAATTTCAGCCCGTATTAAATTTATTTATAAAAAACATTTTAACTTATTTAAACGTGGGTCCGTAGTGCTAGTAAATACTTCGTAAGTAAAAATATTCCGAAATTGATGACATTTATTTTACAAATAACTTTACTGTATCCTTAACAAAAATGGTAAATCTTTACTTGAGTAACTTTATGGATGGGTATATTTATGTTCAAAGAGGACAATCAATTGTGATATTGTGTAGACATTTTACATTTTGAAATGAAATATTTATATTTAGGTTTGTCCTCTGAATTAGAGATGTAAAATGTGGTACATGCTTAAATAAATATTTCAAAGATAACGAAATTGTTTCTCACTATAACATTTTATTTACTGATATTTATTATATTAATTATTCTTTATCTAAGGGGAGATAAGGTAGAGACGCAATTTACATATAAATCTTATAAAGACGGGATGAGATTTACATAGCTTATAATGATGGGACAGAATTTACATTTAAAAAATGCAAACTGGATGGAATTTACCAAAATCGGGGAGTAGAATGGGTAACCAGTGACAAATCACATGTGGAGAACCTTCCTTAAGACACACGGCTGAGGTTCAAACTTCAACCCACCTAATCCAGGCAGACCTGTCTATTGCGGGTCTGACGCCTTATACCTAGAGATGTGCGATAGAAAATTTTAACTGATTTTTTTTCTATAAAAATCAAGTACAGTCAGCAAATTGAGCTATCCCAAGTTTTAAAATTCACACTTCAGTTTAATTACATCCCAAATACTTTTTTTAGTATCGCGTCTTACAATCCATTCGGGTTATACGCCTATTTACTAATTACACTAATGGGTTAAGGATTAGGAAGGTTATAGTTAGAGGAAGTGTACCCACATTTACGTGAAGGGAGAGTTGAAAACCATTTTGAAAAACCACCCACAGTACACCCGACAGAAACTCGAACCTCGATCTCCCCGTCATCGGCAGTCTAGTCTACTGCGAGAGTGACGTCTTAGACCATGCGGCCACCGAAACGGGTCCCAATGACGTTAACACCAGAAATATTCTTAAAATGAGTTACAATAAAGCAATAGCAGCGATTCCTGTTCTCATTTCACGTTACGTATCGACTACAGCTCTTGGCGGTTAAATGCTTCACTAAATTAGGGATTAAACTATAAACGAAACCTTTAAATCACCTTTCCCTATGATTGATTATTCATTGTTGGGAAAATTTTCATCTACAATAATTGCTATTATTTGTTTGGAATTTATTGTCAGCATATCATCAATAAGATAATTAAAATAATTTTAAGGAAAGTTTAGAAATACTTACTAACATACCCCTCCCTTCATGGCTTAAAAAGTAAACATGTAATAATCCCTAGGTGATGCCTCTCCTTGCCCAACACATTCACCTGCATTTATTTTATTTTTAGGTATCAACGTGCACTTTCTAAACGTTCTAATTATATCAACACATTACTTATAAACTAACTTAAATTATAACAGACATAACAACCAGCCGTTTATTAATCATTGTAAAAAGGTAAACCACAAATTCAATAATTTTTTTGACATGCCGGTAATCGAACCCGGAACGCTTAAGGGTACGGCCAGACTGAGCGCGCGAGCGACTAAAATATAAAATAGAACACATTGGTTGTAATGGGGGTGGCCACACTGGAGCGAGCGAGCGCGCGAGCGACTGAGCGCGCGCGCTTGAAAGATAGAATTGGTTCTATTTTTCAAGCGCGCGCGCTCGACCCGGTACAGTCTAGTTTACAGGCGCTAGGCAATATTATTGTATGTTGGTTCATTGAGTGCTGGGGAAACTTCTCATTTTGACATGATATTTGACTTTTTTCTATCAGTGATAGGTTTAACACACTTGCTATTAATGGCCCGGTGACCTGGCGGTCTAGGGGTAAGTTGTCAGACTTCTGTGCTGGCGGCCGGGGTTCAATCCTCGGTCCCGGCACAGATTTATCTGATTACCAAACCCTTCCTTCACCTCTGGCAAGACATCTTGTGAATGTGGGGAAAGTCAGGCCTCCACCGTGGTTCGGATTCCACGTTAAACTGTAGGTCCTTCATTTCATCTCACAATCACCCTACCATTACACATTAGCGTAAGTGCATATAACCCGAACGGGAAGTAAGATGCGGTGCTAATAATAATAATAATAATAATAATAATGGCCTAATTTAATTGGTAAGACCATAAATAATATAATGTATATATGTAAACCCGATATGTTAAAATACTTCAATATTATAATCAAAGTAGGCCTTTACAAATAAGAATCACCATTAGTTTGGAGAGAGTATGAAAAAACCACAACAATAAATAAGTTTTAAAAATCACCTTCAGTTCACTGAGCCAAGATTCGAACCTTTGCCTCCTAGTCAAAAGTTATCGAGTGCAACGCACCATTCTGCCACTGGTGCGGCAAATCTGATTTTAAAACACTTCAGTACAGTACCATACGCATTTCTCAATTTATTAATTGGATGCACTTCTACTTTTTTCTTTTTTATAAATACACAATATTTTCTGTAAGAATTTTCGAGGAGCAGAGATGTTCTAAGTGTGTTTGACAGAGACATCTTCTCTAACTAGGGGGGAGGGGGGGGCGGTGACCTAGTGGTCTAGGGGTAAGGTGTCAGACTTCTGTGCTGGCAGCCGGGGTTCAATCCTCGGTCCCGGCACAGATTTATCTTATTTCCAAACCCTTCCTTCACCTCTGACAAGACATCTTGTGAATGTAGGGAATGCCAGGCCACCACCGTGGTTCGGATTCCACGTTAAACTGTAGGTCCTTCATTTCTTCTCACAATAACCCTACCATTACACATTAGCGTAAGTGCGTATAACCCGAACGGGTAGTAAGACGTGGTGCTAATAATAATCTAACTAGGGTCCGCTAATTACGCGCTCGCTCGCTCGCGCGCTCGCCAGTTTGGCCACCCAGTCGCTTGCGCGCTCGCTCGCTCGCTCGCTCGCACGCTTGGCAGTCTGGCCGAACCCTAACTCAGTAGGCAGACACTCTACAGACTGAGATAAGGAAACATTTACCGGAAAATTTAATCTTTATTTATACTGTGTGAGACCCACCTCGGTGGCGTAGTTGGCTAACGCGCTAGTCGTGTTGAACTAGACTGCCGAGGACGGGGAGATCGAGGTTCGAATCTCGGTCGGGTGAACTGGGGGGTGGTTTTCCCAAATGGTTTTTCACTCTCTCTCCACGCAAATGTGGGTTCACTTCCTTTAATTCAACCTTCCCAATTCCTAATCCATTACCGTAATTAGTACTTAAAGCGTATAACACGAACGGTTAGTAAGACGCGGTGCTAAATACATAAAAAAATATATATACTCTGTGAGAATCTAGAAATGATAGCGAGTAGAAGAAGAGGAGGTAGATCTTGAGGATGTTTGTGTTGTTGCAGGGGCACGACTCCGGCGTGGGAAGCTGTAGCGAGGAGGGTGGCGGGGGCGGAGGAGTCGGCCGTGGACCCGGGGCGGGTGTCCAGCGGGGCGCCTCGTGGCAGACTTGCGGCAGCTGCTCACGCTCAAGCAGCACTACTACCCTGAAGGGGTTGGGGGTGGGTGGTGGTGTGGTGCAGTCTACTGGTGCAGGTGCTGTCCCACGGTCTGCACGGAGCCTCGGGAGTGCTACTGCAGGAGGTCAACAAGAGGTTCGGAGGCCACCAGGAAGCACCGGCAGGTAGGGGACGCCGTCGTAACAACTATATAATCTACTATTAACGACGCTGCCTACTTGGAGGTTTCGAAGCTTTTTGTAAAGTGGGTTTATCTGCTGATATCCCTTCACGTCTTCCTCTGACGAGTTTACACACTCACTATACTATTTGCTCCTTGAAAGCATTGACTTGCTTTTTAAAGTTAGCTTTTTCTTCTTTCATATTCTAGATAGACATTTGTTTCCACGGATATTTTTAATCTAAATCCTGGCAGGAAAATTCCTACGGGCTATTTTCGTGACCAAGCCAAAATAGCTAAAATTCTAGATGATTTATAAAAAAAATACGTTTAAAAAAACTACTTTAAGATAAAAATAATAATTTGGTGATACTTTAGTACTATTTTTTAGAATTATTTAAGCATTTATGATTTTCCTTTCAACGTTAGACCTATATCTTTAAGACGAGCTCAATAAAACGTAAATTCATCAACAAGGGAAATCCTATCTCGATCTTTTGTAACTTGACATGTAGGCAACGTCCTTAACTATTCACAAACTTGCACCAGTGGGCACGTGGACAAAGACGTCATCTTGTATTGTCTAATTGGTCGGTGACTTTGGGGTTGGGCTCCTAAAACTGACCGGACGTTCTGAGATGGTTTTTCTGTGAAGGCTCTCCACAAGCAAGTGCAGGTACATTTCTTCTACATTCTACCTTCCTAATCCCTACCCTATACGTGTAAATATGAGTATAGCTCAGACGGATGTAAGACACATCACGAATTAAAAATAAAACAACGTTTCACAAACAACGCGTAAGTTAGCGGCTCCCAACTTTTACTTGGAAGGTTGGGGTTTCTAACCCGACGAAACACCAGCGTTTGAAACTAAAACTAATAAAAAAAAACATCTAAAAGCTTAGTTTATTTGTCAGTCCTGACTGTGGGTATGGTCGTGGTGTTATGTTTTAGACTATGTTCAAACACTTCTTAGAGGTCGTAGTTAAATTTTCGGAAGGGTCAAAGGTTTAGTATTCACGTATTTTAAATGTAGGCGAGGTTTGAGAGATCCAGACTTCCCTTTTGAGCGTAGTCTCAGGCGTTTAAATACTATAGTGATACATACTTATGTAGGTATTATATTACTAGCAGAAGAACCCGGCGTTGTCCGGGGAAACCAAATAATGAATTGCGTGGCTGCCCCGAGCAACGCTTTTAATTTGATTCAAACAAACATTAAAAAAAACACTCTTCATTTTATTTCTTCCGACCCAGTTTTTAATACATTTTAAAAAAAGCTAATAAAAAATTTAAAATTCCAGCTTCAAGGTGCACAATACTCATTACTGATGGATAAACACGCTCTTCATTTCTTTAATATAGATGTATAATATATTATTTCTACATGCACGGCGTCTTACCACCAGTCCGGGGATCCGCATATTTTCACTAGTGACGTAGGGTTGAGGAAGGTAGAATTCAGTGGAAATAATACATCTGGGGGAAAAAATCACCTCATCACACTAGTCCGGGAATCGATCCTTGACCTCACCCATCACCGTAAAATCAGACAAGACATGACTGAAGTCTAATGTCAGACATTTTGAAATGTAGGCTATATAGGTTTGTGTGTGTTCAGATTCGCTTATTACCCCTGTGCATGATGGAGATGTTTATAAATGTCAGATATTCAAATATTCTTGCTAAAACTTGTGCAATGTATTAGGCGGTATCCAAACTACGGCTCGCGGCGCCATCTTGTCCGGCGCGCTATCTTTGCTTCATTAGATTAAACATGTTTACAATACAACGGTATCAAGTAAAAATAGTTCAATCCATCGAATATTTGAGGAATCTACAAGTTTTTAGATATGGAGCCGATGTTTGCCGTGTTGTATTTTACTTACTTACTCTATGGCGTTAGGAACTCTAAGGTTCACTACCGCATTTCCCAAAGTAGTCCTACGCCACCTATTCCTATCTTGAGCTAGTTCTATTCAATTGACCCAACTACACCTTGGTACATTCTAATACTATCCTCCCATCTGCGTCTAGAATGGTCTCTTCCCATTAAGGTGAATTCTCATGGGGTCACTTATACGACCGTGCATTGGCCTGAATTTATTGACCAGTCATAGTCGTGGATCCATCATAACAAACGCACCTGGATCTTGTCGATGCTCAGATGACTGTTCATGACTGAAGGAGTCATTATTTAACCTCTCAGGTGGTCAATATACGACCAGCATGCACCACGACTGGTGGCTTCTTGACTATTAGCTCCCACAAGTTCATGCACACGATTGATGTGGTCGTGAATCGTACACACGACCCCGGGGGACTCTGCCTTAATTATGTCTGGGTATGGGTACAAGAAAATAAGCTCATTATCATCATCGTCATCATCTTTATCTTTTTAAATTTTAAATTACGCTTTTGGATAATTCAAAATGGCTCCAAACAATCCTATGTAGAATAGTACTAGTGATAGTTATCCAAGAGTCAATTCAGATAAGAAGGAACCCTTATTATTATTATTATTATTATTATTATTATTATTATTATTATTACTCGTTCAGGTTATACGCACTTACGCTAATGTGCAATGGTAGGGTGATTGTGAGATGAAATGGAGGACCTACAGTTTAACGTGGAATCCGAACCACGGTGGAGACCTGGCATTCCTCACATTCACATTCACAAGTTGTGATTAATACACGTCTTGTCAGAGTTGAAGGAAGGATTTGGCTATCAGATAAATCTGTGCCGGGATCGAGGATTGAACCCCAGACCCTCACCACAGAAGTCCGACACCTTACCCCTAGACCACCAGGTCACCAAACCCTTTTTAAAATTATTAAAAACTCTACTAAAACAGTGTTAATCTGTTTATACTTCAGGCCATGTGATTTTCAACCGCCCGTTTTGATATATAATATCAATACATACGAAATAAGACTTATAATAAAAGTAAAATGTTATTGTGTAATGTTTACGTCAAAAAGAAAAGGTTAACATTTTCTAAAATTCACTTTCTACCAGAATCCTAATATATCCAAATTTTCTTGCGATTGGACATATCTGACATCTAGAAAAAAAATTACTAGATCTACTCTTACGTTTCATACATCAAGTAATGAGATTTGCAGCTGTCACTTTTGATGTGTAGTATTAATACCAATATAATAATATTAATAATAATAGTGAAACATTATCAATTTTTTCCTTAAAAAATAGGTTTGTGTCTACTAAAAAGTGCTTCAAATGTTGATTCGATAGTAAATTAAGGTATAATGTGTGTCGTTAAGAAAATGTTGGGTGATATCTCTATTTAATTCGATACTTACCTGTTTCGGTGAATGCATGGTCTAAGGCGTCACTCTTGTGTTAGGCTAGACTATTTAATGAAAGGGATATCGTGGTTTGAAACCTGGTCGGGTGCACTGAGGGTGGTTTTTCCTAAATTGTTTTCCACTCTCTCTACACAAATGCGGCTACACTTAAACTAAATTCAACCTTCCTCATCCCTAACTCATTAGCGAATTTAGTACATGGGCGTATAAACCGAACAGATAATAAGCCGTGGTACTAAAAATAATTTTGTACTTTTTATATTCGACCCGCAGGACCAAATAAGACAAATTGGTACCACATAGTGAAAAGTTGGAAGAACGCTGCACTAGATTATCTTGTATTATATTGCCTCTGAAGCAAGAGGTCTCCCAAAGCTTTTTTCTCCCCATTATGATGGGAAAATAATAATCTATCACCTTACATTTACGGAACGTTTCTTTGATAAAATGGAGAAACTTTTTTTTCCTTCCTCGTGGGTAATGCATTGATCGTCAATTTCCTCACAGCCACATTAAACGTTTCATTATATTTTTTTTTTCCACGTCGTATAATCTCTCACTAACCTTGTTTTTTTTTTCTTCGCGCTTAAAATCTATCATCCCAGCAATGAGTTCACTTAGGTGTAACAGATGAAATCGCGTCTAAGTCAATTCAGTAATACCAACTATCATTTGATATCACAAAACATCGACTCGTTTAAATTTGGTTGAGGTCAGAACGTTAATATTATTATTATTATTATTATTATTAGCACCGCGTCTTACTACCCGTTCGGGTTATACGCACTTACGCTAATGTGTAATGTAGGGTGATTGTGAGATGAAATGAAGGACCTACAGTTTAACGTGGAATCCGAACCACGGTGGTGACCTGGCATTCCACACATTCACAAGATGTCTTGTCAGAGGTGTAGGAAGGGTTTGGAAATCAGATAAATCTGTGCCGGGACCGAGGATTGAACCCCGGCCGCCAGCACAGAAATCTGACACCTTACCCCTAGACCACCAGGTCACTGATCAGAACGTTAATAAAACACGTCAGATTTAGGGTACTTGGTTTGATACCAGTCAAAATTTGATATGTTTGTTAATTTTTTAAATTTTATTATTGTTCCACACCCATATCGATAGGCACGTGGACTAAATTCCAGACGCATCTTTTCTGGCCTGCCAGTTAACAAAGAGTTCACGGCTAGAATCCCGTCTGGGTGTATTCTTCTAAATGGCACCCACTCGTCCTCTTAGCAAATGTGGGTGCATTTTCTCAAAGTATAGCTTACTCATTCCTATTCCATTAGCATAATTAAAATGCGTTGGTTTTGTAGCCAGTACGAGTAGTGAAATGGGGTGGGGAAAAAAATCCCTGTTTTACTACCAATCTTTAGTTAGATATTTACGCTAATAATGTAGACAATGAAGAAGGTAGAATTTGAAGGGACGATACTAGTATTTGCGTGAATAGATAGTGGTAAATTGTATAGGAAAAATAAAGTTAATTACATCCATCCGAGATTCGAGCCTCAACTTTTCCCGATGTTCCATATAATTATGATGAGATTGGTGCGGTTATTCTTGTGTCCATTGGTGCGGTTATTCTCGTGTCCATTGGTGCGGTTATTCTCGTGTCCATTGGTGTGGTTATTCTCGTGTTCATTGGTGCGGTTATTCTCGTGTTCATTGGTGCGGTTTTTGTGTCAGTTTATTGTGCTACTATGGATTCACACGCAAGCCGAAAAACAAGCGCGGAGCCGAAATGTGGTCACGTGACTAGTTCTAAGCCAATCATAAGAAATCGGTGCGAGCTACGTACGAAGCTTTGCACTTGTAGAAATAAGTTCTTCATCTTTGGCTGCTCTTCTCCCTTTACTAGCAGTAAGTACTTTGCGTTGCCCGGGTAGCCAAGCAATGGATGGCAACACTTTTCTCGGCTTAAAACAGACAGGAAAAACAAGGTTTTAATATTATTTCTTCCAATCTAACTTTTAATTAGATTAAACTCTAATAAAAATTTTAAAATTCCAGTTTAAAGGTGTACATGTTCGTACACAGTGGCTATTCATTTTAAAATTTCAGCACACGGCGTGGGATGGATATTGCGCAATGCTTATGATAGATAGATAGATAGATAGATAGACATACACAAAATATTAATTTTATTAATACAGATAATAAATTAATCAATTTCAAAGAATTTCGACAAAACTTGCTGCACACAATTTTTCTTCCTTGGATTTTTATATCTACTCTATAAATATATCTTAAAACTTTGGCCTTCATCAGTGGTCATACGGACTAAGACGTAAAGCTTGCAACACACTGAACGGTCGATGACGTGGAAGTCGAGGTTCGAATCTAGGTTGGTTTCACTGGGGCTTGTTTTACCACTGTGGCCGTCCTATCCCTCTACACGCTGATGAGGGCTGGTTCCCTCTAAACTACTTTCCAAACTCCTAATCTTACTCTCAAATGAATCTGCTAGGCATGCTCCGGTGGACGCATGGTCTAGGCCGTCACTCTCCCAATATACTAGACTGCCGGTGACAGGGTTATCGGTGTTTGAATCCCGGCCGGGTGTACTGAGGGTGGTCCTAACTTGCCTTTCACGGTCTCACCACGAAAACGCGGGTACACTCTTTCTATATTCAACTTTCCTTATTCTTAGCACATTAGCGTTTTTAATACATATAACTTGAACAAGTAGTAAGACGTGATAGTAAAAAAAAGAGCTAATAACATTATTTCTTGCTACTTGTTAGGGTTATCATTTAATCACACTAATGGGGTTGGAATGAGGAAAGTAGAATGGAGAAGAAATGTACTATCTGCGTTTGCGTGAAGGGAGAGAAAACACCGACCTCTCAGTCACGAGGAAAACAGACTAGATGGTCCTGACGTTTAGTCCGTGTGCACACTGATGTGGGTAAGCATTATTATTATTATTATTATTATTAACACCATGTCTTACTACCCGTTCCGGGGTTCAATCCTTGGTACCGGCACAAATTTATCTGTTTTCCAAACCCTTCCTTCACCTCTGACAAGACATCTTGTGAATGTGGGGAATGCCAGGCCTCCACCGTGGTTCGGATCCCACGTTAAACTGTAGGTCCTCCATTTCATATCACAATCACCCTACCATTACACATTAGCGTAAGTGCGTATAACCCGAACGGGTAGTAAGACGCGGTGCTAATAAATAATAATAATAATAATAATAATAATAATAATTACTACCCGTTCGGGCTATACGCACTTAAGCTAATGTGTAATGATAGGGTGATTGTGAGATGAAATGGAGGACCTACAGTTTAACGTGGGATCCGAACCACGGTGGAGGCCTGGCATTACACACATTCACAAGTTGTGATTAATACAAATCTTGTCAGGTGGGTAAGCACACTGCTAAGGTAGAGGTGTAGGGAAAGTGAGTCAAGGGAAGTATTTTTGCCGTTTTTATACAAAAATGTTTCGATCAAAAGCAATCAAATAATTCTCCAGTAGAAACAAAGAGTCTAATTTTTTTCACATGATGACCTCAAAAGTTGTTGAATATCTGTCATGGGTGTCCTGGAATTGGATGACAACTTTTTCGCTTCATTTAAAATGTTTCTCATCTAATGTCACTATTCTCATGACAGATATTCAAGAAATGTTGATATCACCAAATGTAGAAAATTAACATTTCGGAAAAAAATATTTTTGTCATAAAATACAAAACACTGCCATTAACTCGCGCTTCCTACACTCTCGCCTTAAATGTAATAATTTAAAGGTATATTCTCCTTATTTTAGTCACTAATAATTTTAAAGATATTAACCTAAATTAGTTTTATTTCGATATTGGTGTGTATTTGTCATGAACGCACTATACAAACAAAAATTTGAAATTAAATTACAATTGAATGGATAAAGGCTCCAAGATTGGTCATAAATATAGATTATTTTTTAATGCATTACGCCCAAACTTTTCAAAACAAAACATTCTATTGGTACATACACGTTATATATTATTTCTCTGTTATTATGACCTATAATTTCGACGTCAGCTGTGTATTAACTTTCAAAAAACCTTCGTTTTATGTTTATCTCTCAAAATGTGATGTAAATCATTGAGTACCACTTATAAATGGCTGACTGTCAATAACGGAGCTATTATATATATAAAAATAATTAAAAAATCGAATAGGCAACCAGTAGAACCGTGAAAATACGAATGTTATGGTCTCAAACTTGGCCAAGAGTCTAGACAAGATCAGTTTCGTCTAATGCGCTCTAGAATTTTTGAGTTTTCTTTATTATGGTTAAGAAGTGACGATTAATATTATGATATTTGTCACCTTCGAATTCGTTCCGGAGAGATAATTCATACTGCTTCAAATAAAAAAAAAAACTTCGCCAGTAAAAAAAAAATATTAAAATAAACATTTATGATAAATGGTTGTTATTTTGGCCTTTTATGTACGCTTCTTTTATCCTGAATGGTAGGAGTCTTACCTCGACTGACTTTACTATGACCATAGATTATATGCTATACCATAGTGTAACAATGCATGGTAAACCCTGATATTCTTTGGAATGGCTGTTTATAGAAACTTTAAAAAAATACAAACTTTTTTTTTTTTTACTTGTATGACATCCTGAGCGAGAGTGACATTTTGACGTTGGGAAATTTTTCTATCGTGAAGTAACGATTTCCCTACGGGAAACAAGAAACAATTTAAAAGTAATTTTCCATTTTAGGCTTAAAATTATTTTTCAGATTTATAATTTTAGTCTAAACCTAGACTTCCTATTCATTACAATAAAAGAGATTGATAGTTTTAATTAAGTTAAATATAGTGGTAAATGTCAACAATATTTTTGAATATTGTTAGGAAAAGGGACAAAAACTCTGAAAAGATAGCAGAAATACATTTGAACAATAACTTTAATTTCTGCAATTTTGTACCAAATAATTAAAGGGTGAAAAATGCACCTTCGATAGTTATATATTAATTCATTATTAAATTAAGTTTACCAAATAAAAACTAAATAATATGTATGCTAAAAAGTGTTGAGTAAGGTTTTGGACGTAATGTAAATTGAAAAACCTAGGCCTAATGCTAATACTATAATTGCGTATGTTTAACCAATCATTTTTGATATAAATATAAATTAACTCTAAAAATAGATTTAAGATTGACTAAAAATGTTATTAAATAAACTCAAAACGTGAATTTTAATAAATACAAGCACAGTAAAACATGTGAGTCACATACTAGTACGTAAGAATTAACAAAAACATTTCTCAACTGAGCCAGTGTGCCTATCTACCTCTAACGCTTAGGCAACTAAAACTTTCACAAAAAGCGCTTTTGGTTTCCAAAAATATTAGTTTATCCAACCATTATTATATAGGACACAAAATCAAATGTATGTCATTCCAAATAATAACATTTACCTAATAGACTTGTCTTTATGGAATTAATTGTGGTGAAGGTGTATTTTGAGCATAATTTGATATTTAGAAGCCACTTAAATAATTATTTTGCGCTAAAAATAGGTTTTCTTGCCTTGAATCTATTCAGTGATAAATTCTTTCCTCATTTATATGTAGTGTGGTTAAGTTATTTAATGTCGCTCAGTTGTGTTGTAAGGTAGTTTAAAAAAACGACTGAAGTTTCTTATAATAATAATAATAATAATAATAATTTGGCACCGCGTCTTACTATCCGTTCGGGGTACTAATTACGTTAATGGATTTAGGAATTGGGAAGGTTGAATTAGAGGAAGTGAACCCGCATTTTCGTGGAGGGAGAGTGGAAAACCATTTAGGAACACCTCCCCCCCCCCCACTTCACCCGACAGAGATTCGAACCTTGATCTCCCCGTCCTCAGCAGTCGAGCTCAACACAACAAGCGCGTTAGCCAACTACGCCACCGAGGCGGGTAAGTTTCTTATAGTAAAATGCTATCACTGTTGACTGACTTACAAAAAACATGTTTGTGTTTTTTTAAATGTTTCTTCTTAACAAAACTCTACCATACATTTGCAAACGTACCCTCTTTCTATTTGGACCTGCGTTAGTGGTAAACATGCCTCACGTGTTGATAAACCGCACTTCACTCGGTCCAAACAATTCCAACCACGTGGGATCTGTCCGAGCTGTATTGGTAAAAGGCGGATGCTACAGGGTGGCCCAGAAGGAACAACTTCAATGAGTCTGGCAATTACTTTAAGTCCCAATTGATTCACTGGCTTATCCACCAAGGACGATTAGAACGAGGGGAAAGGCGTCAGTCTCATCTAGATTGGTTTTTTTGGTGAGGAATTGGTTGAGGTTTGAATCCCGTCTAGATGTACGGAAGTTGTTTCGCATAAATGATTTCATAATCTCCCTTCATTCAAATGAGAGTATATTTCCATTAAATCCTTTAGTCCTCATCTCACGTTATCAGTATAAATATGTAGAGTATAAAATTTTATAGATTGAGTGAGGTATTTATATATAAAAAAAGCAGGTCCACTTTAAATATAAAATAGTTTTATAGATTAAGTGAGGTATTTATAAAAAAAATTAAGCCGGTCCAATTTAAAAATAAAACAATTTTATAGATTGAATGAGGTATTTGTATAAAAAATAAGCAGGGCCTTAGCTTCGAGATAAATAAGTAAATTATTAATTTGCTTTCTAAAATATGTATAGGCCTATAGTTGTATGGTTTAAACAAATAAACATAATTATTTAATTTTTAACACACAAATGTAGGCCTATATAGTCATATGCTTTAAAATAAGTCCTGATATTCATTATTTAGTTGATTTTAACACATGTATTTAGTTAGTAAATTTTTAACACATATTTATATAAACCCTTATTTTTACAAAAAGCCCATTCGACCACCAAAATTGACGGGAAGTTATTAAATTTTCGCCTTCTAGAAATAAATCTTATTTGATCCATTAATTATAAAGTTCATCTAAAAAGTTGTCCAGTTATTGTATGATTTTATTTTACATAATTAATTAAATGGGATAAGAATGAAATACAATTAGGTCTATTGTAACAATTTTTTCCGCCATTGCGGTAACGTGAGTTTCCAGGTTTTAAATAACAAGCTTAATATGATAATTATACTGTAGTTATACACTTTAACACAAATATAATATACATTTAGCTATATCGTCTATCAGAGACCTAAACTACAAGAATTAATCTATCAAGGTGAGAAGGGTAAACTATAATAATTTAGATCAGCATTCGCTAGGATAAAGGAAGGGATACTGTGAATAAACTACCCTGGTGAAATTTGTTGGAGTCAAACTACTGCCTATCGGATGAGAGGAAGACATAATATTTGTTAGTCCTAGTTTGAGCGATGTAAAAAAATTATTAAAATTTTAAAACTATAACCACTTTCATGTATTCATACGTCAAGACATTTGATCTAAAGCTCTTACTTTTGATAGATGGTATCCACTCCTATAACCTAATAATAATAATAATAATAATATAGTAAAATGTTATAGATGTTGACTCTTTACTTGATATTTTTAAACCTTTTTACCTAAAAAATTCTTTTAGTAAACAAATGTGATTAGTTTTTTTAAGCTTAAAAAACCTCATGACGATTGACAACAAAAATGTTAGTGTTTATTTTAACGTTACAGTTAAAAACATGGTACTATCACCGGTATAAATAAAAGGTTTTGTATTCGTTACAAATGTCCCCTAAATTAGAATGACAAAATTGTGTAATCTTCTTATGCCAGAATTTGACGAGGAAATTTACATTATATTAAACGATGTGCTTGTTAGCTCAGCTGCTCCACCAAGAGATGAAACCTACCTCTTTCCAACTAACAGGATAGATTTGCATAGTTATTAGTTATTTCAAATATCAGAATAATCCTCTTCAGAGATTTATCATATTCTATGTTTGTAGTAGATCTAACTTTTTTTTTTAGTTTGGGTAACTAACTTATTTATTTAAGTACTAGTTCGTGAGAGATTTTATTTTTGTGATTCACGTCTTTCTTTTGTTCAGATTACAGTTCCATTTTCATAGGAAGAGTCTTTCTTATCTACCAGCTAGATAAGTTACAATAGATACTCTAACACCTCAATTCATTTTGTCTGCAACTGTCACTTTTAATGTATATTATCAATTTCAATAAAATAATATAGTATATTATTATACATTTTTGTTGCAAAAATTATTATTGTATTTTCCAAAAACGTCTTCCTATGAAAATTTGATTGTATACTTTTCTCTAATAGGCTAGAAGTGAATAAGGTAGAATTTAGAATTAATGTACCAGAATTTACGTGGAGGGAAAGTGGTAAACTATTTAAGAATAAATCATTTCAGAACATACTCCCGGCACTTAAACTCTAACCTCCCGTTCACTGGCAAACCAAACAAGATGAGACCAACGCCTTTTCATACGTCTACAATGGTTCTGGGTACAGGAATGTTTCATTCTGAAGCTTCATTAGCGATTATTCGATAAATACATTTTTTGACATTTAATGAAATTATTTTTATTGTTATTTTCGTGTATCCTCCAAATTTAGTCACTTCCAACACTACAGGATAGAATTTTATTTATGATTTTATTCTGATGGAATATTTTAAAATAAATATGTTTTTATCTCGATTTTCTTCTCAACAGTTAACTTTTATACTTTCTAATCTTGACGATTTAAATTCTTTAACGTAAAACGAATGGTAAACAATCTACAGGGGAGAAACTTGTTAAAAAGTGAAGGCTGAAAACAAAATCTAACTTAATCATTTTAAATAATAATTTTCACCTTTAACGGTGACCAAGAAGTTTAAGGTGTTAAGACTTGCATCGCCCTTGCTACATTATTGGCGAAGATATTGGTGTTTGCCTCCCATTCGGTACAATGAGGGTGGTTCTCCATTTGTAGCTCTCACTTTGGATTTCCTATTGTCTTTCCACGCTAATGATGTTACATTTTCTGTAAGATACACTCTTATACTTTAATTTAAAGTCGTTAAAAACCTTGGTGTTGAAAAAAACACAAAGAAAGATTACAATCTTAGTCCGTTGATAGCCCACTAGTTAAATCGGTATTTGAAGCCAAGAAAATCTGTTTTAAACTATATTTGTGGTATAAAATAAACCCATTCTTAGATTTACGATGACAGGGAGATTGTGGTTCGATCCCAGTTGAGTGTACTGAGGGTGGTTTTCCCTAAATGGTTTCCCACTCTCTCTCTCTCTCTCCATAAAATGCGAATACATTTCTTATAAATTCAATCTTCCTCATCCCTAACCCATTAGCGTAATTAGAACATAAGCGTTTAGCCCGAACCGGTATTAAGACGCGACACTAAGAAACGAAAAAATCTAAGAAAAAGGATTTTTATCTGGTTATACACATATATGGTAATTACTCTAATGGAGTAGGGATGAGTAAGAAAGCATTTTAGAGGTAATATTCCAGAATTTGCGTGTAAGAAGAGTGGGTTTCCATCCAGGAAAAATTGCCCTCAGTAGACCCGACTGGTAATCGAACCCTGATTTCCCCATCTTATATCAGCCATTCTAACACGAGAGGGATGCCTTAGACCATTCGTCCACTAAAGCGGATGAAAAACAATTATTATTTCGACCTATAAATGGTCGGGATTGAACCCCGTACAGTCAGGTATACAATCCTTGCGGCCGACCCAGAAGATGGCACGCCGATTCAAAAAGAAATTTCGAAATCCACCTCATGTGTTGTATATTGCCACCGATCTGTGTGTCGTGTTGTACAAATATAGAACCTCTAGGAACAACAAATCTCTCTATCTCTCTCTCTGCAGGGGGGCACGAGTCGGTTCTGAGATCGGCGTTAACCACAGAGCCCTTGCATTCCCATGCCGATCAAAGTCTGGAGGTTTTCCATCATCCTCTTGATGGGTTGTAATGACGATATAATCAATAAACTCTCTAACATTAGCCCCGCAGCTTGCATGCTCGTTAGCTCGGGACAAGACCAATAAACATCCAGTGACACCGTTCACGTGGAAGCTGGTTGGACCTATAGGGAGATCGCCATTAGTTGGGAGGTGTTTGTTTGACAGATACAAAAGTAATTTAAAAAAAAATACAGACATAACTCTCCCACACCTCGAATAATATATTCTAGAACTGCCTTTTTTGACAACCTAATTTTGATGCCTATAAAATAATGTATACAGTAAAACCGCAATTGTACGGACACCGGCTGTCCGGATTCTTATCGCAGCAGAGCGGTGGTTTTGGTTAAATTCGTAGTTTATAAGTATGAAGTGGGCGAGCCTATTATTTAACTGGTATGTCATTGCTTAGGAAGATCGAATATTTATTTTTTAATTTTGTGTTATATAGTAAATACATAAGTTCATTCTGGTAAATACGTTATAGGCTTTTACATTTTAGTGCTATATTTTCATTAAAATATTTTAATGTGAAATCCTCCCTCCCCCTCCCTCCCCCATAAGATCAACTATCCAGATTTTCTACTATAAGGACTAACCTAGGTCCTAATTAGTCCAGATCGTTGGGGTTCGACTGTAGCTACATTTTGTAACTATTGATTCACTCTTTTTAAAAATAATTGTTCTAAGATTACCAACTTAACGCTACTTCACTATAGAGAAAGGTTTACTAGTTACGGTGACATTTCGATTTTTTATGAAAAATATTAGCCACGCGAAACACGAGAACGCCTCTTCTAGAGATTTTTAACCACTACTCTCCTATTTAACCTATTTAACTCCCCCTCTGTGCTAAACAACGCTAATTTTATTTGTACTTGTACCTAAAAAAACAAATGCTAACTTACCACTATAAACTATTTTCAGGACAGGGTATTATGTGGTATACAGGCTGTTCCAGTGAAAGCGTGCAAAAATTAAACAGGACATTGGGGATGCTCTACATTACATTTTGAAATAGGAAACGTGTGGTCTGCGAAGCCAGCTAAGGGGGTTATGGAGCTAAACATGTCTGACACTGTTACTAATGTCTGGTTTATTTACAGCTATTCATTACATGTAATTTATTTACATTTAGTTGTAACATTACGTACAGGTAGTACTGTACAGTATACCATATCAGTGACAAACCGGAGTAAACCTACCATTTTGTACCTCACAACAGTCGCTCAAAATGACGGCAACCAACTCCAATGCAAGCATGACATCGGCATACAAGATTCTGCCGCACCTGTTCAAATATACCATGTGTGTTGCGAATCATATCACAGGCGACGACAATCCTGGCAACCAATTCCAAGTCTGTGTCCACTGGGGTCTCATACACAAGTGATTTGAGATATCCCCATAGGAAATATTCTCCAGGCTCTCCCTCACATGTTTAGGTTCATATCCCCCTTAGCTAGCTTCGCAGAACACACGTTCCCGATCTCAAAATGTTCGGTAGAGCATTCCTTATGTCCTGTTTAATTTTTGCACACTTTCACTGAAACATCCTGCGTATCATGATCTACAGCAAAAACGTTACTCGTTCTTTACTAATTAAACTTATATAAAGGCATATGTGCCTATTTAACCACATTAGTAGAAATGTTACGTAATACTTAATTCAAACTTCTCACTGCCCTGACATACAATTTATCTTTTAGTATTAATAACACTCCTTTAGTTATTCTCAGTAAATTAATACATATTTGACCACTTGGTGCTGAAGGTCTATGTTTACTCTCACAATATACAAGACTGTGATGACGGATTACTGAACCGTTTTATTAAATGTTCACCAGCCTCCATGAAATGCTGTACATTCCTATCACTTAAACTTACTCTCCTGATAACTTTAGTGTCATACGCAAAACCCGAACGTTAGAAGACTGGTTCTTAATATGTTATATACACACCCACAAAAGTTTTTTTGGTCAATAAGCGTCTTACTGCCAGTTCAGAGACATCCAAAATAAACCAAAACGTTGGGAAAAATCTATTTGAAGGAGATACAAGAAGAATCACCTACAGAAAGGGTGAGAAACTGTGATCTTAACGACATGCAGTTCAGCCATCATTATAGAAATCAATTTATAAAGTAAAAGTAGTTGCTGTCTTACGGAATTTTAGTTCAGACCCTCCTTACCACTAAGCTCGTACGTCTATTAATATTTACTAGGATTTATTTCGTCTTAACCGCGTCCACTACGCTGTACGTATATATATATATATATATATATATATAAATTATGCTAATGTGGTGGGATTAAGGAAATTAGAATTTAGAGTAAATGTATCAGTATTTGAGTGAAGTGAGAATGTGTGAGAAACCAATTAGGAAAAATCACCCTCAGTATACCTGGCAGTGGTTCTAACCCCAACCTCCCCAGCACTGGCAGACCAATTTAAATAAGCTTAAAATTTAATGTGAAGTGTAAGGGGAAGTGAGAAAAGGTAACATTTTGCAATTTTGATAGCAACACTTTTTTTTTGGACAAAATAAAATATCACTACAGTAAAAACATGTGAGTTTTTTTTACGTGATGATATCGTCAGTGGTTGAATATCTGTCATGAGTATAGCGACATTAGATGATAACATCTTTAAATTAAGAGAAAAAGTTGTCATTAAATTACAGGACGCCTTTGACATATAATCAACAACTACTGATATTACCATTTGAAGAAAATTAAACTTTATATGTCTACAGAATAAATATTTGATTTCTTTTGACAAAAAAAGATGTTTTGATACAAAAACGGCAGAAACATTGACCTTCTCCTCGCGTCCCTTACACTCCCACCTTAAGGTCGTTTACCCAACGCCACTAGTGAAGTATTTTATATTTTATTTAGCACCGCGTCTTACTACCCATTCGGGCTATACGCTTAAGTACTAATCACACTAATGGAATATGAATCGGGAAGGTTGGATTTAGAGGACGTGAGCTCGCATTCGCGTGGAGGGAGAGTGGAAAACCATTTAGTAAAAACCACCCCCAGTTCACCCGACCGAGATTCGAACCTCGATCTCCCCGTCCTTGGCAGTCGAGCTCAACACGACTAGCGCGTTAGCCAACTACGCCACCGAGGCGGATGCTAGTGAAGTACTATTTGAACGTGGTTTTCGTCACGCAATTAAGACACCTCATCTTTCCAGAATTACCTAAAGTGACTCCTTGTTAGGTTCACATTGCGATATCTTCCTAACTGTTGGCGGTACAAGTGTTCATATCTCACTAAAATGAGTGAGGCTACTCTTACTTTTCGATGCACAGCGACGTAAATAAAAGTAGTGGGCTGTAAATGTAATAAACAAGAATTCATTTATTTTATCTGATAGGGGCTGGGTCTCTTACAACCAAACAACAAACCAGATGCAGTGCACACTTCGCGTGTGTGCTTATCGCGTAATACTACCCGTCTGATATATCCGCACGTTTAGAATACTCAGGTAAGGCCAAGGAAGGTATAGATTAGAGGATATGTACCCACACTTGCGTGGAGGGGAGTGGGGAAAGAAACCACACAATGTACCTGACTGGAATTTGAACCTCAACCACCCCGTCATCGTATCCAGTCTAGTGTGACAGTAACGCCTCTCACCAAGCGGTTACCGATGCAGGTAGGTACATTCCATTTACCCTAACAGGTAGCAAGCAGTCTTACTTTAACAGATCACACAATATATCCCTATATTATAACTTATAAGGTACACCATAGTGAAATACAGCAAGATACAGGATAAATTATTATTATTATTAGCACCGCGTCTTACTACCCATTCGGGTTATACACACTTACGCTAATGTGTAATGGTAGGGTGATTGTGAGATGAAATGAAGGACCTACAGTTTAACGTGGAATCCAAACCACGGTGGTGACCTGGCATTCCCCACATACAGGATAAATGAAGGGTACGTAAGGTTTCTTTTGTACCGCGTCTTATTATTATTATTATTATTATTATTATTATTATTAGCACCGCGTCTTACTACCTGTTCGGGTTATACACACTTACTCCAATGTATAATGGTAGGGTGATTGTGAGATGAAATGGAGGACCTACAGTTTAACGTGGAATCTGAACCACGGTGGAGGCCTGGCATTCCCCACATTCACAGTTGTGATTAATATACTTCTTGTCAGAGGTGAAGGAAGGGTTTGGTAATCAGATAAATCTATGAGGATTGAACCCCGGACCTGCAGCACAGAAGTCCGACACCTTACCCCTAGACCGCCAGGTCACGTTTGTACCACGTCTTACTACCTGTTTAGGTTATACACCTATGTATACTAATTATGCTAATGTGCTAGATATGAGTAAGTTTGAATTTAGAGGAAGTGTACCCGAATTGGAGTGGAATAAATGCTCATTAGGGAAAACCACTATAAATACATCCGACTAGATTGGAACTCCAATCTCTATGCATCGGTAGCCCAGTCTATTGGGAGAGTGACGTCCAACAGATCACCGAAGCGGATGTGTACATATTTATTTGTTCATCCTAAGGCGTTATTGGGCTTAGATTCAATTAAGTTTGTCACAAAATGGTTTTTATTTAGAGTATTCATTTTTTATTGCCATATCCTTCAGAACTGCATTGACTTTTTTTTATCACCGTGTCTTTGTTTATCACCATGTTGTATTAAGGAAGGTTGAATTTAGAGGAAGTGTATCCGCATTTACGTGGAAGGAGGGTCATTAGGCCATAATTTTGTGATCGGTTTGCTGAGGCTCTGTTATTTTGCCTATCCTGGGCCTATTTTTTTCCCCCTCTTTGCACCTTATTCTGCCAACAGAGTCTGCTATCTGATTCCTGTACTCTAGTCTAGGTCTCCTTGTATTTCCTCATTCCATATCTCCTTCTATAATATCTCCTTAAAGCTATCATGTACGAGTAACAACTCTTCTTTGATGTATCACTTTCCAAAGTTTCTTTATTTAATTTTCTTTTCTTAGCACTTCTGTATTTGATACCATCTCCATCCATGATATTTTCAATATTTCTTTGTATCACCACATTTTAACTGCTTCTAATCTTTTCCCTTCAGTTGCACCATTGCATTATATGAATAATAAACTGGCATCCAAAAGATTTGCACATTAAATCGATATAGTTATAGTTAAACACATCATCCATCACCCTTGTCTCCTTAGTTAAAAATAAAGTAATATCATCCACACCGCTGGTCACACTGTCTAAGAAGTCGAGCTAGCAAGGCTGTATTATCGTTGACTAGGAGGTTGAGGTTTGAATATTCGATCAGGTGTATTTAAATGTGGTTCTCCCCGTATGGTTTTTAATTTTGGTTTTCTCTCTCTACTAATGTTAGTGCATTTACTTTTAATTCCTTCTCATCCCTTGATTTTAGATTAGTCCGTTAATAGCCCTCTCGTTGATCGAAATAAAAAAACAAAATAAAATATCAAACGTATAAATGAAAAAAAGCATGTTCTTAGTAAAGGAATTATTTGTAAATATTTTTGTTCCTATTCCACGATGTGGCTAGGAAAACTTTTTTTTTTTTGCCTTTGGCTTTTATATTTAAACACAATGAAACTACCCACAGACTCAGTTGCTGGCATGAATAAAGTTAAAAGAGGGGAGATTTACGTTCACCGTAAGAGTCCATTTAATCTTTAGCAGGGGGCAATATAATCCTGCCCATTTTTATAACGTGCTACGTTAAGTGAGATGTGAAAAGTGTGTTGGATGAATAGTTAGTAAGCTGATAAGATACTTGTACATGACCACTAGCTGTGTGCATTCACTCTTAAATATTATTAAAACTATAAGTATAGTATTTTTAAACGATGAAAAGTCGTGTATTTTTATTTGTTTTGGTAGTTAAACACTTATGGATCGTAGACTGGTCTACATCAATTAATTAAATACTCATTTTTAACAATATAGTAAATACTTCAATCTCATTTTCTTGTTTTTTATGTGTAAGCATACGTGTATGAATTTAAAAGGCATATAGTCTCGTTTGGCTGGGAGGTGGCCTGAAGTGTTTTTTTCCCCTAAACTGTTTAACGCGTAGTGGTCCAACATTTTTCACCCAAAGGGCCAAATCATTTTATACCGTGGGCCGAAGATAAAATTATTTATTAATACCATCAACTTAAAATAGCTTTAGAAATGAAACTTAATAATCATTTATTTTCAATACTCATAATAATTTATATTATTATTATTATTATTATTATTATTATTATTATTTAGCACCGCGTCTTACTACCTGTTCGGGTTATACGCTTTAAGTACTAATTACGCTAATGGCTTGGGAATTGGGAAGGTTGAATTAGAGGAAGTGAACCTGCATTTGCGTGGAGGGAGAGTGGAAAACCATTTAGGAAAAACCACCCCACTTCACCCGACCGAGATTCGAACCTCTATCTCCCCGTCCTCGGTGGTCGAGCTCAACACGACTAGCGCGTTAGCCAACTACGCCACCAAGGCGGGTCATAATAAGTTGTATTTTTGGTTGGTAGAATATTTCAAACCATACTGGCAAAAATATATTTATTAATCTCTCAAAAATTTATTATGAAATATGAAAGCACATTCACTCTCACAAAACAACTTAGAATTACATATATTTTTTTATTAATCAAATGAATTTTTGATAAAATTAAATCATGACATTTTTAAATACATTTTTACATTAGAACCATGAGCTATGTTAAATCTGCCACCGAAGGTTTCTTCTTAATTTTCTGATACTGAGAGAGCCACATTTTCAGTGAGTGGGGGCCGCATTTATCCCGCGGGCCACCAGTCAGGCCACACTTGTTTAACGTATCTATTCACACAAATACGTACACACTCTAAATGAATTCAATACATATTTCTTAGTCATTTAGGCTAACCTATTAATAAAGAACACCCCACTTTATTTTTAACCTACCATTTGAGGAAAAATAAATTATAAAAGTTTTTTTCTGACAATTTGGGGATTATACACACATACACACACACACACACACACACACACACACACACACACAAAGGTTTAATAACAATTATTTAATTTGTAATTCAACTATTCTTAACACTAGAGTATAAAAACCACTGAAACTGGAATAAACTACTAAAAAATAAAAATTTCAAGAGTTATAACAAACTTAGTATCCTACACAAATCGTGTTCCGTTAGCATATAATTACAAGTACATCCACATTTTGTTTCTGAGGATCATTTAATATAATATATATAATGCGTCTATATACACACCCAAATTGGTTACCAATTATAAGATATTGGAGTTAATTCTCAAAAGTATCAAGCATAATAGTTTTTATTCATATAATTTAAACGTTTATCGAACCAAACTATTGAACTTTGAAAACAACCGCTTAACACTACCAAAGCCGTTAATTCATCACAGTAAAAGGTGTAGCCTCAGTTTTAGTCATGATAAGATTTTAGACCGTGCCGATAGTCAAACCTGGGACACTTAGCTAAGTAAACAGACGTGCTACCGTATAATCTCTGAAATGTTGATGCGTAAAGTCTAAGAACAGCATCTTAGAAAACAAGTGCTCGGCGGTATTATTTTTAAGTTTTTAAATATTTGGGCTTAAAATATGAATGTCATTAAGTAAAAGTGTCTATTTTCCAGAGAAGAGGAGTCGGTACACAGAGCTTTTGACACCAACCCCTTTATTTTTTACTGTCTAATGCCTAAAGTAATTAATTAGTATTAAAATAAATTTACAGCAGTAAAATACTCCATTAGTTTCTATTTTGAAGCCGAAATATGAGTCGGTACATTTTTAAAGACTACTACTCAACTCACAATTGCTTCAGAAAATGACTACACCCACAGCCCTGCTATTTTCAAATGTTCGCTATAGTATCAACTTGGTAGGAAGTAAAAGAGAGGTAAATAAAACTAATTAAACCCGGGTCTACTTATAGGGGTTATAGAACAAAAAAAACAAAAAATCCTCCACTTTTAAAATAAAAGCTGGTGCATTCCTTTAAATTTCCATTTCTTATCATCATGTTATATTAGCTCATTTAATTTGATTCAAAGATAGTCAAAACTGGCATCGAAGATTATGTTTAAAAAATAAGACCAAATTAGGATTTTGATATTTTTTTAAAATTTAAACAAGTTAAAAACAGTTTTGTTGCACCCTATATATGTTTCTAAGGATATATGAATAAATATGTTAAAGCGAATTGGAAAGTGGAAATTAATTTAAGCTTTTAGAATTTCCCACCTGGCTTTTGCGTGTTTAATGTGTTCACCCAGGGAAGGAATATATTAATAGTATTTAAATTTTTAACGAAGCTACGTAGTGACTTACGTCAGGTATAACATAAGATATTGATGGCAGGTTTGGTGATTAATGCTCCTGGCTTTGATCCTAAAGTTGAGGTTAAATCCCAAGTGGATATATTTTGTGATATTAGTAAAACATCTTACACATGGAATATTATAAGTATTTAATCTATGGCGTATGGATAGTAATTACATTTACTCGCATTAGCGGGAGAGATGACAGGAAAACCACAGTGATAATTATATATGGATAGCTGCACCTTGTCCATCTAACCAGGTTTAAAACTAGAATATCCCCCACATCGATACGCAGGGGAACAAAACATCAGGTTCATTGGTTTTAATTTCCCGGTGGCAGGGCGGTCAGAGTTCAAATCCCGTACGGGTGTATTGAGGGTGGTTATTCCCCGGCACGAGAATTAGGGTACAAATCCTCTCGATTCTACCTTACTCATCACCATCCAATCAAGAAAGTTAAATACGTTTAACCCTTATTGGTAGTAAGACACGGTGGAATAAATAAGAGCTTTGATTTCTCCGCCAACAACTTATACCTCTTGGTCACCCCTGCGTTTGAACTTTACTCTAGTGTGCACCCACCGTACAAATTTAAAATGACGCTCCAATAGTAGGGGTGCCGTGTATGCAAATTACTAAACTCATTTTTATCACCATTTAAAAAAAATATATCAATACTTCAGTGCATGTTGTAAAAACTGCTGAACTTTTGCGAGTAAGCCATAAAGAAGGATAGGGTTAAATAGCTTTAAGGGTGTTCAACCCTTTGGCTAGTCAATGCAATCAGTTTTTCATTTATCATTCTGTCGCTTGTAAATTACTTTTTACACTCTTTCATCCAAAGTTGCTTGTCCATAAGTCTTGTAGGGTACATTACTCTTCTTCGTAATAATTGTTTTAAAGTCAAAAGAGTGTTTTTAGATAAACATATATATGTATGTGTTTCTTTAGATTTATATATGCTGCGGGTAAAGTTCAAACTTTGATAAGGTCGATATTATCCAGATAATGTTGAAATTATCCAAAATACATGGCTAATGTTAAATGAGAGGTGATTAATTATTGTTTTTTGAACTTTATCCGGTTATTATTGATATTATCAATCTGCACTTGATTATTGTCAAAATTTTAGGGTTGAGGTTAGGTTAGTTAGGTTAGGATAGACTAGACTGGACTATATTAGGTAATCTTAGGCTATGTTTGTTTAGTTTAGGA
Organism: Timema cristinae; assembly: GCA_039000515.1. NCBI lineage: Eukaryota > Metazoa > Arthropoda > Insecta > Phasmatodea > Timematidae > Timema > Timema cristinae. The sequence continues at coordinate 34,377,590 of JBCFYV010000003.1, read as the reverse complement.
TAGTGGATGGAATCCAAATGAGGCATTTCGAATGTTAGTACATTGCTATGATTCAATTTCAGAGATCAAAATGACGTTCCAAAATATAATCCGTATTCACACGTGCTTAATTTTACAAATAATATCCAACGTTATCCAAAGCTTGCTGGCTGATGTCGAGATTATCGGATAAGGTTGAAAATGAAATAAATTACTTTCTATTTCTGACTCAATCCCCTGCACTTGGATAATGTCGATATCTCCCGGCTAATATCGACACTATCCATATTTAACACATTACCCGTAACATATATACATATACATCTAAATGGGATGATATTTTTCAATTTATTAATTTAATATTCATTCTAAGTAACATTTTAATTATCAAATGCACGAAATCTGCTCAACATGTTTGTAAGATAAAATTAACAAAATTGGTCAAAATGTTTTGTAATGTTTCCTAAACAAAATTTATTTAAAATACTAAAATCTTAATATGGATACTTGAGATGACATTTTAATGAATAGCCTACTTACTATACATGTTCAAATCACTATCATAAAATATATGCAGACAGCGCTTATTTCCCTCACGCTGGTTTTTCTATACTCTTTATACGTAAATGCGGGTGCGTTTTATCCGAAATACTCTCATAATCCCTACCCGTTAAATTAAGTTCTAAAAATCTTGCGTTAAACTTATTTTATTTTTAAATTCTACTTAAAATTTCCAAAAATATAATCCATACATTTCATGGAGAAAAAAAAAACATTTTAAAGGAAAATCCGTAGCTTTAAAACAAAGCTTTATGAAAGTTTGGATTCAAACACCCTTAATTCCTTGAACAAAATTACTTTCCCATTCGTTGTGCTACATAAATTGATAGTACATTCCTTATAAAAGCATTTTAAGTGTTATCACAACGTCTAAAAGTAGGCGCACACTATAACGTATAGCATTGGCTCGTATTGCTTAACACACCAACTCAGAAAATATTCCAATTTGAGTTATCCCTAATTTTTTTTAATAAAAAGTTATACTATAGAAATGAGCTGATACGATGCTACACGGACATAAAAAAATAAGTATCGATCCGAAATGGTGTGATACGGATTGGTGTGCGCCCACCTTAGTCGAGCATTCTTTCAATTAGTATACTCTTGGAGACGTCGAGTGTGCATTTGTTTCGGATCAACTTTGGGATAGGCATACCTTGGCATTTTAATCAGGAAACTTTATCTTAGCAGCTACTTAATGATTCTGAGGTAAAGAAAGGATGAGGGAACAAACAGGGTGGGGGTTACCAAAGATCAATGGACCGCTCTCGTTGAACAAATTTTCTTCATTTTTGTAGTCAACTATGTTTTGTATCTTTAATTTGTGAAATCTAAGTGCTTTGTTTTTATAAATCCCTTGCTATTCATCACTATATTTACAGTCAAGTTTTCATCATAGGTATCTACACGTATAAAAAAGTCACTAGATGCACTTTTACGGATTTACAAGTCAATTCATGTCACTTTTAATAGATTATATCAATACATATGGAATAATACTACTAATAAATTAGTATGCTATCAATGTTGACCGCACTCGCTTCGGTGGCCGCATGGTTAAAGGCACTACTCTCACAGTATTATAGACTGCCGATGACCGGGAGACGGGGTTCAATCCTGGTCGGGTGTTCTGATGTGGTTTTCCCTAAAAATTTCACTCTCCCTCCTCGCAAATTTGGCTACATTTCCTCTACATTCAACCTTACTCATCCCTAACACGTTAGAGTAATAGTACATAGGCGTATAACCTGAATGGGTACTAAGACATGGTGCTTAAAAAAGTACAAGAATAATATTAATGGATCTTTAATAGGATATAGGGTGACCTGGTGGTCTAGGGGTAAGGTGTCAGACTTCTGTGCTGGCGGCCGGGGTTCAATCCTCGGTCCCGGCACAGATTTATCTGATTACCAAACCCTTCCTTCACCTCTGACAAGACATCTTGTGAATGTGGGGAATGCTAGGCCACCACCGTGGTTCGGATTCCACGTTAAACTGTAGGTCTCCATTTCATCTCACATCACCCTACCATTACACATTAGCGTAAGTGCGTATAACCCGAACGGGTAGTAAGACGCGGTAATAATTATATTAATTATTATATTAAATACTTTAAGAATACATGAGATTAAAGTAAACAAACAGATGTAGTGGTATATTTCAGCAACTATGTAATATATATGTTACTTTTTAAATTTCTGAATATTGAACATATTCTCATGATTATTTTACTTCAAATATTTTTCCAAGAAAAAAGGCCTAAAATACAGCTACACAATTTATAAATACATTTGTAGAAATCTTGTGTTCGTGGTTACATATCAACCTAGAAAATGTATTTATTAGCCTGGAAAGTCTAGCAAATTCAGATACTTTCCAAACACGCTCTAGAGGGCCATCTCTTTAGTGAAATGCATTCTAGTGTTAATATTAAAACTTGTGCATTATTAATGCCTTGTCCCCCAAACTTTGTTTATATTAATTTCACGTTGTAAAATATACTTTAAACTTATGCGGCTAGTTCAAAAGTAAAATAATAAGGGTGAGTGGCGTAGTGGGTGGGTGGATGGATAGGATGGTACTTAAACTCTTGGTTTTTTAGTAAGGACAAGAAATACAATTTAAAAAACTTTTCAGAAAAACTAAAAATAAGGCAGAAACTTTCATTATTTTATGATCGTAATTTATTATTGTGTACGTATGGATAAAATACACATAATTTTAAGCACGTTTTATGTATAGATAATGACTTTAATATTTTGATTTTGTTAAACTGTTAAATATTTGAAAATTATGTACTAAATCACACTGCACTGAAGTTTTGGGTTAACACAAGGATCTTAACTGAACGTGGGTCCATTTAATAACCAAAATGTAAACATTTAGATAGGGTATTATGTATTTATATAGTACTTACTATATGTCATTAGGAACGTGAAAGTTTATTGCGCATTCACAATAAATACTTCTACTATCCCTATTTTGAGCTAGTGCGATCCAGTCACTTCATTGCAACCTATCTCTTTCAGATCCATTTAATGTTATCCTCCCATCTGTGTCTAGGTCTTTCCACTGGTCTCTTCCCATTGGGTCTACCAGTCAATACCCTGAATACCGTTCTATTTTCTTCCATTCGCAATGCAGGTCCTGTCTACCGTAATCTGCGAAATTTGACTATCATAACAATTTCTTGTGATGAGAACAATATCTTCATCCTTTTTTTTGTGTGTGCCAAATATCTTCACCTAGGCACCTTGTTTTCGAACAACCTAAATCTGTTTTCGTCATGTAAGGTTAAGGTAAGAGATCACGTTTCACAACTATAGAGAACAATCGGTAAAACTATTGTTTTTGTATATTCTGAGTGTTACATTCCTTGAAAGCAGGTGAGATGTCAACAACTTTCTGACCGAGTAATAGCATGCCTTACCCGACTGTATTGTTTTCCTAATGGTTTAAATTTATTTAATTCCTGACCGTATTGGAGTAAGTTAACACCTTTCATGTGGTCAAAGCTACTGCTAGTAAAATTATTAGCTACAAACCATTCATGCTTTTTTTTAAAATTTAATTTTTATTTTTATTGTGGGTTTAAATTTTGCACTGTATTGGAAAAGTTATATTTTCTTCTTCTTTTTTCTGTTGTTCAATATAAAACGCAATACCATATTTTGTCAAATATAATATATTCAACACTTTTAGTTCAGTTGGGTACGCGTTCGATCTGGCACTGCCAAAAAATCTTTCAATTAGTGAGATAGGGTTTTTCCTCTTGCAGTGACACACATTTATTATAGAGACATTAGATATTTTGTTTCTAGAAGCTAGTTCTGCGGAGAGTCCAAACAAGTAGTAAGACGTGGTGCATAGAAATGAAAAGTTTGAAATTAGTGTGCTGAAATAATTGGGTTCATAAGCCCATTAAACATATCCCAACGTCTAACTCTTTTAAAGTAACACTAGAACGAATCTGACAATAAATAAGGATGAATGGGCGAATAAATGAATTAAATTACAGGTTGTTTATTTATCTCGGCGTATTTTATGCTTGAATGTTGGTCAGGCCGAACGCGGTGCAGTGCTGACAACTGTTTCATTGAAGCACCGCTAGAGGGAGGAGTGGGAGGGATACTGATTGTTAGGCTGGTTACCCTGATGGTCGACCTTGCTACCTTGAACTTGAAACAGATGGCACAGAATAGAAGCGAGTGTGATGGCTAAGACGTGTCGGTTCATTGGAAGTCTACCCACAGTTTCTCTCGATGGCTGGAGTAGAATCAAAATAAACCAAGGACGTAGCCAGCCAATAATTTTAAGGGGAGGGTGGGAGGTTAGTGGGCACATCCCCCAATTACCGTAGGTTAGAAAAAATTCTAAATTTTAAACAACTCTAGAAGCTCTCTGAAGTGCTTTTTATGGTGACACAGCCCCCTAATTTGAGCTTTTACCTTAATTTTGATATTGTTTGAACCATAAATAAAGCATATTTACTTTGTTCATAAAATTTTTGGGGGTGGGGGTTGAAATAAACTGCTTGTTACTTTAATGCTAGTGGGTTTTGAGGATCATTAAGAGGGACCTGCTTTGGGGGCCACGTGGTCTAACGCGCTACTCTCGTGTTGGACTAAACTGTCGAAGAGGGGGAGAACAGGGTTCGATCCCGGTTGGGTGCACTGAGGCTTTTACCCTAAATGGTTTACCACTCTCCTTCCACACAAATACAGGCGCATTTCCTGTATATTAAGCCTTCCTAATCCCTAACCTATTACTAGAGCTAGTACATAGGCGTATAATCCGAACGGGTAGTAAGACAAAGATCTAAAAAAATATAACATAAAATTAAGAGGGCGAGTTAAAATTTAAGGTGGGCTGGGAGGGAACGCGAGTTAAGGTCTGTATTTTTACAGTTTCTATAGAAAAAACACATTTTTGGTCCAAATAAATAGGAATTTTGCTTCAGTATATACGTTTAGTTTAATTTTGAAGTAATCTCAACAGTTTTTTTAAATTTTTTTTTATGGCCATCGCATAATTTTTTCATAGCTTTTAACTTGATTTAAAAAAAAAATATTTTCAATTACCAATATTTTCAAGGTAAATATTCAAGAACAATGTTTAGATCACTATTTATAGAAACTTAAATTAAATATCTATATACTGAAGTAATATTTAATTATACTTGGCCAAAAAAGAATATTTCTTATAAAAATTGCAAACATACTGGTTTAACTGGCGTTTCCTTGTACCCTAACTTAATTATTTTTATTATTATTAGTAGTAGTAGTAGTATTAGTAGTAGTATTATAGAGTGAAATATTATTTTTTCCCCATACTATATGTAAATGAGACGAATTTTTTTTGATAAAAATTGAAAATCTTATTTTGATATTCGAATCTAAATTCATATTTTTGAAAATTTATCTAATGAAAAATATCCAATAAAAGTGTGTGTAGAAGGAATTAAAGGAGGAACCCAACAGAAAATTGATCTTGGATTAGCTTAGGAAATTAGCATCGTGCACTAAACGACTTTCTTGATAAAGGTTGACAGAATGTTTAGTTCTCTATCTATCAATCAATCTATTTATTGTATTCATCACGTTATTAAGAAGGAAAACAAAGAAGGGGAACAAACTTTTTTCCTGAAATTCTTATAAGTATGCCTATTTGTATTTGTTTTGTGATTTTGTTCTTAAATTATTTTTTAGTTATTTGTTTATTACCATCGCGTTAGTTGTAATTGATTAGTCAAAGTGTATATGTTTTTAATAAACTTGTTCAAACATTAGGTGGTGACTTAAATGTTGGATTGACCAACCTAATTTATCAGTATTTACATGGTGTGGTGAATTTCACTTCTCACTCGCCACACCTGTGGATAAATTGAGAAAATAAGTTACCCACCTTTGTTCTAAATCATTATACTCACCGCATGCTAGAATACCGAGTTTTGGTTATTTTAAATCTCGAGCTATGGACGATTGATATGAAACCTATTATATTTTATCTTTTGTTTTTGAAGTTTTATAAAACGTTCTGCTGTATATTATGCCTTTTTTAAAAGTATTTTTATCATGCACATTAACATTAATTTAAAAAAATAAGTGTTATGAATAACTCATAAGTGAGACTCAACATCTCTATATTTATGTAAAAAAACGTTGGAGGAATGAGTTTGTCGATAATTTACTTTTTTTTTGTGGATGCCACATCTCGAATTTTCAAAGCACACTCTTACTACCCGTTCGGGTTATAAGCTTAAGTACTAATTACGCTGATGGATTAGGGATTGAGAAGATTGAATTTAGAGGAAGTGAACCCTCATTTGCAGAGGTGGGTTAATTTTTGTTATCACCACGTCTTAATATCAATACGTGATATCCAAATATTTACAATAAGGTTAAAGGTAGTATTTAAAATAAATATATACCCTCAATTGCATGGAGGGATAGTGTAAAATCATCTAAAGAGAATCATAGTAAGCGGGATAAATAGATAAAAAGGTGATTTTGATTAAAAATAAAATGTAATGGACATATTTACTCTTTATAATTATTATTGTTTATATTTATTATATTTCCAACCGTAGCAAAGTCTGGCACAGTCCAATTTATTAAGAAGAAACTTATCGGACAGATTTATTATTATTATTATTATTATTATTATTATTATTATTATTATTAGCGTCGTTCCTTTTCTACCCGTTCGGATTATACGCACTTACGCTAATGTGTAATGGTAAGGTGATGGCGAGTTGAAATGGAGGACCTACAGTTTAAATGGAATCCAAACCACGGTGGAGGCCTGGCATTCCTCACATTTAAGTTGTGATTAATACACGTCTTGTCAGAGTGAAGGAAGGGTTTGGTAATCAGATAAATCTGTGCCTGGACCGAGATTGAACCCCGGACCTTAGGACAGAAGTCCGATATCTTACCCCTAGACCACCAGGTCACCTCTGACAGCTATAAAAGTTACTTCTAATTTCACATATTCACTCTTCAAGTCATGGTATCAGCAGCTATCACTTTGATAAATATTATCAATACCCATAAAATAATACTAATATTATCGTATCATTTTATCATTGTTGACCGTAAAAAGGTTTGTATTTACTAAAAGTTTCTTCTCATCATAATCTTAATAAACTGTTTCCATGCCGTAAACAATAGTAAAATTACTGCCCAAAAAACCCGACGAGTCTTTTTAATAATAAAACAATCTTATTTTACCATGGAAGTCATAGTTTTTCCTCCAGGTTTTGATCCCCGACCTCCCTGTCACCACCAACGACCAGACAAGGTTAACGTCTGAGCCCATTTGCACACAGATATTATTTAATTTATATATGTCACTTTGACACTGACTTGGTTGATGTTTGGCTTGCGTTATTCTCTTGAAATTTAGTTTTATTACCACTGGTATCTCTTCAATCCATTGGAAGACAATCGTAATAGTAAAGAAGTAAACAATTGACGATGTAAGGTGTGATAAAAGTAGAAAGAAATTAAGGGTATTCGAGTAGAATTGATTTCTTACTTGGATTGTTTTTCCTCCTTTCAAGATACTTAATGTGAGCTATATAAATCTGGGACTGAATGGTTCTTAAAGGAAATTCATTTCCGATTGGAGCCTTGAAGAGTGCTCTACCATGCTTAGCTGTTTGATGGTGTTGCTATAGTCGATCCCCATAGGAAGAACTTTATCTGACAGCTCAAAAAATTCTATGTAGGCCTACTTTCGTGTATTCATAATCCAAGTCATGTGTTGCACAACGGTTACTCTCGTCAATGCGAGAACATATACTTAACTTCCTTAACATTACTTTATATACGTGTTAAAGACGTTTTTCAATGGCGAATATAATATTATGGATATGATCGTATATTACTCAGAACAATTATTAAGTACTGTTTGAAAAATGGAGGAAAAAAATTTTATGTTACATTAATACAGTATTAATTATATTTTAGACAATCTATTAGTTCACATTGAAGCTTTACTCTTCCTCGATCGGCAAGATATATATTTACTTCTCTTGTGTGTGTGTGTGTGTGTGTGCACTTCGTATTACTATCCTTTCAGACTATCCTCATATTTACACTAATGGGGTAGAAATGAGGATGGTAAAATTTATAGGCGATGCACAAGCAGTTGCCTAGAGAAAATGATTTAGGAAAAAAAAAAAGCCTCATTACATCCGACTGGGATTCGAACCCCTTTTTCCACTTCACTAACTATACAGTGTAAACGTGACGCAATATACGATACGTCCACTGAATAGGGTTTCTATACTCTTCCATTCAAGTTAACTACGAATCTGAACATTCATTGACAAAAAATATTAACTAACTCGCTAAAAAAAAACACCTGCTTATTACGTTATTTTGTATTTTTGGTTGATAAGCTCGCGTTAAGTAGGCCCACACATGTAACGTTACGTCAATGACAAACTATTTGTTCAAATACAAACAATAATGATTATCTTGTGAGGACCAGGTTGGTGTGCAAATGGACAATGAGAATGTGAGTGAGCTGTTATATGCAGATGATGACGTATTAATGAGTGAGGATGAAAGCGACTTGCCGAATGCATTAAATCGTTTGAATATGGCGACAGGCCGAATGGAACTTCGTATAAATGTCTCCAAAACGAAGATGATAGTTTTTATTAAGGACGGATCATTAATTGATTGTCAGCTTAATATAAATGGAAAAATGTTAGTACAAGTGAATGATTTTGTGTATATGGGGAGAATATTTGGTAAAAATGGAAGGATAGATGTTTAAATCGACATATGGGTGAATGAATGCATATCGGAGAGAAGCTGGATGTATATGTACTATTGCAAAGAATAAGTAATATCGAAAGAGGCATAGATGGCACTATATAAAATTGAGTTAATGCCTACATTGTTTTATGGATGTGAAGAGTAGGCTTGTCAGTAGAAATACAAGAGCAAGATGAATGCGGTTGGAATAAGATATCTAAGAAAAAGATGTGGAAAAACCCGTACGTACAGAATCAGTAATGAATGGTTGTTGAAGGAGTACGTTTGAAAGGGAGCTTAATAGGTCAATGTGAGTTAAGCCTCTTAAGTTTGATTGGGAATGTTGAGAGAATGAGTGTGGATTGAGTGACTAAGCAAATATATGAAGGTAGAGTGTGTGTGGATAAAAGGAAGAGTAGGCGATATAAGACGTTAAATATTGTAGACTAATGTATGAAAAGAAAAACAAAGTTTTAAGAATAAAAATCATTCATGACTCGGTGATGGATGTTGTTGAAGAAAGGAGTATGCAAGGATAGGGAAAGTGTGGAGAAAGTTAGTGAGAATGGATAAGTACGGAGAATTTTTTTTAGCTATACGCAGTTTCTTGCCTACCCTGTAAGGGAACGGCGTGATTAGATATATTTGTGTAATAAAGAAAGACAATGAGTAAGCTGTTTGTTTTTTTTGCTTGTATATAATTAAATAATAATTATATTCGTTTTAAATAAGTTTAAAATAGATAACATTTGGATACATCTTGTTAAAATAATAAATCAATAAATCAAGAAGGAAATTAAGACAGTTCCCAAAGAAAATGAGATAAAAAACAAAAAAACTCCCAAGGAAAGTAGGACAATTCTCAAGGACAATAGAACAGTTACCAATTAAATCAGGACAATTACCAATGAAAGTAGGAAATTTACTAAGAAAAGCAGGACAGTTATGAATCAAAAGAGAAAAGTTTCTAAGTATACCAGTACAATTACCAATGCAAGTAGGACAATTACTAAGGAAAGCAGTACAGCTACAAAGGAAAAGAGTAGGCCTACAGTTTATATGTATAGCAAAACAATTTCCAAGTAAAACAGACAGTTTACAATGAAATCAGCAAAATTACCAAGGAAAACAGGTAATTTTTTAAAGGAAATGTGACAGTTTCCAGGGAAAACAAGACAATTTCCAAGGAAAATTGGACAGTTCCCAAGAAAAATAGGACGATTTCTAAGATAAATAGGACTAGTCTCAATAAAAGTAAGACTTTTACTAAGGTAAAGAAGAAAATTTCCTATAAAAGCAGGACAGTTCCAGGAAAACAAGACTATCTAAGAGACGTCAGGAAAACAAGATATCCTAGGAAAGCAGGACAATTCCAGGAAAACAAGACTATTTCCTAGGAAAGCAGGACAATACTTAAGTAAAACTAGACACGTTCCAATTGATTGGTAATGTAATTATTTTTGTAGTAAGGTTCATTAATGTGAACTAAAAATTAAATATATCATGTAAAAAGATTGTTATATTAAAATTTAATCCGAAATATATTTTAAAAACTGACAACACCTGTCAGTACGGCATTATTCGTTTTATAAAAGGGCGTTGAAATAATTATATCAAACCTGTATTTAATATGATAAAATATCACCGAGATTAAATGTTTTCTTCTGAACCACTATTCCCGGTATTAATTTAAATTACTTTTTAAAATATATTATTATTGGTTGGACTTACGTTTAATTTTGTTTGTTTATTTTACTACGAATAATGTCCAAGAATTCTAACAAAATGACACGTCAGAATTTTGTACAACTAGATCGACATTTTGATCTCCTGAAATTATTTGCCTTCAAAAAGTTTGAATTTCTTTAGTTGTATTTTTCAAATACAAACACACTTTCTTAGATTCTGTATCGAAGAATTTATCTTTTTTTCTGGTGTCATCATATTTATTGGCCTGGTAAATTTTAAGCTCGTAAAACTAACATTGCAAACTGTAAACTCAGTCCAACTTATCGTCTATGATATATCTTTCTCGTGTGAATTATTTGTGTATGACTTGTTTTTATAGCTCAGCCGTTTAGTTCGAAACGATGACATGCGGATAGATAGTCACATATTTCGGACTTAGAGAGACTTAACTTATCCTTGAAGCTGTTATCATCACATTGAAACAAAGTTGTGTTTTGATAAGGGGTGAAAATAGAACGCTTCAAGTACTCCCTAAAGTATTTCATGTGGAAAATAGTTTTTAACTACGTTTTATTTTTAGCACCACGTCTTACTATCCATTCGTGTTGTTTTGTACTAGCTACGCTAATGGTTTTGTATACGAGGAAGTTTATATTTAAAGGAAGAAGTGTACCCGCATTTGTATAGAGGGAGAGGGTAAAACCATAAAAAAAAAATTCAGTACACCCAACTGAGATTTAATCCTAAAAGTTATAATGCACCTAACGATACAATCTCTGAATTTATACTATTTTAATTTTAAATTTTACATTCAAAACAAAGTTTTTTTGTGCCACATCTTACTACTCGCCCACGCTATCCGCATTTAATTACACTAATTGAATAGGGATGAAGTTATAATTTAAAGTAAATGAACGTGCATATACGTTTTTGGAGAGTTTATCCGCAATATACCCGGCCGGGATTCAATCCCTCCCTGAAGGGCTCCTATCACCGGCAAACCAGACCAGACGAGATAACGTTTTGTCAGCATGCCCACCGATACGGGTACAAAGGTTACTAACAACCTTATGGTAAATCATCTCAGTGACTGACCGAGCCCATGCGGGTGCAATCCCTCTAAAATACTGTACCTTACTCCTCCCCATCCCTTGGATTAAATCGTACTTAATATTGGAAAATACCCGTTCGGTGGCCTTATTGTCTAAGACGCTACTCTCGCAGTAGACTAGACTGCCGATGACGGGGAGATCGAAGTTAGAATCTTGGTGGGTGTACTGAGGTTGGTTTTCCCTAAATAGTTTTCAACTCTCCCTTCACGCAAATGCGGATACTTATGATTAAAAATAACTTTAATATTCCCTAAAACTATATGCTAAATTAGTACATAAGCGTATAATCCGAACTGGTATTAAGATGCGGAGCTACAAATATAAATAAACCTCTCTGCCGTTCTTTGTTGGGAGTTATTTCCTTAGCTGACTTAATCTTCGTCTACATAGTTCGTAATTCCTTATTTTATATTTCTTTGTTATATCCTCAATTTAAGTTTTGTACACATATTCCATATCCTTAATCACGTTATATTGTGTCATCTAATGGGAAAATGTGAAGCCATCCTGCTACCTGACCGGTTAGACAAAGAGTATAGCACTGTTCATTTTTTGTCTACTGAGATCGGTTCTCAGCAGCCATCCGTAACGATGGTCCTTAGAAAGTTTAAGTTGATCCAAATTTTAAGTAGTCTTACGGATAGAGATTCGTTGTATTGAGGAATTTGCTACCATGAAGCTGATCTCTTACAGACTATGTACTAAAAGCTATACGAATACAGAGTGTATAGAACAAGCTGAAGCTGACAGATTGAGTGAACTACAGATTGAGTGAACTACAGTTTAGGGAACAACCTTTCAACCAGACACATGATTAGTTTCATTATCTATAGTCAACATATTCCTAACATACTTAATTTGATAATATTTATAAACTTGTTGTATTTTTTTTTTTATCGTTTATTTCTACCAATGGTTAAAGTAGACACATCTTGTGAATGTGAGGAATGCCAGGTCTCCACCGTGGTTCGGATCCCACGTTAAACTGTAGGTCCTCCATTTCATCTCACATTCACCCTACCATTGCACATTAGCGTAAGTGCGTATAACCCGAACGGGTAGTAAGACGCGGTGCTAATAATAATAATAATAATAATAATAATAATAATAATAAAGTAGACACGGTCTCATTGTATCATAAGACGATTCTTCGCCCCTGCTTGATTGGCAAAGCCTTATTTGGTGAACACGTTTTGACATGCTCATACAAGGTACTGAACAAGATCGTTAATGTAAAAGAATAATAATAATATTTAGCACCGCGTCTTACTGCCCGTTCGGGTTATGCGCTTTAAGTACTAATTACGTTAATGGATTTAGGAATTGGGAAGGTTGAATTAAGGAAGTGAACCCGCATTTGCGTGAAGGGAGAGTGGAAAACCACTTAGGAAAAACCACCCCCAGTTCACCCGACCGAGATTCGAACCTTGATCGCTCCATCCTCAGCAATCTAAAATAATTATAGTCAAATTATGAAAGCCTATTGGAAAGACTAGATCCTCACTCCCAATTTCATGAAGCCTGCACACTTTTTTTAAAAAAATTTCTCAGCAGATACTTGAATTAGTTTATTACACCATAAAGGTTAATGATCTTCAAATTAATGTTCAATGAATTAATTTAGATAACAAATAGTGGTCAGACGTGATACTCTCCATTTAAGGCATTGATTGTAGATCCAGTATATCAAGTATTTAACGTTCCACAACTATTTGAACTGCGTATTTTATTTATGGCGACTTTTTCGAATGACACCCAACACAAGCGTGACTCACGATTAACCAATCTTATATCTGACAGGAGTAACATTATACTTATGCCTAGATCACGATCCACTTAACGTTCACGTAATGCAATGTAACGTAAAGTTTAGCCTCGTGTTTATAAATGGAAGCCATCACAACGCACTTAGCTTAACGATGATGTGACGATCACTTAAGTTAGCAATAGGGGAACTTTCACCTTACGTTACGTGAATTGTACCACGTATTCCTGTCATCAACGTCAACATGACTATTGAGTATATAATTTGTTTGTTTATGGTATGCAGAAGCCATTTTGGATATATTTTGTTTGCCCGCGTCCGCAAAGAACAAAATGTCACTTTCATTCTCATGGTCTGGGTTTTGTTAGAGCTCTTACGTTACATGAATATTGATCACAGACTATGTTTCTTTATGTTACGTGACGTTAAGTTGATCGTGATCCTGGGATTAGGACAAATATGGCCCAACTTGTGTACATATACTATTATACAAGCATGTCTTGACAAATATTTCCACCTGTTTAATTGCTGACTTTACCGTTTAGTTGCCCATTCAATTGATGGGCCCGTTTAGCTTTGTAAAGTGAAAAAGTTAGATGTCGATTTACTTATTATACATCAATAAAGTTTTGTCTTACCCGTTAATTGAAATTTTGTAACCTGGATACTGGAATGAATCCGTGCTAGTTTGTGTTTTTCCCTTAATTAAATACGATTCTAAAATCAGGGCATATCCTAAAAGTAACATAATTTATTATTATTATTATTATTATTATTATTATTATTATTATTATTAGCACCGCGTCTTACTACCCGTTCGGGTTATACGCACTTACGCTAATGTGTGATGGTAGGGTAATTGTGAGATGAAATGGAGGACCCAAGGTTTAACGTGGATCCGAACCACGGTGGAGGCCTGGCATTCCACACATTCACAAGTTGTAATTAATACACTTCTTGTGAGAGGTGAAGAAGGGTTTGGTAATCGGATAAATCTTTGCAGGGACTGAGGATTGAATGATGGATCTCAGTACAGAAGTCCGACACTTACCCCTAGATCACCAGGTCACCCAATTTATTCGTTAATGATGCAGTTGTATTAAAACTTAATATATGTTTATTTTATAGAATTATTTAACTATCATGTTTTAAAAATAAAGGGTGCGATGTATAATCTTATTTTATCTTAACTTTCAGGGCAACATTGGTTTTGAATTATTTTTTTGTGTGCAGCGCTTCTTACTACCAAATCATTTATGCTCACACTATTGAGGTGGAAATGAGGACGGTAGAATTTTAGATACAATGCACCAGGATGTGTGTGGAGTAATAGTGGAAAATAATTTTAGGATATTTAAAAAAAAAACTTGACAACACCCAACAGAAATTTGAACTCTGACCTTCCCTTTACCAGCAGACCAGAACAGACGAGCTTGACGCTTTACATATTTATATAATTTATATATTACATTGATAGCCTGAAACTATATCAATATCTTGAAGTTCTACTCCTAATTTTAGTTTTAAAAGCGCTAATTATAATGTCCTGAGGTCCCAGATTTGATCACCGGTGAAGGTTATATGATTAACATTATACTTTGAGTAGGTTCCTTCAAACGGAGTAATAAATTAACATCCTAGAGTCTAGATCTTGTGTTCTTCTTAGAATCAAGTCAGGATAAGCCGCTAATAATCTGTAAAGTAATTAAATAGTACCATTTGTAACTTAGGATGCTCTTAAAGTCCTCGTAAAGTTGAAATTTAATTCTCCACATTCAGTTATTCATATCAGTGTCATTTGATGGTGAGTGGTGGGTAAGTGACGGCGTCGTACCCAGTCACTTGTCTCCTCACGTCATCCAGACGTCATCACTACAGTCGTATGCGTCGGGACGTCTGTGTTTGTACATGCTATGCAGACGACATTTTACGAGCCTTCTTGGCGATTGATCATAGGATCTTTCCTTGACCTTTCGACGGGATAAGAACTTGAGCCAAATAAATCATCTACCCAGGTTGTATAATACAATAAGGAAAATACACTAAGATATTTGCCTCATTTTTTAATAATAAATAATAAAAATAATATTCCCTTGTATAGAAATATATTTAAACAAGTCTATGTAAATAAGTACTTTGGCTAATACAAATAATATTAATGGCAGAAATGTATGCTTAAAGTAGCTTTTATATTAAATTATTCGCATTAGTGGTTAAATAGTATTTAAAAAGCTTAGCTGAAATATTTAAATGTCATTTTATTAAACAGTATTACATAACTATAATTTATTGTAGTAATATATGTCACCAGTTTTAAATATATGTTAGACATAATCAAAAGCATTATAATATATTTTATTATAATTTGTAACAAAATTTAAAAAAATCAATTTTAGGTAAACTACCTCTAAATGAGTTTTCCTCAGAAAACCAAAAATAATATTTTACTAATCATAATAAGAAATGTTAATAGAAGAATTTTAAACACAATTCATAACAAAATTCCAAATTAAAAAAATAAGTCATCAGTAAAAAATTACCCTTAAATTATTTATAGTGCATACTTGTTAAAATAAAAAGTTTTGTTTTTTATAATTTAAAACAATTAACTGATACCCATTATGAACAAGATTGTAAAATCCATTTTTGAACAATTTAAAACTTTTTAAAAATTGTTATCAATAAAATTACCCTCAAATTAATTTACTATAGAAGAATAAACATAAGCCTACATTCTTATTTATCACGTACAAAATCCCCTATATAAATTTTTTAACAAAGTCGTTAGAGCTATTTTCGGTTATTTCAAAATTGAAAATAAGTAAAGCAGCCTTTAAAGGGAGATATGCTTGTACAATTAACTGTTGACTACTAACGAACCTTGGGCGATAGACATTATATTTAGTAGCAAACATTTAACAATAATTTATATCAAACTTGGAAGAAATCCATAAAGACGTTTTGGCTGTAGCTCCAGGTATAAACAAATAAACAGAAACACGCAGAATTGCATAACTCGCATTATTGGATTCGGGAGTATATAAAAAGTAAAGATTCATCATAATGACTAGTGCGATTTTGTTCTCATTATCACACTAATTTATCTATGATATAGTCAAAATTAATTGGGAATCTAATAAAAAATGAAAATAAAGCTTATTTGCTAAAACACATTATTATTATTATAATAATCATAATCAGGTGTTCTGTCTTACGACAGGTCCATTCCTTTTGTCAGTGAACTAAGGCTGCCAAAATACCCTGTCCTCTGCCTCCTTCAACTTCCATAATTTTCTTCTTTCCTTCAAGTCATTTAATATTTGAATTCTCATTCTTCCTATGAGCCCCTTTCCCTCAACCGTGCCTTCTATAACGTCGCGCAAAAGACAATTTCCTCCTAAGGATGTGTCCGATCCAGTTTTCTTTTCATCGTTTAAAAAACCCACAAAAAACTAATATGTGAGCAACAATGTTTTGTCAACCACGCTTCAAATCTTGTAACACGTTTATCTAACCTAACACCACACGCACGAACAAACGCTTGAAAACGGATAACTCAAAACCGATATCCATCAGCCAGGAAGCTTAGCATATTTGTTTGACAGTAAGTACGTTTAATAAGATACATTTTCTTTGTGTAGGAAAGGTATTACCATACCTTCTAATACTTCTTTTTTTACCAGATTTAACTTTCAAAGTGGGTGGTCAATGATGATCCGTTATCATGGTTTATTATTTATATGGTGAAGATCCCTTTAAAAAAAAACAACTAAATAACTTAGGGCTCACTTCAGCTGATGAACTTAATTTTTACATTTAATTTGATTTAAAAAATTAAACGTATTTTAAAACCTGACAGCACTCATATATGCAATATTATACTGTTTATAAAGTGAGGTTAGAATATATAATCACAATATTTGATATAATAAAATATCACAAAGGTTAAATATCTTTTTATGAAACGCGATTATCGGTACTTCCTTACTTGTTTGGTTTTTATAATATTTTTAGCTTATAAATAACCTTATTATAAACCCTTCTGAATTGTAATTTTTCCTTAATTAATTATAAATAATAATTAATGTTAAGAAATATATCAAATTGCATTATACGCTGAAAAGTACTGATTAGACGTTACAGCTAGGTGGTGCATTTTGTTTGGAAAGTTTCATTTACTTATCTTTGTGTGATAGTTTTTAAAGTTTAAAAAAATAAGTTAAAAATTCAAAACTCTTGACAAAATGCATTCGTTGATTGTTCGACATTTTACACTGAACTTCAACACCGTTTTAAATACCTATTTACAGGTCCTATAAAGAAGCTACTACAGTATATAACTATAATTTATTATATTAGAACTGAAATAAAGATTTTTAACACAATTTTTTTCCCCTCACTAGGGTAATTTCGCCAAATCTAATAAAGATACTGGGATATTTCTTAATTTGGGACATTTAACTGGAATATTAAAATAGCAGGTCTTTGTATGGATGGGAAAGTGAACTGAAGAACTAATCACTCTGAGTAAAACATAGGTTAGTTGGAGCGACAGAAGAAGAATTTCCCCATCAACCTTAAATAATCCTGTTTTAAACATAAAATACATTACATGACTTCATACTAGTCATTTTGATTAAAAATGAAATTTTATTACTATTTTCTTCAGTAGAAGCTTCCTTGAAAAATGGGAATTCCTTCTGGAAAACCTATAAAACACAGGGAATTTGGCAGTAAGAAAATAGTGGTGGCCCTGTATGATGGTGTTCTCGTTCTAGAAAACTGTACTACATAAAACAATCCCAACAGTTGTTGAATATTTGTCATGTATATAGTGTCATTGGAACAAAATCTTTTAAAATGAAGAATAGAAGTTGTCATTAAATTCCAGGATATACTTGATAGATGCTAAAGAGCTGTTAAGGCCACCATGTGAAGAAAATTTAACTAGATGTTTCTATTGTAGCAATATTTGATTTATTTTGAACAAACAATGGTTTTGATGTACAAACTTGTAAAATATGGCCCAAACATCGCCTTCCCTACATCCCCACCTTAAACGCGTTTCCTTTCATAAACTTGGATGAACATTTTACTTTAAAAAAAATTCAGCAAGACAATATATTTAATATTAGATATTTTCAATAAGGTCATATTTCGTAGTTTTTATTATCTCTCAAGAAATATTTAAAACACATCACAACCATTCTGTAATATACCGGAAATAACCTTTCAAAATTCTTTGGTCTACCAACATAGCTCGAAGGCGTTCGTACGCGGGATTTTGCATCAGAAATAAATTCAATATGTATTTATTTCAAACGAAAACATCACGAGAGTAAAGACTATATAACTTCATAGTTTTCCAATAGGCTATAAAGTAAAATTTTAATAAACTATTTTAAAGGAAGAAAAAAAGGCGAGATTTATGCCTGTCTCACCCCTAAGTAAAATCACGCCTTGTTAGTTTTTTTTTTTTTAGCACCGCATCTTACTTCTTGTTCAGAATCTACGCTTATATGCTAATTACTATTGAGTTACTGTGGATTCACACGTTCGCCGAAAAACTAGCGCAGAACAGAAACGTGGTCACGTGACGCTCTCTAAGCCAATCATAAGATTTCCGCTTAATCGACGCGAGCTGTTCTACTGAAGTTCAACTATACTTTGTCCGCTCTGCTCGAGATGTTAGGCACAGGAGAACCAATCAGATCTCAGAATCAACCATCTTATAATTAGTGCGCATGCGCTGTACAGCCAGAAGCTAGCAGACAGCTTCGTCGGCCGTTGTGGTGAGATCTGAAATAACTCATTAATGTAAAGCGTGTTTAGTGATGTATTGGATTGTGTTAAGATTCAGCGTTATAATTTGTGAACAACCATCGGGACAATGATCTAAAATATATGTTTATCCACTAGAAAATAAAATATGTTGATAATAAGCTGTTTTAAAGCGTTGCAATGCATCATTGGTCAACTAAAAGTGTGTGAATTACTGAGCAGATTCTGCTTTCTATTTTTCGGCGAGCGTGTGAATCAAGCTTGAAGGTTGAGGAAGGTTGAATTTAGATGAGGTTCACCCACGTTTATTTAGAGGTAGAGTGGGAAACAATTTTGGTAAAACCACCCTCATTTCCACCAGACCGTGATTCAAACCCTTACCTCCCTGTCACCGGTAATCTAATCTAATCTAATCGAGAGTGACGCCTTAGACCGTGGGGCCAGAAAAGCAAGTCCTAGCTAGTTAATAGCCTACACCTCGAACCAAGTGTTGCATTGTTGGCTGCAGGCTGGAGTCTCATTATAAAACCGTAGAATGGAGAGGATTGAATTAATTTTAATCTACTAAAAGTTTAGATAAAAAATTAAAAAAAATAATTAAAAAACTCATTTTACTTATACCAATACTATGACTGACAATTATAGAATAGGGAAACCACATTTGTATACAATTTATAGTTCAAGCGTAACCAAGTATTTCATTTTATGTTAAATTGGTCTTAAGATAGGCTTTTAAATACTAAATCCAAATTTAACATATCTGGTTGCATGTATCTATCAGGATACGGTGGGCAGGACATGCAGCGCTAATGGAAGAATCTAGAACCGCGTTCAAGGTATTGGTAATTGATTGGTAAACCTAACGGAAAGAAACCAGTGGGAAAACCTAGACGCATAGGGAGGATAACATTAAAATGATCGCATCGATGGCCCCTTGATCTAAGGCAATAGACTGCCGAAGACGGGGAGATTGGTATTCGATCCCAGTCAGGTGTATTGAGGGAGTTTTTTACTAAATTGTTTTCCACTCTTCTTCCACGAGAATGTGGGTACACTTTTTCTAAATTCAATCTTCATAAACTCCAACACATTGGTGTAAAAGGTAAATAGGCGTGTAACCCGAACAGGAGGTAAGATGTTGTGTTAAAAAAACCACACATATAATAATAATAATAGCACCGCGTCTTACTACCCGTTCGGGTTATAAGCTTTAAGTACTAATTACGCTAATGGTTTAGGAATTGGGAAGGTTGAATTAGAGGAAGTGAACCCGCATTTGCATGGAGGGGAGGATGGAAAACCATTTAGAAAAAACCACCCCCAGTTCACCCGACCGAGATTCGAACCTTGATCTCACCGTCCTCGGCAGTCAAGTTCAACATGAAACTAGCGCGTTAGCCAACTACGCCACCGAGGCGGGTCACACATATTATAATGGACCTGAAAGAGCTAAGAGGTGGACTGAATGCTCGAGATAGCAACAGGTGGCGTACTATTTTAAGCACGGCAATAATATTTCGAGTTCCTAATCCCATAAATAAGTATATAAAATTATGTTTCAAATCTAAAAGTATGATTAGTAAGCCAAATAAAATGACGGTTCAATCGTCCAGCATTTTAAAATTTATTACAATAATTTTTCCTTATGACGTTACCAGGCAGCTTGGAATGTGTTAGTTACCCTTTTTCTTTAATTTTTTAAAACCTGATAATTTTACAGATAACTTAAACATATATCAAGGTAAAGCTAATATTATTGATTTATTTTAACTTTAATATCGTTTACTTTACCTAATACAAAGAGCTCTGGAGATCAGTTTAGCTTATAAGTTTCTTGTCATGCTCCTCAAAGTCGTGAGTCGTATCTGCCATTTTTATTACAACCAAAACTCCCTTTGAACTTCCTCAAGAAGTCTAATGTTAGACCAACTACAGACAGACGAGGCAATGTTTGGGTAGAAACAGGAAAACACAGTTTCCTGTCTTCGGACAGAGCAACCGAATTTTTAGAGCCGATTTCTCGGTAAAAAATCTTTAAAAAACGAAAGCACCGTAAACTACTTAAAGTCTAAATTTAAAAATTATCTATCTTTTATTTTATTTGAGGTAGCCTATTTACATACACTTTCTGAACTGACTGATTAAATCAGCACTCGGCTTATAAACCATCTTAAATCTAGAACAAACACAACATCCAGTCCCCAACCGTTAATTCATCACTGTGAAAGGCGAAACCCACACTTCACCAATGATACATTTTTCTGCCATGACTAGAATCAAACCCTTTATTTCACCACGTTCATCCGTTCGGGTTACACGCATATATATTAACAACTCTAGGGGGCGATGGATAAGTAAAGTAGAAATAAGAGGAAATGTATTCGCATTTGCTTGGAAGGAGGACGGGAAACTATTAAAAAATTACTCTAAATACACCTGGCAAGGATTCGAATTCAGACCTTTCAGTCGCCATCAAATTATACAAGATGGTATTAAAATCCTCAGTGATAAATCCCATGTCGAGAATTATCTCCTGTGCGCAATGTCAGAATTCGAATCCTAATACACTACTTCACCTACAAGCCATTGTATTGTGTACCTAACGCCTTAGGCCATTGAGCCATACGTTCTGGTGGTAATGCGAGGTAGTAGCAGTAATTGTCTCAACATAGATAATACTTACTACACCAGAGTAATTCAACTTATTTTTGTCGTTTCTAAATGATTAAAATGAAATGTGATCATAATGTATATGCTCCGTCAGTAAAATAGGACGTACTATCCCAACTGCGTAGTGTTAGTTTTACTATCCGTCCGGATAGTATGCATTACATTTCACTACTTGAGAATGGACGTAGAAGGTAGATTTTATAGGAAATGTATCCACATTTGCGTGAAGGGAGAGTAGGGAACCATTCAGGGAAAAACCACCCTCAGTACATCCAGCCGGGACTCGAATTTTGACCCTACCATCACTGGCGAATCCAACTATAGTCCGATTTTCATATGAATAACCTTCTGGAAGTTCTTTTTTCCCTTAGCAAAATTCTACCATATATTTTCTGGCGGGGGAAAAAGGCCTTTCAAAAGGCTATTACTAAGAAAAGTGGGCTATGTATAATCATGAAGTCAAATCCGCATAACAAACCGAATTGGGAAGGCAAAGTTCACCAAAAGAAGGGCAATATGCACGAAAAGAGTCTATTCCGAGCAAAGTTCCATTTGAAGTAAATACAGTACTGATTATAGAGAGAATGAAAGAAAAGTAGTAACGGAGCTGTGATAAAAACTGTGAAAAAATTAGCGAGCAAGAAAGTAAGAACTTACAGTAAAATAGCAAATTATGGGAAAATTGAGAAAGTTAAAAAATTATGGAAATTATGGATTACGTGTGCGCTTGAAATTGGGAAATGTTAACGGTTTGATCTTAAATTTTTTTTTAAATAACAAAGTTTTATTTCATCATTATTATTTACTTACTTACTCTATGGTATTTGAAACTTGAAACTTCATCGCCACACTTACTGCCACTGATTTTGAGCTTGTTCTAACCAGTCCACCTCATTACACCCAATCTATTACAGGTTCTATTCAATGTTATCTTCCCGTCTGGGTTTAAGTCTTCCCAATGGTCTCTTCGCATTGGGTTTACCAGTTAATACCATAAACCAGGTTCTAGAATCTCCCATTCGCACTACATGTGCTGTCAACCATAATATACAAGATTTGATTATCCTATCTTTATTATTATTAGCACCGCGTCTTACTACCCGTTCGTGTTATACGCACTTACGCTAATGTGTAATGGTAGGGTGATTGTGAGATGAAATGAAGGACCTACAGTTTAACGTGAAATCCGAACCACGGTGGAGACCTGGCATTCCTCACATTCACAAGTTGTGATTAATACACGTCTTGTCAGAGGTGAAGGAAGGGTTTGGCAATCAGATCAATCTGTGCTGGGAACTAGGATTGAACCCCGGACCCCCAACACAGAAGTCCAACACCTTACCCCTAGACCACCAGGTCACAAACTATCCTATCATTATCTTGTGATAAGTAGATAGCTCATCATTATAGGCCCTACATGTCACAATTTTTTTTATTATTAATAGCTGTTTTTAAGGAGTGGCAGAAGGGAGTGCAAGTACTTTTACAATTTCTATAGAATTGAAATTTTTTGGCCAAATATCAACTATTTCTCTAGTAGCAACATAAAGTTTAGTTTTCTGCGCATTCTAATATCAACATATATTGAATATCTGTCAAAGGTGTCCTAGAATTTTGGTAACACTTTTTGTCTTTATTTAAAAGGTTTTGACAAGATTCCAGGATACCCTTGTCAGATATTCAAGATCTGTTGATATTATAGCATGTGCAAAAAATTAACTCTATGTTGCTACTAGAAAAATATTGGATTTATTTTGGCCAAAAAATGTAATGCTATAAAAACTGTAAAATTACTTGCGCTCCCTTCTGCCACACCTTAAGTCGAGACACCTAACATTTTACAGTTTCACATGAAAATGGATAATATGGGACATTTTATTTTATATATATGTATGTAGTGAAAATGGATTATTTTAGGGTGAATTATTAAAGCTTTATCATCCACTAAACCATAATGTTGATTAATGAATATGTTATCATGGTTGTAGAGGTGTGCGAGTAGGCATTTTTACTTAGAGTAGAGTTCGAATGGAACACCTATAGTTTTTTTTTTCGAGTTTGGCTAGTATAGACTAAAGCATTATTTGTATATTAAATATTTCAAGTTGAATAGATCCATGCATGAACCATGAATAGGTACATACATAATTTGTATAGTGGATTTTTGTGAAAAAACTTACAATCAAACAAATTTGAATTTTAAAATAAGTTTAATGTAATTGTTATAATTATTTTCAAAATTAGACAGAATAAAATATTGAGAGACTTTAATTCCTACGAAATTATATCTTAAAATTGAATAAGATAAAATAAACTATGAATTTTTGAGAAATAGATTTAAAAAATCCTAGTACTTAAATTTTTGAGTTTTGTAACAATTTCCGAGTTTAGTTTGAGCAGATAATAAAACTTGGCATGATCTTGAATTTCTGAGTACTCGCACAGTCCTTACATGGCTTACAATACAATTATCAAAATGATTTCTTCACGTACACAGACATATGTTGAACCATCCTTAACTAAATATAGGAAAAGCAGGAGGTCCAAATAACAACAAAATCTAATAGGGTAAAAAAAAAGGACAATAGGAGCGAGTGCTTGGCGTTCTAAGCTTTGAATATTTTAGGCCAAACGTTATAAAACCAGACCTCGCAACTCCCACCAGTTGCGGAATTAAATATAGGAACGGTCTATCTCAAGAGTTAGTTAAAAAGGGAAATTATCGCAGAATTAATTTACCATAAGAGAACTAACATATAACATAACTAAATATATACCTAGGGTATGGTGGAACACTATTATAAATTAGAGCAGACTTGTCTCAAGTTGGTATTTATTTGACAAACATTCAATATTGTGAGAAAATATATAATAAATATGATAAAAATGATATTCACAAAATATCTGAGACGTTATCAAAAATGTTAGAATACTATTAACCAAATTACAAAATTTACATAATAGAAACCATCAATCATTTAACTTGAGTTCATTGAGAAAGCTTATCATCAACTAAGTTATCCTTTAATAGTTAATTACCAAGAGTATTTCCCACAAACACCCAGAATATAAACCAATAAACGCTTAAACAAGCCATATAATATTTACCCTAAATTATATCCAATTATTTACATTACTTAATGCAATTCCACAATAATTGGTAATAATAAATACATCTAAGTTAATATTGGGACGTTGTTTGATAAACCGGTAATTTATTTACGTTAAATAAGTTTAATGCTCCCACGATCAAGTTTTATACCCAACAAAAAGAAAAATATCAGAATAGTAACAACTTTCAAGATCGATAATATATTCAAAGACAAAATATCGATAACACCCAAAGGTTTATAATCGACTAGATAGCTGTTGCCCGCGGCTTTGCTCGCGTGGAAGTTGATTATATACAAATACGAAAATATACATATGTATTTACAGATTAATTTAAAATATTACGTTACGTTGATGACCATAACTTGACCTCAGATCAAAAATAATGCAAGTCCGATACAAACTTTCACCCCCCTTTTCATCCCTTATTAAATAAAATTTCCAAAATTCCTGAAACACGTATTTATTTGTTTTACGTCAGTAACCGAAATACAAAATTTTGTTTATGTAACTTTCAAAATGACGGACTTTCATACATATTATCATACATATTATCATCCCCTATTTTGACCCCTTTGGGATGGAATTTTCTAAAATCCTTTCTTAGTGGGTGCCTATATAACAAAATGAATATACAGTCCGAATTTCATGCTTGTAGCCTTGATAGTTTGCGCTCGGCGATGATGAATCAGTCAGTCAGTCAGTCAGTCAGTCAGTCAGTCAATCAGGACATGTTATTTTATATAAGTATAGATCATTACCCAGGAACAAAATACATATCGACTAGCGATATAAACGCCTTGATCCTGCGACTAATTAACATAAAAAAGGTAAGCACGAAATTTACAAATATTATATTTATGTTTCATATTTTAAAGTTATTTAGAAAATGCCAAAAAATTAATTTCGAAAATTAATTTAGATAATAGAAAAGTTAAAGACACCGAAAAATAATTTAGATCCAACATTTATTTTAAATATAATCGAAGCCTGAGCTTCTCCTTCTCCAAATACGATTTAGTCCAAGAGTGACGACTGATTGCCCAGCCGCCACTATATATACAATATAGCCCAGATACATTGGATGACGGGAAAATGGGTGGGGGAGAAAGAGCTGGAACATTCGGGAACTAAATATGCGCATGACAACATAGCTTCCACAAAGCTCTTTACATTTTCCTGACCATCCTAGAAAAGGGGGAGTAGGTTATCTTCGCGGCACAAGTTCTTTGCTACTCAAGGTCTTTGGCACAATTACATCACAACACTCTTATTTTCGTCGCGGTTCGAGAAGGTGTGTCAGATATTCACTCGCATTAGTGTTCCGTGTGGTTCCGGCCATCATACAAATGGGGTAAGCTTAGGATTTATTTATGTTTCCTCATGCAGTCCAACGCTACAATGTATATGAGAATTTACTTATTATAAATTTACATAAACATTAACGATGTCAAAAAAAATATTTATAACAATTTGATTAACTTGGAAAATTCACAGTATCTAATCATTTTTAAATATTCTAATATTAGATTCCGAAATGGTTTTCCACTCACCCCCCACGCAAATTTCAGCACGTTTAATGTAAACTTCTAACTTCCCAATCTCTATGCCATTAGTCTGATTAATATTTGTGTATAAGTCGAACTGGTACCAAGGCGCAGAGGAAAAACAGAAAATAAACTTTAAACAACCCTTGTGATAAAACGTGGGATTAAAAAAAATTGCTCACCGTATTAGCTGGTGGTTAGCAAATATGACTTTAACCGAAAAGGCTAAGGTTTAAACCTCGTCGGTTGCATAAGGAGATAACAATTATGTTTTCCCATCCTTTATTTATTTGACTATTTGTGAATTTATTTTAAATGTACACTCATAATCCATTTCTGGTTATTTATAGCATGTTAATACATTTAGATTAAAAACTTACGACTATTTAGTGTCTCTAGGTACAGGACAAGGCAAATCGATTGCTTAGTGGTAGATAATAGGTGCGTAATGTCAAAGGTTGCCGGTTCGATTCCCGTGTCGTTGTGACTATGATTAGAAATAGCTCTGGGTGGCCTATAATTTTACCATTTACCCCAATTAGACTATACAACTATTGAAAAGTGGCCTTGTGTATAAAGAGTGACTCAGCGATTGTATATTACCACATAAAGTTCAAATGTTCCGGATTTGCTACCCGTATTCATGTTCATTTTTTTACTTAGTAGCATTCGTACTAGAACTGTATCCTGCAACTAAAAATACTACATGTTCGATTATGCTCTTATTATTTTCTTAATTGGTATAGTAAACTATGCTTAAGTGCTTAAGTGGAAGAGTTTTATAAACGCTTCCAAAGTAATGGTTTTGATGAACCGAGGTGGCGGTGACCCTGACGTCAGGAACAAAGGGAGCGTTAATTAGCTATGAAGTTGGACGGCTCTTGGCCAGGGCCGACCGCTAATTACTGTTTAGTTGACATAGCTTCATGACGAACATAAAAGTAAACTCTAAAGTGTACACATTGTTTAAATAGTTTTGATATCACATGTTTGCTATAAAATAAGGATGTTGTCACGTGAGCATAAAATGCTCAAAATGTTATTGAATTATTTCATTTTCCACAAAAATATAACTAAAAAAAAAACTAAAAATAAACGGTAAGACACAATCGCGCACAAACTTTCTCACGTTGAGTATTATGGCTTCGAAGATAATTTTCAAAACTATGTTTTGAGTAAGTTAGCCTTAAATATGTTTTTCTCATAAAATCAAACACATAATCTTGTTGATTACATAATCACTCTCTCAATATAAATTTTGAACCAAATTGTTCAAATAGATTAAAAAAATTCAATTTTTCAAAAATTAATTAGTTGTAGACTACCCTAAACTTATTTATTATTTGTAAAAATAAAAACGTATTCTTATTTATGCTTGAAAACTATTCTTAGATTCCCATTTTGAATTCAATCTTCAAGGTCAATTTCCAAATAATTCAAATTTGCTATAATTTTTCTAAGTAAACTACCCCTAAATTAACATAATAGAAAAATAAGATACATTATTATTGATAATATAAAATAGTCCCCCGATACCAATTTTGAACCAAATCGTTTGAACTATTTTAAAAAAAATACAAAAATTAATCACTAGTTAACCACTATTGATTTTTTTTAAATCTATATAATTATTTATAGTACACTCAACTCATTTTGAACCAAATAACTAAAGCATTTTTTTTTAAATATTCAAATTAAAAATAAAGTTATTTATAAACTACCCATAGCAGAATATCCTCCCCAAAAACAAGCATACAACTTTATTTGTAGTGTTCATGTCAAACACCTCTAAAATCAACCCTAAGATTATTTTGAGAATGCGTGGCACTGCCCACCTCAACATTTTGGATCACGGCAGCAGAACATACCTCAATTAATAGTAAACAGCTCACCAGCCCATCCAGAAATGGGAATACGTTCTGAGGGTCATCATTAACTTTCCCACATCACAGCAAGTGCTTGCCATTATTATATGTGCAGTGCTCTGTGCCTAATTCCTATGCAAATGGCTGTACACGCATGCTTGCGTAGCGTTGCTCTCCCAGCGCTGTACGCCGACACTTTGAACATAAATTAATGGTTTTAGCATAGTTTGCCAGATGTAAATGTATAGGGATTTTGTATTACTTTTGGTTCAAACAAACTATAAGTGCAGATTGTTCGTTGAGTTTCCGAACATCCTGTATATTGTAAAATCACCATCAATAAAATAATAAATAGTTGACCAAAGATGAGAACATGAAATTTTTCCGACGATATTAATTGAGTGGGGATCAATAATTTTGTAAAATACAATTTGACTCAATTTAACAAAAATTTAACAAAATACGTTTTAAATAACCTTATTCCGTCATAAAATACTATACATTAATTCTTTCAACTAGTATTATGGAAGCGCGAAAATAATATTGGATTGTTCCAGACTTTCTGCAAATGCTGCTTAACATACAACTAATTTTATTTCTTTGTGTGTAAGACTATTTTTTTTATTCCGAAAAAACTTACGAATAAGTTTTACTTGAACCCGTGCCTTGAGTATATTGTCAACGCTCTCAAAATATTTTCATTTTGTTTGTAGGCTAAACATAATCTCTTCATAAAGAAACTACTTTAATAAGTTTTACATGTTTTTTTTTGTCCTAAAGCTTGAAATCATTTTTTTTAAGGTGATCACTGTGTTGTAAGATGTATTTTTTCATATATAAATCTTTATTTTTTATTCTTATTACTTATAAAATGTTTGTTTTGAGTGTTCGACCAAATGTTTTAAATCCATTCTGAGTTTGTGTGTTTGTGAAAGCTATCGGTATTGTTTTTTAAAAACTTTTCATTTTATTATATTTTATTGAACTAGACTTAACGTACACACAAAGTTCAATAAAAATAGTCATTCGAGTTGCTGTGATTTTCAGCCTTGGGTTCTAGATTATCAATATTAGCACCTGGAACACAAAAGTGACTAATATAATAATTTTATTATTTTTGAGCGGCGGCTAGATCTTTGAGGTGTTACAAAATAACATTATTTATTATTTTTAATTAAAATGTAAATCTATTGCTGAATTTAGAAATTGATTTAACATATTTTTTTAAAATAAGTCTTATTGTCGACATTGGTGGTTTTGGGGTAAAATGCCTCAGGACTATTGGGTTCAAACCCAGCTGGGGTCCACGGGTTTTTCTTGAACGATGATCAATATCCGTTGCACAACTTCTATTTATATATATATACTTTAGTGTTTTTTTAAGCACCGCACCTTACTATTTGTTCGGACTAGACGCTAATAACGTTAGTTAAAATTTAATACATAAAATAATATATATCCATCTTTATATCTAAATATCTATATTATTTAAAGGCTACTTAAAATATGGCTAAAGGATTTTTTTTAAAAGGCTATGAAAATTAGATTATTTAAATTATGTATATCATTTAAACATATTTTTCAAGTATCTTTACAAGCTTTAATTTAATTATATCATAATTACTGGAATGTATAAGTCTTGCTTAGTTTTAATTTCAATGTACGGACGTGAAAATATTAGTTTTACTCTCGGCTCCGTAAACGAGCTGACAATGGGGAGATAGTTGTAATTTAGTTGGTTAAGTTAACAAGGGGTTTATTATTATTATTAGCTAAAAATCATTTTCAATTTTTAAATTAAGAAAGGATTTCACCAAATAATTGAGTATAATTTCTCGTGAAAATAACTTATAAAGCAAAAAATTACGACCATATTAAATAATATTTGAAAATTAAGACACGAAAACAACTAATGAAATCTCACAACTATTAGCAGTTATTGCTCAATGTCAAATTATAATAGTATTCAAACCCATACAGAGTTTTTTTTTAAAAGAGTGGCTTCCCCCTTTCCCTACACACAAATGCGGGTACATTTTCTTTCAATCCTACCTTTTTCACCTCTATACCATTAGCTCACTAAGCAAATAAAAATTATTCGAATGATAATTTTAGTTTTATATTTCAAAAGGTTTCTTATAAATTACGAATCGGTTATTTTTTATGACTAAATTATGATTCATGGTATGTATGTATGTCAGCACATTTAGTTATCTTAAAGTTGGAATGTACTAGATCAGTGAAACTGTGTTTTTCAGACATTTGCAAATTATTTCTTACAACAAATCAATTTTGAACGGGGAAAGACTTGTCTAAATCGCAAGACGAGAGACGCCAAACCCGGTTCAATGTCCCGCGAAGTAAAAGACATTGCGACAACAATATCAGAAGCAGCAGTTAGATATTGTCCAATTTTCATAGGAAAGGCATTCTTTTGACAACTAGAAAAGCTATTAGAGATATTTCCATGTATTCATACGTCAAGCATGTGATCTGAAGCTGTAACTTTAGATAGATATTATCAAAACCTAATATAATGATAAAATAGTGAAATGTTATCAATGTTTACCGAAAAAAAGATGGTATTTTTTTTTAAAAAGGCCTTCTTATGAAAATTGGACTGTAGAAGGGGAAGGGATTGCCACAGAGGCTCCACGAGACTTACAGTTCGGGGCTACAGTGGCCGCGAGTGGACCGTGCGAGATTGCAAAGGGGGCTACTACTAGTCAAGGCAAGAGGAAAGAATCGATCGGCGTGTGAGTCGATACCGTCTATCACATCACAACTACTGTAAGCTTCCATACATCATGCACAGCATGCATCGTTAAACAGCTCTCCCACCCACCCACCCGGCGGATCAAATGTTTGCTTGTGTTCTGTGTCGTGTCATTCTAAGACCGCCCTCTTCCCCCACCCCTTCTACTTTCCACCTCACCGATTCCTGTCAATTTCCAGACAGAAGTCAACAGGGGATAGGGGGGGGGGGGGGGAAGAACACGATATAATAATACATAGGTCTACAATTTATTTGTTTATTCTCCTTTCTTTCTAATGAAGAGACGAGTATTTTTCTTATTCTTCTGAGTGTTATTAAAATGGTAGAACCTCACAGTACCGTAAAGAGAAAATAAATTAATATAATAAATATATATATTATATATATATATATTGTCTACTGCTGGATCATTCTTACAGGTAACATAACTGGAGCGAATCTACAACAATTCTGAAAACATATTCTTTAAATTTAAATATTACACCTAGACATACGAATTGAATCCGGTACCGATGGCTTAGTATGCCAATGCTGTGACCACTGAGCTACCCAGGAGTCTTCTCGTGCTCAAGGTAATTCTTCACTCATATCTTATGGCAGAGTCCGTGATGGACGTGCGAAAATGTCAGCTACATATGAGCGATCTTAATTGAGTTAGAGTTCGATCCCCGTGACCAGGTATAATTTTTAATTTAAAGAATATGATATTTAGATGCGGCTATAACCGTAATTTCAAATATAATAGCTTTGATATTTAATTCAATTTTGAAAACAGTATGATTTTATTTCCTGTACAGTGGTCAAATAGTCTTTTAAGGTATCACTCTCGCAATAAGACGGCCTGACGATGACGAGGAAATTGAGCTCCGATCCTGATCGGGAGTGTGAGGGCTTTTTTCCTCAATTGTTTTCCATCCTCCCTCCACGCAAATGTGGGAATATTTCCTGCTGAATCCCATCTTAGTCATCCCTACCCGATTAATGTAAATTTGAGGGACAGCCCGAACGTGTAGTAAAACGAGATGCACAATAAGATAAATTGGCATATATTTTATTTTGTATCTTATCCTTTATAAATGTATATATATAATTTGATCAAAATCAAATAAACTGTTTAAAAAAATTATATCCACTAATTCAAATAAAGTTACCTTATAATATTATTTTTATAAATAAGGCACATAAAAAACTTTAACTTCATAAAATATCGAGATAGATTTTCCAATGTTGACCATCAACATTAAAATAAAAATATATTATATTTAGCCAGGATAACTTGGTTGAGTTTGTGAATATTTATTTTCACATCTACATTGATATATGTTGTTTCTTATATAATTGTATTTGTGTTTAAAATAAATACAACGTTCTTACCCATTTTATAAAAGATTTCGTACCATTTCCCGGGAATTCGATTTACTACGAGTACATAGTCTTTATGACCCATTTCGAGTTCGGGTGGTAGTAAAATAGTAAATGCAGTTTAATCCATTAAATCTAGAAAAAGTCTCATCTTCATTTCATGTACAAACAGTAAAAACTAAGTATTCACTAAGGGACAATTAAATTCTAGGCGATATTTAATTGCAGTACTACGATACAAGTGAGTTAACCGCTAGACCCCAACATTTTAATTAACATTCAACAGTTTGTCTACGTTCTTTTATTACTTATATTTACAACTAAATTTAATTGATTTTTAGAACAATCTAAATCCATACATTTGTATTATATTTTCCATAAACATAATTTAACTTTAAAAACATTAGCTCGTTTATCAAGGGAATAGCCTTATCTGACAGCTAGTAAAGCTACTTATTTACTTTCATGTATTAATACTTCAATATCATTTTAATGTTATCTGAAGCGGTCACTTTTGATAGATATCATCAATATCTATAAAATAGTACATATTTTACATTATCAATTTTGTGAACAAAAAAAGTGTGTATTTTTAAAAAAGCCCCTTCCTATGAGAATTGGACTGTATCTTAAATACACCATTGTAGTCGAAACTGGTAATGTTACATACTTAGCACCACGTCTTACTACCCGTTCGGGTTATACGTTAAGTACCAATTACACTAATGGGCTAGGATTTGGGAAGGTTGAATTTAGAGGAAGTGAACCCGCATTTACGGGGGGGGGGGGGGAGAATGGAAAACCATTTGGGAACAACCACCCCAGTTCACCCAACTGAAATTAGAACCTCGATATTCCCGTCCTTGGCAGTTTATCTCAACACGAAACTAGCGCGTTAGACAACTACGCCACCTAGGTGGGAACCTTATAGTAGATGCATATTACTGGTGATGAAAATTGTAACTACAGTCGAATTTTTATAGGAAGAATATTATCTGACAGCTATAGATAGTATCTAGATCTTTCATTTATTCATGAATATATGATCTACAGCCGTCACTATTGATAGTTGTTACCAATAGCTATACAATAATACTAATAAAGAATAGAATGACCACAATATTGGTGGAAAAAAAAAGTTTGAATTATCTAAAAGCTTGTTGCAAGAAAACTCCAAGTAATAGCTAGTATCAGGAAGCCATTCACAGATTGATCTATTCTTTGTGTAACCTTAGGGCAAGAGTAGGATATTAGAAACCAATGATGAACGTATTCAACCACTCACTCTATTACGTGAAAGGGCACTGAAATGATTAGATAGATAGTTTACTCATCGTAATTGAACATTTGTAAAACCAGGTAATCTACCGCTCCGCGTTTCACAATCAAGTTTCATACTTCGCACCCGCCTCGGTGGCTTAGTTGGCCAACGCGCTTGTCGTGTTGAGCTCGACTGCTGAGGACGGGGAGATCGAGGTTCGAATCTCGGTCGGGTGAACTGGGGGGGGGGGGTTCCTAAATAGTTTTCCACTCTCCCTACTCGCAAATGCGGGTTCACTTCCTCTAATTCAACCCTTCCCGATTCCTAATACATTAGTGTAATTAGTACTTAAAGCGTATAACCCGAACGGGTAGCAAGACGCGGTGCTAAATATTTATTATTATTATTCATACTTCGCCTCGACCTTGACTCCTGAGACGCAAACACAGAGGAAGTGAAATGGCTTTTATTTGCAGTTTTCAGTAAGCCGATATAGAAGCAGTACCCACTTTATGTTTTAAATTTCAGAAAATACTCCAAACTATTCGTGGTCCTTCCTAAAACACAATATATTTTATTTGTTTGTCATACATCCTGAATACGCATTCTTTTTTCTTTTCTTAGGATGACAAAGGGGAATTGTGGACTCCTCAAAGAGCTTCTATTCATATAGAGAATATCTTCACATAAAAGTATTGCAATTGCCAACATTTGATATTTTTTCTGCAATTAACAGAGAAAAAGAACAATCTCACCAAAAAAAAACGCATCGGAATTGGAAATATTTACCGTGCCTCAGGACTAAAATCTAGGATGGTTTAAATATACAGTAAATTATGTAATTTTTTCTGCCTTATGATTAAACCTAAAGGTGACCTGGTGGTCTAGGGGTAAGGTGTCAGACTTCTGTGCTGGCGGCCGGGGTTCAATCCTCGGTCCCGGCACATATTTATCTGATTTCCAAACCCTTCCTACACCTCTGGCAAGACATCTTGTGAATGTGTGGAATGCCAGGCCTCCACCGTGGTTCGGATTCCACGTTAAACTGTAGGTCCTCCATTTCATCTCACAATCACCCTACCATTACACATTAGCGTAGCGCGTATAACCGAACGGGTAGTAAGACGCGGTGCTAATAATAATAATAATAATAATTAAACCTAAAAAAATAACTTCTCATTAAAGTATTTTGATTATTTAAAATATATCTATATATTTAAAGTTCTATGTATTATCATATAGAACAACTCCACAAAGAAAGCACAGCAATATAGTATTATTATTTACACGCTATTGTCATAGAAAAAAACAAAAAAAACTTCTACGGTCTAAAATAGGATATACATTTTTCAAGTACTTGTGTACCCGTCCTTCGTCCTTAAGAGTCAAGGTGAGGACGTACAAACTAACCAATAAAATATAAAATTGCAAGTGACACATATGAACAAGGCACAATATATATATATATATATATATATATATATATATATAATATATATATATATATACAATTTAAATATATGTTTATAGTTTTGTTTTTTAGAGACTGGACTTTGTGATTTAAATAGATAAATATTAATCAAATGAGATCTTATTTCCAGGAGTATACTATAACTACAACATATAACACTACAATCACTGTAATGATGTTCTCTTTTAGGTAGTTCAAAGTCTGATAATTTATAGCAGTTTGTAGTTAAGAGATGATGACGGATGTACAGTGATCGGTCCTCAAGTCTAACCGCCTGGCTTATATATTAATGCAACCTGTACATCATAACTGTCATTCTAGTTATCTACTTTACTTGTAAGGGGGTCGCTTGTAGCTTCCATTTCGTAGATAAATGTTGTTGCGTCGCAGCCTTTTGACATTTAATTATGACCGGCTACTGTTCTAAATAACCAGATGTATATACTTTATTCAGGACTTTGATGCATTTGAAAAGTCTTTAGTAAAATTCATATCTTAATGTTTCAACCTTTAAGATAATTCGTTTATTAACATCAGAACGGATGAACATAAAACCTTAAGATATAAATTTGGCAATTTTTTTAATTACTCTATATTAAAAAACAACAAAAAACAAGTCTATTTCTTAGCAACCATCTCTATGCAATATTGACTTAAAGCTTATTACAATTCCTTCTTGTTAAATTACGACTTCTACCTCATAAAAAGACATCATCTTTAAACTTACCATAATGCTCAATTCAAATTGAAATCTTTACACAATGAAGTATTCTTATCAATCCATATTGACTAACTTTGTGGTCTAGTTGTTAGGGTTCCTGGCTACTGATCAGAGGTATCGGGTTCGATCCTGATGCTTTCAGATTTTACTGTGAAGCAGTGAGTCTGGAACGGGGTCAACTCCACCCCGTCGGCAAAAATAAAGAGCTAATTTAATAAAAAAAAAAAAAGTGGTACTGGTCTAGAAAACTGAGATTAACGGCTGGAGGGATCGTTGTGCTGACCACATGACACCCTCAATCCGTATGAGTTGGAATCATCTTTGCCAATAGATAACGGAAGCTTGGAAGGTATCGCTTGATTGCGGGCTGATGCCATTAAGTTTTTTATATTATTCCATATTCCTTAAAATGAAGACTGGGTATCTTAAAGATCTTCTCACAGTTTTTCCTAAATAACTAACTGAAACACGATATTTATCTCATGTGTAACTAATGTATACATTCACTATTATTAGTTTTCAAATCATATGCCTGTGATGTGTATTGGATTATTTTCAACATAAAATAGTTAATTGTACATCTAACAACTAAGGACAGAACTTTGCTACAGCGTTGGAACCCGCGTCGGTGGAAGCATAGTCTAACGCGTCACACTCATGTGGATTGCATGATTTCCTTATACTAAAGAGTCAACTTGTTGTCACGAATTAGTTTGAGGGTATTTGACTTAATAGTAGCCGGGGACTTCAATTGTAGCTAGGGTAAAAAGTAAAGTTTTAATAGTAACCAGGGTCTTAATCATTGCCGGGCTAACTTAATTGTAGCCGGGACAGATATTCCGGTAGTTTTTCATGGGTCTCACACTACGCAAGCCATTTTCCTACTACCCCCTTTTACTTTTATTCAACTCCCTTGAATTTAACTCCGAGTTGAGCTTTCCTAGTAATTCCCGCCCTTTACTTCATGAAAGGCCATACTACTGGAAGCGTGATCCCTACTCTTCATTCATCGACTAGTTTTTCAACCGTGAACATCGTGAAATCCATGTCGAGTAGAAAACGTAATTTTAAGATTAATTTTAAACGAGAAGAGATTATGTAGGCTGAAACACACAGCAATTAGACAACTGTAAAACATTATAACATTAATACGAAATAAATGTGCGATTGTAAAAAAAAAAAAAAACCTCGAAAAAGAACTTGAAAAACGAAAACGTCGTGCTGGAGTTAGGTTTAAAATTAGAAGCCTTGAAACAAGGAAGGTGTTGGATTGGATCCTGGAACTAAGTCTGAAACATGTGATAGTCAAGAGAACAATCATAATGCTAAAAGCCGGGGAATTTTATCCGTTTTTATTTGTTTCAATTTTAATTTACTTAGGTTTCGAGTTTTCAATGCCACAGAGTAAGTTTTTTTTATCCAACCGAAGTTCCCAAAGTAACCAGGATCTCCAATCTTAGCTGGGCTGGAAAGTAAAGTTATTACTAGTATCCAGGGCTACTATATATATAAAAGAGAGAAACTGATACCTATATACAAATAAATAATATTGAGTTTAGATGTATGTGTGTGTACAAGCAAAGTATTCTTTCATCTTTGCTAGCTTTTATGCTTTGATTTTTCTTACCTTAATACACATTGTCTGTGTCTGGCTTAGCTACAGTCGGTTCTCTCTAGAATTATGTTTTAGGATCACTAAAAAAATCCAATTATGCATTGTTTAATTCAAGTCCTCATGATAATATCAGCAAGTACAGGTTCCATGGGTTTTCGACATACACTCGGGGAGAGGTTTAATTGAGAAGACGACCTGTAATGGAGTGTGGTAGACGTGTCACTACTTCCGCTTGGATTGACGCACGGCACGCAGCCAAATAACATATTCTCACGCGGCGGCTCGCGCGCCCATCGCACGTCTCTGCCGCAAAGGTTTATACAAGTCTCTGACCTAAAGAACATTTATTACGAAAACCAACTCACGTATGCTTATGCCGTACATAAGTTTTAGTTGGAGCGTCAAGACGTTATATCACGCAGGTGTATAGGGTGCGCATGCATATGACGTTTTACCGTGAGAGGCACATACTAAAAGGGCCAGTATTTACAACGAGACTGTACACGGTCAGTCTTCGTGTCATTATTTTTTTCAGTCTCATGCAGTCATGCAATGCGTAACAACAAGGATGATAAGAAAGAAGACGTTTGCTAATAAGACTGAAGGAAATACTGACGGGCGTGCGCGCACACGGTCAGTATTTCTGTTAGTGTCCCCCACCACTTGCAAGACTGATGGACTGACACTGATGTGATCAGAAAATTATGATCACATCAGTATTTTAGTCAGTCCGTCCATCAATACTGCCCTTACACGATCAGTCAAACTGTCAGTATTAATTATTACTTTATTAATACTGGCAGTCTGACTGATTGTGTAAGGGTCTATATCCATTCACGGTCGGAATTACTCTCTGAAAGGTCTTTTTACCTACCAATATCCAACTATATAATAGATTTCTGTTAGGGAAAAAGCCTTTCAGAATAAACTCCTACGCTGAACAGACTTTATATGGGTGTCGCATCGACTCTTATTGCTCCACACAGCTCTGAAAATATATATATTTTAGTTCCCCCTCCCCCTATTTTCATACAAAATAATTTATAACTTAGCCAATGCAATGCGATACGGGCAAGCGTGCGCCATTATAATAAAATATGTATCGTAGAAAACCGGTTCGATGCAACACTAATAAGTGTGTGCCAACTTTTAATCGCCATTTTACTTGTGTCTGACGAAAAGGTCAGTGTATGTATATATATATATATATAACTTTTTTTAGCACTACGTCTTACTACCCGTTCGGGTTATATACTTAGGTTCTAATTATGTTTATGTATTAGGGATTAGGAAGGTTGTTTAAATTAAGTGTACCCACATTTGTGTGAAAAGTGAGAGAGATAAAAGAGAGAGAGAGAGAGAGAGAGAGTGGAAAATAGTTTTTGGAAACACCACCCTCATTACACCCGACCGAACTTTGAACCTCACTCTCCCTATCATCGGCAGTCTAGTGTACTACGTGAGTAGCGCGTTAGATCATCTGGTCACCGAAGCGGGTCTTATTTATATTTGTTTGTGATATGTGACGTAATTTTATTACCATCCTAGTTGTAATGTTATTAACTCACGTTAAAATGATTTTTCAGGTAGTAAGATGCGGTGCTAATAATAAAAATAATAATAATATTTTCTTCTTTTCTTGCATAAGCAATGGTTAGTGCGAAAACCTTTCCAAAACAAGTCTCTTGTATTTCTATGACTCAAAGCAAATACTGCTTTAATTATTTATTTTATATTAATTAATTATCATAACTTAAATGAGGTAATAATCGTGGTAACAATAAGGTAAATTCAATAGAATCTTGCAAGCACAATTTGTTAAATTTGCACACAAAGCCAAAATGACACCCATACGATAAGAGTTACACGTTATCCGAACTACCAATGAATGGACCTTGTCCAAAGTCAAGCAGATAAAACTTACGTTCTACAGACGATACTCTGATATTTCTATATTTGTTTTTATAATCCTTGGCATGACATTCCCTTGTAACGTGTAAATAAACATACGATCGAAAGGGATCGCGTTCGGTGGAAAAACTCTCTGCCGTGCGCAGAATGGAAGTAATACGGGTTTACAGTTTTGCTATCAAGGATTAATTGTTGAATTCTGTTCAAAACTACCTCACTGATGTGTAGTATAAATATACATCGTAATAATATAGAAGATTGTACATTTATATATAGTTTAAGTATACAAGTAAGAGCCTTTTAGAAAATACAATTTTTTTAAAAGTATTTACGTTTTACTATATTATTAGTGAATCAAATAGCCAAAGTTATTATTTAGGCTTTTAGTGAGGGTTACTCCATCTATATATACTTAATATTATAAAGAGGAAAGATTTGATTTTTTGTTTGTTTGTAATGGATAAACTCAAACTACTGGACCGATTTTAAAAATTCTTTCACCAATATAAAGCTACATTATCAACGAGTAACATAGGCTATATTTTATTTTGAAAATTTAATTTATTCCTCATAAAAATGTCGATAGTTTTACACAAGGTATAATATAGCTATATTTATTGACATAATCTGGCTTAGAATTACGTTTCAGAGATAACGTTTCCATTTGAAATCGGGCACCATGGGGGGGGGGGGGGGCGCTACATAAATCTTATACTACAGTGGGTCATAGGTAGCGCGCGCGGGGGGGGGGGGGAGGGGGGGCGCAAGTGAGGGCCTAATATAAATTTTATAACACAGTGAGTCATGGGCAACGCCGTGCGGGATTGTCTAGTATTTCATATTCTGAAAATTTAAAATTGACACCTGGACATGGAAATCGAACCCGGGACCTTTGGCTTAGTACGCCAATGTTCTAACCACAGAGCTATCCAGGAATCGTCCCGTGCTTAGGGTCATTCTTCACTCATATTTTAAGGCAGAGCAATTATCAGAATGTGATATCTAGATGGAGTAATACTCACTAAAAGTATAAATAATATGGGGGTGACCTGGTGGTCTAGGGGTAAGGTGTCGGACTTCTGTGCTGGCGGCTGGGGTTCAATCCTCGGTCCCGGCACAGATTTATCTGATTACCAAACCCTTCCTTCACCTCTGACAAGACATCTTGTGAATGTGGGGAATGCCAGGCCTCCACCGTGGTTCGGATTCCACGTTAAACTGTAGGTCCTTCATTTAATCTCACAATCACCCTGCCATTAAACATTAGCGTAAGTGCGTACAACCCGAATGGGTAGTAAGATGCGGTGCTAATAATAATAATAATATAAATAATAGATTCGGCTATTTGATTCTTAAATATGCAATCCCTTAAAATTATAATAATTGTACAAGTGGCAACGAAAAGCCAGCTGTTGAGTCGAGGTTGGCTGCGTTATTTGATAGCTCGTGACCTTAATAAAATCACACATTTGTAGCCGATGATATCCGCACGTCCATTACAGACTCGGCTTTAAAATAGAAGTGAAGAATGACCCGGAATACGGAACGATTCCTGAATAGATCACTGGTTAGAGCATTGGCATACTAAGTCAAAGGTTCCGGATTCGATTCTCGTGTCCAGGTGTCATTTTTATATTTTCAGAAAATATTATTAGTGTTATTTTATAGTTATTGGCACTATCTATAAAAAAAATGACAGCTGCAAATAACATGACTTGACATATGAATACGGGAAAGTAATTATTCTGATATATTTCTCTGGGTATGACTTTCCTACCTTTCTCCTAATAAATTCTTTCACTTTTTGAAAGTACAAATCCAAACTAAAGCGTACGATCAAAAAATAACTCGCGTAGTAAGACAGTTTTATAAAGTATGTTTTGATAATTTTACTTGAAAAGTAGATAAGTTATTTTTTGTGAATTTATTGGAATAAATTAAATAATTTGATGTTATTTCCAATTTTGTTTTAAGAGTAAATAATAAGTAAAATTAAATGCAAATCACACCAACATATATGAGACATTTTAAACACATTTCTGGCGTCAATTTTTGTTTTAATCACTTTCAAAATGTTATGTTCCCTTCACAACATTTTGAAAGCAAAAATTTTAATTTCAAAATGTTGTGAAGGGAGCATAATATCTTCTCTAACTTAAGTTTCCTGGTGATGGTGTCATGATACAGAAACATGTTGTTTCCTCAATCGCTACATTTACTAACAGGGGCAAAGGATCTCAGATAAGAATAGGATTAAACTCTCTTCACTTATTTTTATTCAACTTAAATAAAAGTCACAATTATCCTGTATTCTACAATTTTTCATTTAATATAAATTTTACAAGCTACATACAAAATACTCAACATGTAAATTTGACAATAATTTTGCTGGTTCAGCTAAAAAAGCTATTTTTATTTTACTCTATCAAGGGGGGGGGGGGGGTGTAGGAGACGCGAGAAAAGGTAAGTGGGTCTCGCAGTTTTTATAACAAAACTTATTTGGCCAAAAATGTAAAATATGGCCCCATTAGAAACAGAGTTTAATTTTCTTCACATGGTGATATCAACCATTGTTGAATATCTGTCATGAACAAATTAGATTAGAAACTTTTTAAATTAAGAGAAGTTTTCATTAAATTCCAGGACACTCTTGACAGATATTCAAAAGCTGTTATCACCATGTGAAGAAAATTAAACTTTATATTTCTATTGGGGCCATATTTGATTAATTTTAACCAACAAAATGTTTTGCTATAAAAACTGCAAAAAAAACCTTACCTTAAATCGCTTTCCCTACATCCTCATTAACTTATATAATTGCTTCTCATACTTTTTGAGCCGAGTTTAATTTATATTTATAAGTAGTGAAAATTATTATTCTTTAGTAGTTGAAATATTACAACTTTTTCTTTGTTTGAAATTACAACATTTTACTTGTTCACCATATTATTTATCTCACACACAAAGGCTTAATAAT
The DNA here is from genome assembly GCA_039000515.1 of Timema cristinae. Lineage (NCBI taxonomy): Eukaryota > Metazoa > Arthropoda > Insecta > Phasmatodea > Timematidae > Timema > Timema cristinae. Next base: position 34,335,146 of record JBCFYV010000003.1, on the reverse strand, counting down.
ATACTGTTATCATAAATGATCTGTTCTTAAAACTTTACATCATTTTCAATTTTATGGTATTGTTATATTGTTTTCATTCTTTATTAATTTAAACATGTTTATGTACAAATACAATTGTCGCCTCTTTAGATATATTAGTATTCACGTCTTAAAATTTGACTGGATTTTTGTAGAACTTCCTGGATGTAACACAACTGACCTTCGTTAATAATATTTTATTTTAAACTTATTTAAAGTTTTGTTATATTTCCGACCCTCTTAGATTCTCGAAGATGCCAATTTCAAACTGTAATTTAAATCTCACTCTTTATAAGTAGAAAAGTTTCACAAATCTATATTTTCCTGCAAGAATCACGTTTCTAATATTATTTTCTGAACTGTGCCCTATAGGGTGTAATAATGTTTTCTACGTTATACACCCACTTTTAAGTTCAATGTCATATCTATTTATATTTTTGAAATTTCTGGTTTGCTGGGAAAATGATTGTAATCAAATGTGTTTGATTAAAATTGAAACATTAAATTCACAATTCATTGTAGGTAACTTGTTTACGAGTAAGAATTAAGGATATATTTGAAACCAGTAATTGTTGTAGGGGACGCGAGAAATGTAGTTTTTCAGTTCTTATAGCAAAACTTTTTTTTTGCTTAAATTAATTAAATATTGCTCTGGTAGAAACATAAAGGTTAATTTTCTTTACATTTTGATATCAACAGTTCTTGAATATATGTCATGAGCAAAGCGGTATTAGATGATTAACTTTTTAAATGAAGATAAAAAGTCATTAAATTCCAGGACACCCTCTACAGATATTCAAGTATTGTTGATATCACCATGTGAAGAAAATTAAACTACACGTTTCTACTGAAGTAAGTCCACGCAAATGTGGGTTCACTTCCTCTAATTCAACCTTCCCATTTCCAATCCATTAGCGTAATTAGTACTTAAAGCGTATAACCCGAACGGGTAGTAAGACGCGATGCTAAATAATAATAATAAATACTGAAGTAATATTTAATATTTTAGTCCTAAATAGTTTTAATATAAAAACTGCAAAAACAATTACCTTTTCGCACACCCTACATCCCCACCTTAAAACCAATTGAGTGAACGTATTCGGATCATGGAGACAAGATAAGTCACACATAAAATGTTTGCCCATTTTGTTATTGTTTTAGTTTTATATATATATATATATATATATATATATATATATATATATATATATATATATATAGGTTCCATAATGCATTATATTCTTAGGCTTGGATCTAATGACAAACTAAATTATAAAAATATATTATTGCAAATAAAGCACATTAATATACGTAGTTAAAATTTATTACATGCTGTATAAAAAAAGGGATAATTTCTTGAGACAAAATATAAACGAGCATTTTTCTGTTCAGTATTCAACCTAGTAACAAACAAATATTTTACTCTTACATTTAAGTAGCAATCTGTGATCAATATTATATACTTAGATCAACCATTTTATAAAGTAAGAGCTATACATAATTTTAAGGCAGGAGTCTAAATTTTGTTCATAGTGAAAATCCATTTTTGATCTTATCATAAAAAATAATTAGAAGATCTGGAAAAAAAAAGTCAACTTTTCCTTAAAAGTTAAAAAGGAACCGCAAACATATTGCTAACCATAGGTTTCCAACCCCTGTTTTAAGGTTATTGGGAGTCTTAGTGAATTATTTGAGTGACATACCAACATGTTTACAAATAACATGACCAGATACAGATATATATACCTGAGGATAGCTGCCCTTTCGCAATTTACTGTCCCAACTATTTTGTAGGATCCTGTATTTAAAAAAAGCCCTCTAACTGTTTCTCAGTAAGAAATAGTATAATGATATGAGGCTTATTGGAGCTATTGATTGATTAGAGTGAGCACCCTATGTCAACAATGAGGCTACGTGAAAGGCAAAGCTGGGGGTGGTGTCAACTTATTTTAAACGACAAAGACACGACGAGCTCGTCTGCTATTTTTTGGGGAGGGGGGTGATAGATACGACTTACGAGCGAATATTGCTTGTCGATAACTTTAAATGATTTATTTTCTCAACAGTTTATTTTTATTTTGACAAGAATAAGTCGCTAAAATCGATTACTCTAATAGTTTATTCATACTTTTGTATAGTCGGTAAGTATTTCAAGTGTTTCGTGAGCTATATTACTCTAGTGTCGTTTCTAAGCATGCGCTTTTTTTTTAGCACCGCGTCTTAAAATCCTTTCGGCTATACGCATCTGTACTAATTAGGATGATGTATTAGAGGTTATGAAGGTTGAACTAAGAGTAAGTGTACCCGCATTTGCGTCAAAAGAGACAGGGACACATTCAGGGAAAAGCAAACTCAGTACACCCGACGGAATTCGAGCCCCCTCTCCCCGTCGTAGACAGTCGAGTCTATCACGATAATGACCACCTAATCGGGTTATGCGTTTATTGAATATATTATAACTATAATATATTATTGATTTGATTAGATTTACCCTTTTACAATTTTCGAAATACATATGAGAATCTGTTGCTATATTTTCTCATTTTTCTAGTTTTTTGGAACATAACTGTTAAACACGACGATGTATATAAAACTAGCGTACGCTATTAATAGGTCTTAAACATTCGTTCTAAATATTAAGACAAAGTGAGGACTAAATAACTTGATTTAAAATCTGTTTTGAGGTTAAAGTAAACTGTTTCGTATTATATAGGCCTACTCGTTGTAATAAAAATCTTATGTTGCTGGGCTAGTTACGAAAATACAACAATTAAAACAAAATATGTATGATTTATTAGAGATATAACAGCATCTATTATTTAAATTGTAGCATTATTTAATTTGTAACGCTTAGAAATTTAAATTTTCTTGTATTTTGTAGGTATTATAGACATGGCAGTTTTCTTTTAACATAAGGCGTGAAATTAAAAATGTATTTGATTTAATTCGTATTAATATATCAAACTATATTTCTAGCAAGAAAAACAAAACTATCCTTTATAACCACAATTTGAGGTTTTATTAATCTAATTGATAGAATTGTATATGTCTTCGTTAATTATTTTAACTAACTTCAATTATGCTGGTTTCGTTAATATGTCTTCGTTAATATATTTTTAACTAACTTCAAATTATGCCTGGTTTCGTTCTCATTAATAATATGCCTGTATTGAATGCCCTTAAAGGTCCCTGAGATTTAAATACATTCAAAAGTATATTTATAGTAGTACACTTAACTATATGTTTTCTTAAAAATCCGTATTACTTCGAATATGATAGATTACGCATTTTGTTTGTTCTTCAGATCCTTTTTTTTTTCTCAAAGATTCTAAAGTTATGCCCTATTTATTTTTAATGTTTTCAATAGCTATATCATTTGTCATTCTGTTCTCTATCCTATAGACATTCTAGTTCCATTTTGTACCCTTCCCTACGCTTCATATATTTATTTTATCTTTTACCTTTTCGCCATTAAATGTTTAAACAATATAAACGCAAACATCAAAAGCTTAAGATACTCCCCAAGATAAATAATGCACAGTAAGCTATCCCTGAAACTTGAATTAATTCAACTTGTTTAATAACCTTTTTTCCAGCCATTTTTAATCTTATTATTCCTCAGTACTAGCTTCTTCATGGACTAGTGAATTTATAACTATTTGTTGGGGTCCTAAACGTTTATTTTCTCAACACAAAAAGGCGACTTACAAACAAAATAAGTGCATATCACTCTAAGCACTTAACCATCATTATATTTTTTAAAAGAATTTTATGAATAAAATTAATAATTTTGATATTTGACAAGTAAAAATTAATCCACACAATTATTTTAGAAGTCACCTAGGGGCAAAAAGGTAACTTTGCTTCTGTAATTTATCTACCTTAACATGGTTAGACGAACAGTATCTGACGGTTCCGAAATTTTTAAAAATTACTTTCATTTATTCATACGTCAATTCAGATAATCTGCTGCTATCACTTTCGGTGATTTTGTAATGAAACGTGAGCATGAAATACTTAGCTTAAACTTAATTAGAAAATCTATTAAAAATTATTGGATAGTGTATATAGTTTAAAAAATAAATAATACAAGTTTGGTCTTTGCTTCTACGTTTATTTTATCAAAGTGAAGTTATTAATAATATAATAATAATAATAATAATAATAATATAATAATATAATAATAATTAATTAGCACCGCGTCTTACTACCCGTTCGGGTTATACGCTTTAAGTACTAATTACGCTAATGGATTAGGAATTGGGAAGGTTGAATTAGAGGAAGTGAACCCGCATTTGCTTGGAGGGAGAGTGAAAAACCATTTAAGAAAAACCACCCCTAGTTGACCCGACCGAGATTCGAACCTCGATCTCCCCATACTCGGCAGTAAAGTTCAACATGAAACTAGCGCATTAGCCAACTACGCCACCGAGGCGGGTAAAGTGAAGTTGAATATATTCTTGCACGTGAGTATACAGGCTAAACTTTTAACCTAATATGCAGTCATCCTGATTCGGGTTGGCTATTCACGCCGCACTCAGCTCACAATGTATTTGGCACAGTGCCGTGAGAATTACAGTCCCCTCCCCTTACCCCTCCCCTTGACGGGTATGTCAAACACATTGAGATTCCAATGTTGTCGACGAGAACTTCCCTCACAGGACAATATATTTTTAGTGGTTAGGAGATACCGTCAACCGACAAGTTCACAGTCTGATAACTTCTGAAACGGAACACTCTGAGTGGATTTTGAATGGCTTAAATCTTCAGTACGAGTTTCATAGAAAGGGCCGTTTAGAAAATACAAATATATAATGGTTTACAACCAAAATTAATAACATCTTACTATTTGATGTTATTTATAATGTATTAATATAAACTATCAAAAGCGACAGCTGTTGTTAACATGACTCGTCGTATGAATCCGTGAAAATAGATCTAGTAACTTCTCTAACTGTCGGACTAAAGTCACATTACACGTGGTTTTTTTTCTGTGTGGGTAAAAGTTGTTTATAATAAGGGTTCATTTCTGTTTAGTTAAACTATTTATGCTACTGTTTATTTTACATAGCGACCATTGCTAAAGGAAAAAAAAAAATCAGTTTTGGTAAATTAATAATTCGATGAAGTCGGGGACATTAATTTCCAAATAAAATCAACATGACCTAATATTCTGAATATATGTGTTTATAATCAACAATAAACACTGGCAGAGTTATAGTTAAATCACTTTATAGGAAGAACCTTATCAAACAGTTCAAACTGTAACTTACTTTCATTTATTACTACACAATTTTTGACAAACTTTCAATTTTGAAAGCTTTAAAAATTAAATCTTAAAGAACATTTGTCGATGTTATCTATTCTATACCATAGATTTATACAGTAGGTTTAGTATGCTTTAAAATGTTCCGTCTATTTAGATACAATTATTTGTAAACATACACACAATCCTTGGAGTGTAACTTAAGGCCTTAGAATAATATTATTAAATATTTTTTATCCACCTCATCTTACTACCCATCCGGTCTATTCATATGAAAAAACTGTCCTCAGTACACCTGGATGAGAATCAACCCTGACCTTTCCGTCCACGTCAAATCAGATTAGACGACTTGTCAATCACGTCCGCGGGACTACCGATAAATACCTGTATTTAAGATAAAAATATGTATTCTTTTATGTTATTACTGGCTAAAAGTGATAAACTGTCAAAATAAGGTAGAGAAAAAAAGGAGAATTTATAGGCGTATTATTTTTAAATGACTGCCTCAGTTCTTGGAATGAGACAATATGGAAAACCACCTGATTTTTTTAAAAAAACAATCCGTAGTAGATCGGGGTTAATCCTCTGTCTCCCAAGTAAAGAGTGCTAACAGTTCGACAAACTCTCTTGGCGACGACAATATCCTGGTGCCCTCCCCCCCCCCTTTTCTCCCTCGGTAAGTCTTGATGGGAGAAAGGTTTACTCTTCGTATCATATGACCCCCGTATGCGCACGCAACAAAAGCAGAGATACTTGCCACTGTCTCGAAGAGCTCAGCGCTCTTTCGTCGTATCTAGTCTTGAATAATGGTTTATAGTTGTCGCGCCATAACCTCACTTCCTCTTCTTGTTTCCTCTCTGAAAGTTTGGCGAATCTAAATCATCTCACTCCCAAACCAGGACATTGGCAGATACTAGAGACAATCTTAATTCCAAACTATCCGCGTCGTTGGGCAAGCGGGATAGGGTGTCAGCCTCGACTAGTCTGGTTTATCTGGTAACGTCGTTGTTGATTCCCGAGTGTATGTGCTGCAGGTAGTTTTTTTAAAAATTGTTTCCCATCCTCCTTCCACGCAAACGTTGGTACACTCCCTCTAAACTCTATTTTTTTATATAAATAAGCGTTGTGTAAAAAAAAGTATTAAATCTTGAAATTAAAATGTACACATTTTTTTTAACACATTAAAAAAAAACGTGGGTGCTTGATTATTGTTGTTAGTTGTACGCACTATTGCCAATACCAACGTCACCAACTTTAATCAGCTAACTAAAAAAAACTTCGGTGGCCGCATGGTCTAAGGAAGGAGTTCCCAAACCTTTTGGACCGAATGAGCCCTCGCGACAGAAAAAATACATGCTAGTGCCCTCCTAAACAAATTACTATAATATTATGAACACTCAATAACTACGGTTGTACAGTAGCCCCATGGCTTCTTTGGTGCTGACTGATAGCTCACAGCTCACAGCTGACAGCTTTTAAAAGTTACCAGACCAAATTATGTATCCCTACGCCAAACCATATGATCTGCAAAAACATGTGTTTACCAACTGTCACTTCTGACAGTCAAAATTTAGGTATATACCTAAATGTTGACTGTCAGAAGTCAGTTGTGAACTGTCAGTCAGCACCAAAGAAGCCATGGGGCTACTATATTTTATAAATATAAAAGCTTAGAACCAACGGAAAAAATCACCATGTTCTGGATTCGCCTTTGCCAAAGTATGTTCTTTATTCAGATTAAAAAAAATGTAATCCTAATTATTACTGTTGCTACTTTATATTGTGAGAAACAAATAAAGAATATTCTAAACTGCCTCATGGATCCTGAGTTAACTATGGTGGAGCCCAAGAGCTCCGAGAAGCACGGTTTGAAAAACGCTGGTCTAAGGCGTCACTATCGCATGCCGATGATGAGGATATCGGGGTTCGAATCCTGATCGGGTGTATTAAGGAGGGTTTTTCCTAGATGGCTTACCACTTACCTTCCACTCAAATGAGGGTACATTTACTCTAAATACAACCTAATACATAGCGTAAGTTAGTACATAACGTATAATCCACACGGGCAGTTAGACACGGTGCTAAAAAAGAACTAAAATAAACAGGATTTAGGGTAAGCTACCCGCATTGGTGGACACGTGTACTAAAGGAAAAGCTTGACCACTCTGCTTTGCCGATGACGGGAAAGTCTGAGTAGTAAGGATGTCTTTCCCTAAATGTTTTCTCACCATCCTTCCACGTAAATGCTGCTACGTTTCCTCAGAATTCTACTTTCTTCATCCCTACCCCATAATTGTAATTAATTGTGAATAGTAGGGATTTTTAAGGACATTTTGGACCTCCATCATGCGAGAGAACATAAAATAAAAATGTGAGAGGGGGCAAATAACCACTCTGTCAGGAATCAAGCACTTCCCTCACTGGTATTAATCCGTTACACTGCCCATGTTACAAATCAAGCTTTAAGCTCTCTCTATCGTGTGACATTTCAGGAACACAACTAAAATAAACTTATTTATTTTATAGATAAAATGTAAAGTATTGTTTGGCGTCAATTAAAATATATATTTACATATCAGGCCTAAGAGAAATTATAAATTAATACAGCCATTTAAATATAGAGCTAGCCTCATCGGTGGTCGCATAGTCTAACGTGTTACTCTTATGTTGGACTGAAATACTGGTGATGGAGAGATCAGGGTTCGGATCTCAGTTGGGCATCCTGAGATGGTTTTTCCTAAATGGTTTCCCACTGGGGCGTCGTGCAAATGTGGGTGAAAATCCTCTACTCTAGCCCTGCTCTACGTCAGTGGTGTACATACTCGTCGGAACTGTGGGAAGGGGGCATAGATACATTGCCCCCCTCCCCCAGCTTTTTTCTTACAAGGGAGTGGGGTCTTGGGCAAATTGTTGATAAATTTACTTATATCCTGACTGGATCATTTCTTTGAGCTATAGCGAAAAGGCCAACCTATTCTGCTGGGAAAAAGGTATTTTCACATCACTTCCAGGGTTCTTTTACATGCCACAATAAACATGAGACCGACGGTTTTACTTCCCCTCCGAAGAAAGTTGTACTACGGATTTTTATCGCTCAAGAAAAATCCGTTGAACCAGGCTGGGTTTGAACCCACGAACATTAGGAACTGAGGTGAGCACTTTACCTCAAGACCCCCAAGTTTGACAATATGCCTTGTTGAATACTTTAAAAATCAATCAATTTTCAAGTATAATAGAGGATAAATGTTAAGAAATGAACAGTTTCAATTAAAAGCTATATCATTACTAAATAAATACCACTCGATTTAATTGAAAAATTCCCAATATCCTAACTATTATATAAACGAATATGCTAAATCCTAAAGGGCCACTCTAAGACTTTTTTTGCTTCAAAATATGTAGTGTCTATTTACATTTGAATACATTTGTGTTTTTATTGATACCAACATTTTCCTAGGATTAATTTGACACAAATTACGAAATCTGAGGTAAAAACTGGAGACTTTATTGTGTACGACAGAATAATCCTGCGGATTATGTGTTCGACTCTAACCTGCTAGTCTGAGGTTCAATCTCAACTGGATTCACTAAAATATTTGTTACCCAATCAACGTCACTTACGCTCCTCATCCCTGGGAGTTAAGGTCATGCTTGTTACTGTGACGGGTGTAATAGCGATGCCTGGTGGATGTGGCCGGAACTTTCTTCTCGGAAAGACGCCCTTACGCTCATTTTAACGTGACGTCAAGAGAGTGTTTCAACTAACCCCGTCTACCAGTCAACTTTTTTTCAGCACGTTGATGAGCTATCATTCTTAAGTCACGTGACTTCACGTAGCCTCTAATATGTCTTATTAGTCAGTATTTAATTGCCTTAACTATTAGTTTTTGTTAAAAAATGTATCTCAATTTTACAACATATACCAATCACTGTGTAATAAATACTTTTCAAATATTAAATCATGTTAATTGTTAAGTAGATCATTTGTCCATTGTACTAAGAACTAAAGCGTATAACCCGAACGGGTAGTAAGACGGGGTACTAAGAACTAAACCAGTGTTTACTTGGTTTAATGTGGTCGAGCTCGCAATAGACCGGATTGTCGAAGAGAAGGTTGAGATTAAAATCATGACTGGATGTTCTGAGAGTGGTTTATCACGTATGATTTGTCACATTGGATTTTCACCCCTTTATCTACACTAATGTGGATAAAAGACTGCCGATGATGGGGAGAGTGAGGTTAGAATCTCGGTCGGGTGTACTGAAGGAGTTTTCCCCCCAAACATGTTTATCCACTCTCCCTTCACGCAAATGCAGGTACATTTTCTCTAAATATAGCCTTCCTCATGCCTAAAACCATTAGCTTAATTAGTATATAAGCGTATAACCCGAACAGGTAGTAAGACGCGATGCTAAGAAGATGAATGTGGATACATTTCCTACAAACTATACTCCTCATGTCTACACATAGGATTGATTACACTGTTAATAACTGCGGTATTACACATACCAGTTAACACCATTTTAAACAAGGTCTGAATTAAAAATATTAACTTAAATATCAGTGTTAACACAATAAAACGGTTTAGTGAAGTAGATCTCTAAATTGTAACTTTATCGCATCCTTCATTTAGTAGTATGGTTTTGGTGGAAGGATCTTTTATATTATTTCTTTCTGTCAACATTTTACCTTATTATTAGTATTATTCCTTGGACTATAATAGTGACTAAGACCAGCAAGGCTATTCCATGGACTATAATAGTGATCAAGAATAGCAAGGCTATTCCATGGATTATAATAGTGATCAAGAATAGCAAGGCTATTCCATGGATTAATAGTGATCAAGAAGGCTAGCAAGGTTATTTCATAGATCATAATAGTGACTAAGACCAGCAAGGCTATTTCATGGACTATAATAGTTATCAAGGAAGGCTAGCAAGGTTATTTCATAGATCATAATAGTGACCAAGACCAGCAAGGCTATTCCATGGACTATAATAGTGATCAAGGAAGGCTAGCAAGGTTATTTCATAGATCATAATAGTGACTAAGACCAGCAAGGCTATTTCATGGACTATAATAGTTATCAAGGAAGGCTAGCAAGGTTATTTCATAGATCATAATAGTGACTAAGACCAGCAAGGCTATTCCATGGACTATAATAGTTATTAAGAAAGGCTAGCAAGGTTATTTCATAGATCATAATAGTGACTAAGACCAGCAAGGCTATTCCATGGACTATAATAGTTATCAAGAATAGCAAGGCTATTCCATGGATTATTAAAGCTACCATTATATTAAAAGTGACAGCTGCAAATCAAATGAAAATTGTTTTACTTTTTTAACTGTAAAAAAAAAGCTCCTCACTATATTAATGGGTATGTACGGTACGAGGCGTGAAGTGGAACCGGAGTGGAGCGATGCTCCGGAACTATTTTTGAGGGTGAAGCGGCGCTCCGGCTGATCAGTAGAATAAAATTTAAATTTCTCTGTAAATTAGACTTGTTTGTCTTTAAATGTGGATATACGGAACCTGTCTTTTCAATTAATGGTAATTGAAAGTAAATTAATGATAGTTACACTTGATAGGTATCCATTTAAACCATAGTGAAAACCAGACGCGAGAAATCGTGTTTTTGTTATAATTGTTATAATTTTGTTTGTATAGCCCTCCCCCCCTTCCCCCCCCTGCTCTAACCCCCAACACCACAAATGAAGAGCTCCAGCACTGCTACATTTGAAACTACACCTCTGTATGGTACATATAGCTACACCTAATTTTAACAAATTCATAATGTCTGAGTACGCCGCTGGTGAGATTTTATCTTGGGCCGTAAATGTATCCCTTTTTATGTACGAGTATGATGAGATTATTCAAGACTCGAATTATATAATCTGAGTTGATGTATTTTATCTCAATTTTTTCTAGTTTCGTTTAGAACCAGTGGAAGTTTAGGTAAACAAGTAGGCTAATTAGTTGAAGTAGTCTGTTATTGAAATTTCTGATGTAAATTACAACATACCGTTTAAAATAACCTGTTGCTATAAAAGATTGCTTCTTATTTTGTGCGCAACGTAGTAATTTAGCGATATTGTTTATGCGGGCCTAGATTTATCTACAAATTGGATGACACGTTGACAAATGACCAGGACCATATGTTAAACGACGGCTTGATGTGTAATACAAAATTGCTTTTAGAAAGTTGCAGACGGGGATGTAGTCAAATGATCTTTATATGTAAAATATGCAAAGTTGATTACTAAGCTAATTTATATATAGTTTTATTTTAGAATTTCAATTTATTTGATTTAATTTTATATTTATTTCTCATTATTGGGCTGTATTTTATATGTTTCTAACTAATTTTTAATTTGAATAAATGAAGGTCAATAAATGGGGGTTTGAAATCCATTCCGATCCTATTTTAATGCTTGGATATTTTGTGCGAATTATTACTTTTTTTATTTTCTTCCCAATAATTTATAGCTAATTTTCATTTTTTAAAGGTGCTAGCTCATAGCGAGCCAGACTTTTGTGCATGTTGAGAATTATTAATTTTTCATTCCACTTCAAAATTCGAGAAAATCACACGAATAAACATCTATCCCTCAATAATATAAATGTTCGGCTGCAAAAAATGGAACCATGAAGACAATTTTTCAAAATGTAGTTTAATTGATTTGGGAATAAAATAAAATACACATTATCCCGAACGGGTGGTAAGATATAGTGTAAAGAAAAGTTACTTTATTTGGGGCTGCATTCTTTTCTAGCTTGGTGAAATTTAATAAAAATCGTAATAACCCATAAATATTTTTATACTATGTTGATTTAAGTAAAGTAATCTTAATACATCCTCTCTAACATATTTGAAAAATAAAAATAAAAAACAGCACATCTGGACGACGCTTAGCCCCTAAATAAGAGTAGACAGACCAAATATAAGAAACAACCTTTTCGAATTCGGGGTGTATAAAAAGCGCATTTTTAATTTATATATAATTAATATATATATAATATATATTTAATATTCATTTTATAATATATAATACGGTCTAAGGCGTCAGACTTGTAATATACTGGGATTGCCTGTTACCTGTAACAGGGCGGTTCAAGTTCTATTCTCTGCTGGGTTACTGTGGATTTCTCGTCATTTATCCACGATAATGCTGGTGCATTTCCTCTTAAACTACCCTCCCAACCACTATCCTATATATTAAATCGTTAATTGCCTTGGTTTTGAAAGTATTAATAACAAAAGTTTCATACTTAAATGAGAACGTAAAAAAAAATATCTGTGTTATAATTCTTCATACCCTGGAGGTGGTGGGAAACGACTTCATTACCCTATCCTTTCTAAACCCCCACCCCCATCCCTCTCGTATAATCCTAATTGAATGCAAGACCATAACCCCGCTGTAACGGTTTAAATGGATAATTAATTTCACTTAACATGGTCTTCTGTTTTATCTGCGACGGGTTTTATGTGTGGTGGCGGAGGGGATGTAAGTCTTTGACAAACTGCCTGTTGCTTCTCAACCGACATTACCGACTGAGCTCAAGAGGTCTAAAACTTTCGCCCCCCTTGAATCCACCCGTCCCCCACCCCCATAATCTGCTCTTGTATTACATAGTGTAACGTCACTTTTTTAAAAAATATAAAATTATTACTCTACGTTTACAAACACTTTCGCTGTCTGGTCGAAAAAATTATCTTTGAAACTGGGGCTTCCCCTCTTTCACAGTGATGATTTAACGTCCGGGGAACTGGGTGTTGCGTATGTGTAATTCGTGTGCTGATATAATCAGTCGGTACAAAAAGTACCCTTAAAATACATTACTCTCCTTATTATTGCAACTTATGTCGTGCTCGACATAACTCCAGGTAGATAAATACATAAATTTGCATGACGTCATTATGATGCATACCTTGGCGACACGTTTGTATCTTCATGTTTTTTATTTTAACACCCCTTCCCTCCCCTCTCCCCACCACCCACTCCCAATAAGTGTGTAATTTTAGAGTAAAATGTGTTTTAGTAAAATAGTTTATTTTTTTATCCGATAGCTTATTTTAAGCCTTCAATTTAAAGAATATGATATTTAGATAAGACTATAACCGTAATTAACAAATATAATAGATTGGCTATTTATTCCTTCCTACTAGGCTATATGAATGGTAAAGGACAGGATAATAAACTTAAAAGCTGTTGAGCTCAACTTTGAGGTTTTATAATTTGGTGTTACTTTTGAGAAGTTAGTAAACGACTTGACGCTTTAGGAGTAAAGAGGATTAGGGAGGTCTTTATGAACAATGCAACCAACATTCTTATTAATATTGTTAAAACACGCGTAGCTGTATCTATGATTGAGGATGTATTCAGTTATTCCTAGCCGTAAATATCTTTTAATCCTGAATCCACACTGATTTACACATCCTTAATTGTGAACGAAAACCGTAGAAAATATACAATGTTATTTAAAAAATACAAAATGACTATATATAATGGTACTACATAACAAAGCTGGAGGTTGTATAGCGTTCGTTATCTGAAGTATTGTGAAGAGATGAGGTAAAAAGAAGACGTGAATACTTGTATTTCAAAACGAAACAGCGACCCTTTTCATCATGGATTGGTGGTGACTGGTGGTCTAGGGTAAGGTGTCAGACTTCTATGCTGGCGGCCGGGTTCAATCTCGGTCCCGGCACAGATTTATCTGATTACAAACCCTTCCTTCACCTCTGACAAGACATCTTGTGAATGTGGGAATACCAGGCCTCCACATGGTTCGGATTCCACGTTAAACTGTAGGTCCTTCATTTCATCTCATAATCATCCTACCATTACACATTAGCGTAAGTGCGTATAACCCGAACGGGTAGTAAGACGCGGTACTAATAATAATAATAATAATAATAATAATAATCATGGATTGATTTAATATAAAGTTTGTCACTGAGGTAAAAAAGAATTCATTTATCGTGTATTTATAGCATTTAGTTATTTTAAATTTTATTTAAATACATTATCAAAAAGTCAAAACTAAAAAAAAAAATTCTATCAATATTCCCCCCCCCCCCAATACTTAAAATCTAAAAAATAATAATCTATTCCAATTTTTTTTCTTCATATTTAAAATGATATTTTAACCTTTAAAAACCACTCACCCTAATGGAATATAAATTCCATAAGGGCCATATTAAGGTGGCTGGGGGTAAAATGGGATTTGGCCCAGGGCCTCAATTAAGTGGGACAGCTTCAGTGGCCAAACGGTATAAGGCGTCACTCCAATGTAGCACTAGGGGAGAGATCGGGATCGAATCCCGGTCGGTTATATTAAGGGTGTTTTATTTCCTAAATGGATTTCCTCTCTCCTTCCACGTAAATGTTGTTAGATTACCTCTAAAATGCTTCCTTACTTATTCCTACCTCATCAGATTAATTATCATATATGCGTACAACCTGAACAGGTAGTAAGAGGCTGTGAATAAAAAGAACTCAAGTGGAGGCCTCTAAAGGGAGAAAATTAAAAAAAAATCAAAAGTGGGAGCAAGTAATGAATTAATAGAGACTAAGAAACCGATATAGGATATCAGGAGACAATAAGTAATTATCATACTCGAGAATACTAGGTAGGTGATAAAAGGTCTATTAAACTGTCAGAACAAAGATCAAAGATTCAGACTTCATAACATAATTATGTATGTATATTTTTTCCCTGAAGCTAAAAACAAAAAAAACATAAAAAAGTACTGTATCATCTACGTCAAGCTTATATAAAATTTAAATATCGAATGCGTTGAAATGATACAAACATGGAGGCATGAATAGCAAATTTTTCCGATATCACTGGAAAACATTATGACCGTCAAACATTAGGTCAGCTATGAGTAAATAATTCGCGGGCCGCTTCATTCTTGAGACATTTTTAAAAAACTTTCTCAAAGTTAGTTTGTGTATAACATTAATTAACTTGTCTAATTACATTATATATATATTATTATTCAAAGTCAAAATAATTTCATCCATATTAAAAAATAATTTTAGTGGCTCATTTATTATTATTATTGTTATTATTAGCACCGCGTCTTATTACCCGTTCGGGTTATACGCACCTCATTTATTGAATTATATACTCACTTCAAAATGTAGAAAAAGATATTAAAAGTCCTGGATTAGAGGTTAATTTAACCATTTTGTAAGGTTATTTCAGAGCTTTCAAAGTTGCAGCTAAACGATTTTTCCCTTTTAAAAGATAACAAAATGTTTCGTATTTGGAACTCTGAGTGAATTTTAATCTTCTAGTAATACGAATCAGGAGAGTTATGAACCATCAGGAGTTCATACACTCTTTGTAAGACCGACTCCCACATGCTACTAGTTCCACTTAATTCAAAACTTCTATTAAAAGGCTAAATATAACTTAAGATGGAAATTCAATTTGACTATGGATATAGCCATCACTTGGTATACGAGTATCTTTAATTTGAATGTTCATATATTATTTTATTACTTTAAGTCATGTGATATGCAACTGTCACTTTTCACTGATAAAATCCAATGTCATAAATGTAGAGGGGAATCTGGGGGATGCATAACTCCCTGAATTCTTATGGACATGCCGTAAAGAGGACATTTATTGGCTGAAGGTATAGTAAAATTTTTTTAAACCCCCTTTCCCTCTTAGATAAATTATCTTTCTACGCCCTTTAGCAATACCTATGAAAATACTATTACTAATAAAGTAATCTTTAGTAATCTTTAGCACCGCGTCTTACTAGCCGTTCGGGTTATACGCTTACTAATAAAGTAAAAGTTTATCACAATTGACCGCAAAAATGTTTGTATTTCTAAAAGTTCTTTCTTACCAGATATCTACTAAAATATTGATGACTATTTTACCATAGCAAACATACTCTATTTATTGATATAGCACAACGCCTTATAATGTCTTGATCAAGTGATTGCAGTGGTTGGTGAGAATTATAAACGATCCCATTCAAATGTATGGTGGTGCTGAAGAAGGTTATTTATTATTTGTAAACAGGTTCGTCCTGTTATCCAATTAGTAAATACCTAAGATCTATGGTTGTGTGGATCTATATTTTAATTAGTAAGTTAAACGCAAGGGCTATTAGCGGCTTAATCTAAAGTGAAAAGGTGTAGAATAGAAAGTGCACTCGAACTATCGTTTAAAGAGGATGTGAGAACCATAGTGATACATCCCACCATCCTTTGGGAACCCGGCTGATATTCGAACCCCGAATTCCCAGTCATTGGCGGCCAGGAACATTGCAAGTCTAACGCCTTAAACTGCATGGCCAGTGGGGTGTATATAGTATTATGTGAACTAAGTATGGTAACACAATACATTAAATAAATAACTTGGTACGTAATACTGACTTTCACAAATATCCATTTAAATATTTGATGATAAACTACACCTAAACATGGGAATCAAAACTAACCAACACATGCCCCTTTTTTAAATAAGACTGATGTATATCCCTGGTTATACGATTTTGGCTAGCCCAGTGGAAGGGTATTACCTTCCAAACCCAAAGGTACTAATTTTTATTCCCGTGTACATGGGTAATATTTCAACATATATTAAAACGTACTAATTTATTTTGTAAGCTGTATGCTGATATGATCTGTATGTAGTAGAAAGTGCGCGTCAAATACCCCTTCCCCCCCCCCCCCCAAAGGCATTTACCTTTAAAACCTGGTCGTCTTGTCTAGAAAGTTATAGAACCACCCATATCTACATGTTTACAATCAATTACATTTTTCAAACTCACTAGATTAGAATCAATAGTCCATAGTAGGAATGTATCACGCTGGTAAATGATTGGTTATGACATCGTTAGTAACAAGATTCTTTCGTTTTTCGCGTGTCACAAAGATATTAATACTGTAGACTTTCTTTGAAACAATATTTTACGTGTTCTATGTCTTCATCCGGGCCCACCCAGGAGTTTTTCAACAAGAAATAACAAGCTATCTTTCTAACAAATGATCCACGTTTAAAAAACAACCTGTGGTTGCTCTAGAATATACTTTTTCAACTTTTACACAACTATTTATTTGAAGGGTTCTATAAGAAAAAAAAAGATGTATTAGAGTTTGTTGTATAATATAATCAATTAGTTTCTTAGTTATCTCTAAAATAGATTGAAAGGGTATTTTCTTTCTTTTTTAAATTAGATTTAGTTATTTAACGAGTATATTCTAAATTCTTTGATACATCATCACAAGACTTGCAAAAGGACAGATCATTTATTTCTCATCACCCAATCTTAGTTGAAGTTTTTGGAGTTGAAACGTTCGTAAACTGTGTTTTACTTTGTTCGTACATTATTATTTTTCGGTGACCTGGTGGTCTAGGGGTAAGGTGTCAGACTTCTGTGCTGGCGGCCGGGGTTCAATCCTCGGTCCCGGCACAAATTTATCTGATTACCAAACCCTTCCTTCACCTCTGACAAGACATCTTGTGAATGTGGGGAATGCCAGGCCTCCACCGTGGTTTGGATTCCACGTTAATTGTAGGTCCTTCATTTCATCTCACAATCACCCTATCCATTACACATTAGCGTAGGTGCGTATAACCCGAACGGGTAGTAAGACGCGGTGCTAATAATAATAATAATAATAATAATATTTTCAAAAATACACTACAGCTACTTATCCGGGTACTATTTATCGCTAATTCTCAAAATGTGTTAGTGTGGGTGGGTGCCGTAAAATATCATCATGCTCATCATCATCATAAAAATCCCGAGTATTATAACACATTAAGTTTAATTGGTTCTAATATATAGATTGTTAATAAACATGGTGCCAAACATAGGGAATTAAAATAAATGGCATGACACAATCGTACGTACTTACTCATATTTGGTCAAACAAATAGACTAATAAATAAATCTGTTATCACTAAGAAACCCCTTGATCAGTTTTACTCATAGAAACAAATATTTTATAAACTAATGAAACACTTTTCAGATATAAATTTTAAACAAAATTACTATAGCCATTAAAAAAATTGCATATATTATAAAATACTCTGGTCTAATGGGCAGAACTCCTTGATACAGATTCAGAGGTCTTGAGTTCAATCCCCGGTGCTTCCACATTTTCTGTGAAACAGTGGGTTTGGAACGGGGTGAACTCTGTCTCGATGAAGACAATGAGGAACTACTTGGATGAAAAAGTTAGCAGTTCTGGTCTAGAAAATCGATATTAACGGCTGGAGGGCTCGTTGGGCTGTTCATATGACACACCCTATCCACATAAGTTTGTACTATCTTCACCAACAGATGGCGATCGTTCGGTCGTTATGGCTCGATTAAGGGCTGATGCCATGGTATTTTTATATATTATCAAATTAATCATAAGAAGACTATCGTCAAATACTTTGTTTGGTATAAAATAGAAGATTATTTCTTTTACTTATAATGTAAAATACTCCAATAGTAAATTTTCAAATGTTCAAATATTAGCCATAGTATTGAATGGTAAATCCATTGGGAAGAGACCAGCGGGAAGGCCTAGATGCAGATGCGAGGACAACATTAGAATGGATCTGAAAGAGAGAGGGTGTAATAAGGTGAATCGAATAGGAATAGCTCAAGATAGGGGTAGATGGAGTAATGATGTGTGGCAATGAACGTTCGAAGCTCCGAATGCCATAGATAAAGTGTTTAAACTACCCTTAAACGAATCTTTTCTTGAAACACAAATATACAGTCTTTTTTTTTAATGTCATAACACTGGCAAGGTATCCGATTTAAACCAAACCGTTAGAGAGTCATCTCAGTAAAAAAAATTGGCATTTTCAAATATTAGTCTTATATAAACTAACCTTAATTTGAGGGATAGAATTAAAATCAACTAAACCCCCTGAGGTATAGCCACATAATATATATATAGTTTGAACAAACTCAATTTAAAGTACAAACAGACAAGGGGACAGACAGAATGGTGAGAACCTCTCTTTTGGGTTCGGGGGCACTTAAAGCGTCAACATTAATTATCTCATGGTCAAAAATGTTCATTATTAAATTTTTTTTCTATACATGAGAAATTAAAAGGGATTATAGCCACAACTTGAATAATTATATAGGCCTACAGTAATATATTTATTATATTATGTAAGCCTAAGAGATAATAAACATTCTTGAAAGTTTCAGTTAAAATTAAAACTCCAAATTGTTCGCTATTTAGGTCTCGTGAAGCTTGCCACACAAGAGGCCCGACGTTTATAATGACGTTAATTTCGCCAGTCCATCTCGGCGCGACGCGGGTGTTTCATCAGTCCTGTCACGTCGTCATCATCGTCACAAGAGTCGTACCCCTTCTCGGAAACAAGACCTCTTATTAGTTCTCACCATCAGGCAAGGTAGTCTGAACGCGAGTGAGTACTAAAAAAAAACAGGTCTCTAATTTACTCGCGTAATTAGGAGTTGGGACGCCGCTCAACGACCGCGAGTGGAATCTGTAATATGGTTGAAACGTCCGGATACATTCTGATGGATGGGTTGTTTTCTCTTTTGCATCTCGGGAATGAGTTTTATTTTCTGTTTTAAACGTTTAATTGGTAATCGTCATGCAGATGTGCTTCGCAATCACAGCTGTTTCAACACGTGCCGGTGGTCACGCTGTCTGAACATCAGGCTTATCGAGCCTTGTTGGTGGGTGACAAAGGGGTAGGAGGTTTCTGATTTGTGTTTATTATTATTATTATTATTATATTATTATTATTATTATTATTAGCACCGTGTCTTACTACCCGTTCGGGTAATACGCACTTACACTAATGTGTAATGGTAGGATGATTGTGAGATGAAATATAGGACCTACAGTTTAACGTGGGATCCGAACCACGGCGGAGGCCTGGCATTCCACACATTCACAAGTTGTGATTAATACACGTTTTGTCAGAGGTGAAGGAAGGGTTTGGCAATCAGATAAATCTGTGCCGGGACAGAGGATTGAACCCTAGACCCTCAACACAGAAGTCTGACACCTTACCCCTAGACCACCAGGTCACCTTCTGATCTGTAATTTAGTTTCGTTTTTAAACGTTTAAGGGATGATCCTAATTTTGATGTGACTTGCAGACACAAATGTTCCAACCTGCGGTGGTGGGCATGCAATCTAAATGTCAAGCTCGTTTAGTCTAGTTTGTAGGTAGACGGGTTAGTTGGGAATTGAATCGCGGCTGGGTGAGCTGAGGGTGGTTTTTATTCAATTCCACTCTCCATGCAAATGCAACATTTCTCTAAATTCTACCTTACCCATTCCTACTCTATTAGCGTAATCAATATACATGCGTATTACCCGAACGGTTCGTGAGATACAGTTAAAAAAGAAACTATTTTAGTATCTTCTGATGTATATATTTAGTAGTATTAATACTTACAATAAAGAGATTACTAACGAATTATTCTAAGGGATAAAGATCGGGAGAGTAAATTACAGAACAATTATGTATTACTGTTGAGAGAAGATTTGAAAACTATGATGATAAAACTAGAAACCACATTTGGAAAAACACTTCCAGTGCATCCGGCTGGGATTCGAAACTTGACCTCTTAAGTTATATTATTATATAATCAATTTGTTTAGCAAACATGCTTAAAATATTTTTAATACTATAAATAACACAGACTGTGCAAATGGATATTGATTTAAAAAACTCAAATTGAAAAATTGAAAAATGACACTTGGACCGGGCTCGATTTCCGTGTCCAGGTTTCATTTTTAAATTTAGAGAATCTTGTATTTGGTTGTCAAATGATAATTAAAAATAAAAAGTATTTATAAATAGTTGTACTCTTTAAAACATTTTTAACTAAACGACTGATTTTTCGGGGGGAATATTATATTACACAGGGTGTTCGGAAAGTAATGGTCGATCTATCATGGAAGCCGTGCTACGGGTGCAGTGATATTGGGACATACGCATGGTGATAAAGGGATTAGTTACGAAGTTACACCGAATTTTCAGAGCTCTGTGATTATTTACGATTGTGTAGGAGTGATTTAAAATGAACAGTAATATAAAGAATCCCACTGCGTGGTAAGTCCATTCTGTGATAACATCTCTTCAAGCAAAAAAACATAAATGTAACGGAAATTCATTGCCAGCTTCGTCAAGTGTGTGTCCTTGCTGTAATAAGTAAAGGTGAGGTTAGGAAATAGTGTCGTGAATCTTAAATATGGCTGAGCAAACGTTCATGAAGAGTACCAGAGCGCTATGTCCTCTGTAATCTCTCTGGACTTGGTTGAACGCGTGAAGATGATCCGTGAAAAGAGTCCCTCCACGCGTTCTGAACTTTTATCAGACTTTTATCCAGAATTCACGTAGTTTTGTTATGAAAGTTACCGAGAAGCTTCAGCATCGTAAATTTGTGCTTGATGGATGTCAAAAGATGTTGATAAATATTCACCAGAAGCAACAAATGGCGTCAGCCCTGATATTCCTTGAACACGGCGCGTTTGATGGTGACACATTCCTTTACCACATCGTAGTGGAGATAAAACCTGGTTTTTACACTTTAATGTCGAAAAAAACCCAGCCCTTGCACACAGAATCATCAAAGCATAAGAAATTCAAGGACACGTTTTCAAAGAGATGGCATCTATAGTCTGGGGTCGGAGGGAAATTCTACTTTATTAATTTATGGTACTTAAACGACATAGATTGAGAAATCTGAGGCAGGTCATTCAAAACAAAAGTCGTGGTCTGGCGTCATCCTTTTGCATAACAACGCCCGACCACACACCATACCGTCATTCTCTTTGAGGAGTTTGGATGGAAAGTGTTCTATCATCTGCCCTACAGCCCGGACCTTGTGCCAAGTGACCACCACTTGTTCTTGCACTTGAATAAATTCCTTGTTCACAAAGCTTTGGGGACGCGTCGAGCTCAAAAGGGTGATGTGGGGCAGTCTGAACTCACAGGCGGCAAACTTCTATGACATAGGTATACTAAAGCTGGTGCCACGCAACGACCGGTGTTTAAATTTTTGCTGTGAATATGTGGAAAAATAACCTAAGTTCAAAAATGTATTTTGCCAGCAATATAATTTTTTTAAATTGTTACTTTGTGTCTTAATGGCCAATCGGCCCTTTCTTTCCAAACATCCTTCGTATATGATATGATTTTTAAATTCTGTTTATCTACACTTGAAATATAAAATTAATTTTATATCGCTCACTCTTTGCCTAAAACATTCTAAGCTTAAATAGTTCTTAAATTAATTTAGACTTTTCATGTTCTATAAACGATGACTTAACACCATTTACTTGGTTCATCTCCTAAGGTAGAAGTGTAAGGGACGCTAAAAAAAAGGTAAGTGTTTTTGCGGTATTTATAGCTAAACGTTTTTTTGCCAAAATAAATAAACTATTGCTCGAGTAGAAACATAGTTTAAATTTCTTCACATAGCGATATCAACAATTGTTGAAAATCTGTCATGAGCAAAGTGGCATTAGATGAAAAACGTTTTAAATAAAGAGAAAAAGCTGTCATTAAATTCCAAGACACCCTTGACAGATATCCAAGAAATTTTGAGGCTACAATGTGAAGAAAATTAAACTCTATGCATCTACTGAATGCATATTTGATGTCTTCTATCTAAAAAATGTTTTGACTTAAAAACTGCAAAAACCCTGCCTTTTTCTCGCGTCCTCTACACTCCTTCCTTAATATCGAACCTTATCCTGTCCACGTATATTTTATATATACTTTAGATGCTAACCATAGTAGACCTGCCAGGAATAATAATTATATCAAAAGCTAATGCACTTTGATATAATGATAGCTTCATACGTGACTATGCACATTATAAAGTATCGTTATTCATTTCTGGTCATTTGTAGATCATTACTCAAAAACGTTGATTCAACTTTCTGACATGAAAATTGCTCTTTTAAATCTCTTCCTTAGCCCTCATATCCAAATACATATTAGAAACTCACATACACAAAGCAATGAGAACAAAGTTAATGGCATTTTTTCTCTCTACCCCAAAACACACGCACGATCAAATAAAGTTATTACAGATTCATGTAAATATTAGATATCACATGTCTCAGAAGATAAAATGGAATATAGAAAGTATTTTTCTTTCAAACTCCATCATAACGTTCGTCTGGAGATGATGATGTTTTATTCATACGTCCATCCCATTCGATGTTCCGTCTTGTAGTTAATGTTCTACTTAGACATGATTATTTTTTAAATAAACGTCTGTGTGTGTGATACAGTAATCTTGCTCCACATGTACGTTTTGAAAGCTAAGGCTATTATATCCGGGGAATATCCATCGACACTCGTGTCGGCAGTCTCCTTTTAAAATTCGTGACGGTGTGCACTTTTTTACCAATGCGCTCAGCAAAACATGTGCTATTAATCAACAAGTCCGTTATTAGTTACTTCCAAATATGGTTACCAATTGAACGACAATTAAGTAGAAGACGTGATAGTCGCCCAGATTGAATACCCTAACCTGTTTAACGATTTTTTTTTCTGCTATCTTTTTTTTTCCTGCTTTTTATTTTGTCGAAACAACGTAGAACTTTCAAAACACATTTAAAATTGTGTCAAATAAATTATGTACTTCGATAGGAGGATTTTTATTAAGTATCCTAATTTTATAAGGGTCCATTAGATTTTTTATTTATAGATAATCAGTCTCCATGAATTAGGGGTTGGAGAGTACGAATTAATCTCAAGGGAGCCATTGGTTCTACCGTAAGTGAGGCCTACAGTAATTTTGTATTTGTGTGTATGAGTGTGTTCTGTGAACCAATTATTAAAATTCTTGGCACTTGTTTATTTTGTTTCTTTTAATTTTAACATCATGGTAATATTAAAAAAAAATTACCACATGGTTTTACTACCCTTTCTTGTTATACGCATTTTAATTACACTAATGGGAATGAGTAGGGATGGGGTAGGTAAAACTTAAGAGGGAATTAACACATTCTTACGTTTAGGGGGAGTGGGAGACAATTTAGGTGAAACTACCTTAAGTACAATTGGACGGGCTTCTTAACACTGACCTTTACGTCACAAGAAAACCAGTCTAGTTGAGCCTGACATTCAGTACGCGTGTCCCCAATACCCCCCGTGCGGATATCATAGTTATTAACAGTTTAATATATAAAGCACATCCGCTTCTGTGGCTGCATAGTCTTAAGGCATCATTCTAGTGACGGACTAGACTGCTGATGACGGGGATATCGGTGTTCGAATCCTGGTCGGGTGTATTAAAGGCGTTTTTTTTTCCAAAATGGTTCTCCACTTTCCCTCCACAAAAATGAGGATACACTTCTTCTAAAATTCAAACTAGCTCATCCTTAACTCATTTAAGCGTAATTAGTGTATTAAAGGCGTTTTTTTTTTCCAAAATGGTTCTCCACTTTCCCTCCACAAAAATGAGGATACACTTCCTCTAAAATTCAAACTAGCTCATCCTTAACTCATTTCAGCGTAATTAGTACATAGACTTATAACCCAAACGTGTAGTAAGACGTGATGCTAAAAAAAAAGACATATAGGGAAGAAGAAGATATTATTCCATTAATGTGGAGAGGGAATGGGAAACTCACATATGAAAAACCGTCCTCAGTGGACTAGCTGAGATTCCAAACTTAATATTCCCGTCAGTGGCAATTGTAATATTGATTGATGCCTTAGCTGGTGTTACCACCGTTGTAGGTTCCATCATGTTTCCTCTAAAGTATAATATGAAGCTTAAAATTTGGTATTGAATATTAATTTCACAAGGGACTTTAGTCTTAATTTTCTAAACAAAAGGCTATATTGGCATCCAACCCTAACGTCTGGGCAGAAGATCTGAGTAAAATAAGAACTCCATAAGCCCACGATCGGTTGGCAACGGGTGATGGAAAGCCGTATCTCGGTTGAGTTGCAGTCGCGTTGCGATGGTGAAAGAAGGGCTAAGATTCCCCCAAATGTAACTCAACCGAGAAAGAGCTTTCCAGCAACGGTTGCCAACTGATCGCGAGGTTCGTTCTTCTTCCACTAGAGCAACCTGTTTTAAATTACTTTAAAAACAATATGTGGAACAGTTCTGATGAAGCTATTGTATTCACGTACTAGTATACCAAAAAAATTACTAAAAATAAAACGGCATTTTAGGATTCATTTATTTATAAGCAATAACAATAATATACGTGTTTATATCTGCGAAAGAACTGAAATAATACGACAGTAAATTTATTTTAATTTATAGCTGTATAGACAAAGAAACTTTTCTACCACTTTAACAAGAAAAATACAAAAGTATTGTTCATTACTCTTAGTAATTACGTTTGCCAAACATTATTGAAACACTGAGAACAAATTTTATCTTACAACAGTTGTCTTTGACACGTTCAGTCTTGTTGCAATCAGTTACAGACCTGTTGGATCAGGCTCGTGTTTCAGTCGCTATATTGTGAGGTTTGTGCTAAAATCGTGGGTCCGACTCGCAAATATCTCGAAAAGTAAGGTAAGTGTGACTTTTTCTTCGGCCAAATTGCGGTCGCGTTTAGGCAGACACTTTGTTTTTCAGCCTTTCTGTCACGGGAACGTATAGATTTAGAAGTTCGTCGTTTCTAAACGAGCTTGTTTTGTAACTTTTTTATATATTTTTTACCTTTCACAATGTCCTTTAGGTCGGATGTAAGCAAACAATAAAGTAATTCAACTGTAAATGACACATACATGCTCACTAGTTGTGTCGTTGACACAAGCTACGAGTGGCGCAGTTGATACTATCACCCTAATTCCAAATAAATATCAAGGGTGATAGCGATAAGTGTGCCCTAGTTATCTTTAAAAAGACCTCATTCTACCACAATATCCCCAGATGTTAAGCTGTTCAACATGAACACAATGTAGTGAAGACATTTAAATTGGGCAAGGAAATACGGAGATACAAATAGACAAATTCAAATTAAATTAATGTATTTAAAATAAAGTTTAAATATACTATGTAAGTTTATAGCTAAGCCCTGAGATTATTTTAGTGAATATGACAGCAGACAACTAGTTGTTTGCGTCCATTTAATGGGAAGCTAGAAGTTACAACATTCTAAAACAAAAATATTAATTCTTTGGGTCAAGCAATATGGGATTTATTAACAATAATAAAGCTCTAATAATATCCAAACCAATGGTATCAAAACTATATATTATTACCCAAAAGGACTGTAGTAGAAATAAAGATTCTGTGTCAGTAATACACTTTAATGTTGAAGGGAGATCTATTGAATAGAAATACCATATACTGTTGGCACAGCCGGGTATTTAAATCTATTCTTAGTGTTAATTGAGTAGCATAACCCAAATTAGGAATGCCTCCACAAAGTTTATTGTGTAAGAGTAAGTAATTAAAGTTCATCCAGGAACAAACAAAAGCCGACAGGCCAAGAAAATACGGGGTAGACAAATTCCCCTAAATCTAGTCTCAGGACAGAGGGTGTGAAACAATATATGGATGGACCTAGCAATCATAAATAACTCTATATAAGTTATTCTCACTGTCCTAAGTCATAATAGTGTTCAAATCCACTCCTAATGATAATGGTAGAATCATTATGAAATAAAACAACGTTACCTAGACCTCTACTGCCACACGGAATAATACAAAGCATTAGGGGACTAACGTCTATAAATTATAATGCTGGAAAATACACTTATCTGCTTCTAAGGACACCAAACCGAGAGTATTTAATCTCCGACTTACACACATCATCGTGCACGTAATTATACTCCATTCACGGTAGGAATTACTCTCTGAAAGGTCTTTTTTCCTACCAATATCCTACTATATAATAGATTTCTGGTAGGGGAAAAGGCCTTTCAGAAAACAATTCCTACGCTAAACAGACTTTAAGCTAAGTTTCCTAGACAAATATCATATTAAAGTATGCTACACATCCCAGCAACATGAGGCAATACCTTGAGTAAGTTACTTCTAAACAAATATAAATTATAAATTGACAAAGTGCCTGCCATTCAACAGAATAAAATTTAAACCTTATTCTAACAAGTCTTATAAGCACACATTAAGCAACTAAAAACTTTCTTAGAAGGAGACTTATAATTTCTCAAAGGACTCTCTCTCTCCACCTAGTCGGTGAGAACATCGATAGCAGTGTGTCTTCTTAGGCCGTTGATTGAAAAATAAGTTCAATTTAGTAAGATGAACACCCAACTTTACATGACCAAAATATCGGGTGAAGAAGGGACGGGTAGGGAGAAAACTTATTTCCTCAGTCGTCGTTCCATTTTAGTATATATTGTTGGAGTCGGTCGCTTACTTCTCGTGGCTACAAGAGTTAAGAACCTTGGCCCTGTCGAGTGCAAGTCTTCACTTCAACCTATTTTGTGGGATTGTGGGTGGGAATCATGGAAACCCTAGATGGCGCTAGCTACCGGACAGGTCTTGCGGAAAAAGCATACGTCTGGAAATATAAGTTTTCTCGAGCACCAGGGAAATTTTTATACTAATATTTTCAACACTACTTCTAAGATAATGTACCGATGTTTATCAATTGTAACTTTTTTTGTTTTGTTTTGTTATGAAGCCGGTAGTTTTCTTTTGAAAAATGTCAATTTTATCAATATTTTATCACTGTTAAAATTATAGAGGAGGTGTGTATACAAAAAGTATAACTTAATCAACGTGTTTATATTCTTGAATAAACCGTTTCCGAAAAGAAAAATGACAAAACAATAGGAATTATTGAAGAACACCGTTTGTTCCCACGGCTCTGCATTTCCACACCAAATGACTGTGGTGGAGAGCTTCATGCGCTTGCGTGAGACGTTCCTTGTTTCTCCAATTTGAAGGAGTAAGTAGAATCGAATAGGCCATTTGAACACACGATTGTATCAGAAATTGTACTTAGATTGTGCATGTAACCAAAGTTTAGTTCATATAAGCTGACATGGTAAGTAGAAACATGTTGTTATTGGTGTTTATTTTATGATTTATACCCGCCTCGGTGGCGTAGTTGGCTAACGCGCTAGACGTGTTGAGCTCGACTGCTGAGGACGGGGCGATAGAGGTTCGAATCTCGGTTGGGTGAACTGGGGGAGGGGGGGGGTCCTAAATGGTTTTACACTCTCCCTCCGCGCAAATATGTGTTCACTTCCTCTAATTCAACCTTCCCAATTCCTAATCCATTAGAGTAATTAGTACTTAAAGCGTATAACCCGAACGGGTAGTAAGAAGCGGTGCTATTAATATTATTATTTTATTGTTTACAGGGAAGATATTTAGGAACAGAGAATAAAATATATAATACATTATTATGAAGGGTTAAATACCTTTATTGAGCCCGTCACACAAGCAGTAATGTATTTTTACTTGTTGTGGTTTATTAAAAAAGCAAGGTATTAATTTTATATGTGTGCTGGCTGTGCTTTATCACAGACAAAGCCTATCTGGTGACGTCCCCCTTACTGTACTCTAGAGCTTCTATCTTAATTTGTCCCATCTCCTGCTCTCAGATTTTCAGCGGATAATCCAACACTTCTCAACGAGGTTTATTAATGGCGTAGGTTTCTTGTTTGTGCCATTTCACGCCCAGAACGTGAGAAGAAGGTCGAGACATGGATTTCCTTTGAACAATATCCCTCTCACCCCCTTTTATCCAGTTTCAAGTATTCTAACATTCAAAATCTAACATCTTATATATAAACTAAAGACTTAATTTTTAATTTAACACGAAAATCTAACGACTTATTTGACATTAGTAAATCTATTTTTGATCTGTTTTTTATACTTTTTTTTTTGTAGTTTCAACATCAAGGTTATTAACGCATTACCTACTTTGGTGGCTGCATGGTCTAAGGCGCCACTCTCGTGTTGGACTAGACTGCCGATGACAGGGAGATCGGGTGTATTGAGGCTGATTTTCCACCATCTCTCAACACAAATGCGGGTATTATTAATCTAAATTCAATTTTCCTCATACCAAAATCATTAGCGTAATTAGTACATATGCGTATAACCTGAAACAGGTAGTAAGACAATTAACGAATTATTACAAGGGGTCATAATGATTAGAAGAATAACTTTGAGGAAATTCACCCGAATTTGAGTTGAGAGGAGATATTAAAAGCACGGTGGTTATTCTCTTGTAGAACATAAACCACACGCATTAGTTTACCCGGCTGAGATTTGAACCCTACCTTTAAATGTATATGCACATTTAACGCCTCGACCGTACGTGTCACCTGCAATCCTGTTTATAGTGCACTTGATTCCTTTGACCGTGGGACCACTGTTTTGGGTTTGGATCTGTTTAAAACGACTGTTTGTTGTTCAATTAAGTCTATATGAATGTTTTTTGGGTTGACTTTTGTGACAGTTGCTGGTCTTAGTTTTAGTCAGTCATCCAAACATAAGTTTAAAACTTTTTTTTTAGCAACGCGTATTACTAACCAATCGGGATATGCGCTCATGTTCTAATTACTTTAACGGTTTTAGGGATTAGGAAGGTTATATTTAGTAGAAGTGCACCAGCATTTGCAGGGAGGGTGGAAAACTATTTTGGAAAAATCCTCAGTACACCCGACCAAGAGATTCTAACCTCGATCTTCCGTCATCGGCAGTCACTCTAATCTACTACAAGAGTAGCGCGTTAGACCACATGGCAACCGAAGTGGACTTTCAAATGGTCTCACTTTAGATTAGTTTGTAAGATATTCGTTGATTTTATTTATTTATATAATATAGTTTAATATATATGTATGCACATGCCATCTGCCCTGAAAGGTAGCAAGCTTACCTTGACGGATTACTACGACCCTATCTTATTAGTTTTACCATAGTTGAATTATGCGAGGTAAGCATACTCTTTTATAGTGTAAATGAAGGATACATACAGTGAGTACTTCATATTTTGTAGTTCATTAAAATAGTTTTTAAGTTTAGAGAAAACGAAACCTATTGACTTCTGTAAATAATAATCGACCTTGGGTCTTTTGCTATGCACGTCCAAGAATTAATCAGGTTCAATACACACTGATGTTTTCGTGCGCCGTCTTATAGGAAGTGGCCTAAAATAACAGGTTTGTCGTCACTTCGTTGCGACGCACGAGTTAATAGAGGTCCTGACTGCCCACACACCCCCTGACTGGCCTGTTCTCTTGATACTGTTCGCCTGTTACTCCCTAGATTGCTCTCAAGTGTAGAGTTTCCCCTCCCCCTTCTACGTCTTGAAACACCCTTCAGACAAGACACCTGTCCATGTTCACATCATTAACTCATACTAGTGACTAGAGAGCTACTCTCACATTTCACCTTTATAAAGAATGTTCGTTCGATAAGGTAGGAACTTTATAACAGATGGCGAGAGATTTTTTTCTTTTGTATTGGACAACTAAACGCCTACTTTCGAAATATGGGTTGTAGATTCTTTTTATAAAGCGAAAAATTAAAAGGAGTTAGTACGAATCTATAGAGCCGCTAAACATTCATTATGAATATTTACAAACTGTAAAACAGGCAAAACAAACTTGTAGCTAAACCTGTGCTTCTTTGTACGTCCCACATACCTTATGATGAACCAAAACGCAGCCCAATTTTTTTTTTTACAACGTTGTGGAAATACACCATTTTATAATATTATCCGTTACATTTAAGGTGGCTACTTCGTTAAACAAGAAAGTAATGATCGTCAGGCCACACTGATTAAAATACAATGGCTTGTGTCGTTTTTCTGAAACTACTATATTATGTATAAGCTTATACTCCCTTTCAACCTTCCTCTACAACCACCCTTTGTCATGTAAATAAGAAAAGGTGAAAATAAAACTACCAAACTTCTCTCAAGGTAAACAGTAAAGCTCTCAGCTAGTTCTCAAATATGTTTAAATTTTCTGTTTTGAGCCTATCAAAAAATTATTATATTTGTTAGGGGAAGGCTAAATCTAGAGCCCTTTTTCAGCAAGCCTAGTCTCATAGCTCCACAAATATATTTAAAAATTTGTTGAAAATGAGATTATTACGTTAGTGCTGAACGTCTTCGTGTCAATATATCGCTTACCGAGATTACCCCCTTAAAGTAAATAATTTTACAGTATTTATGACAAACTTTTTTTTTACCAAAATAAATAAGATTGTTTCAAAAATACGTTAATTTTAACTTTACACACACACACACACACACACACACACACACACACACACACACACACACACACACACACTCAAATGTCATTAGTTCTTGATTATTGGTCCTTGGCATCATGTAATTTAAAGAAGACTTTTTATTCTAAATTAATAAGTTTTTGGACCAAATTCTATCATGCTCGTGACAAAATATTAAGAAACTGTTGATATTACTATGAAACTAAACTAAATATTTTTGTTGACGTCAAAAAGATGGTTTGCTATAAAAAAAAACCTGCAAAATTACTGAGATTAACTTCTCCTTCCATCAGATTTTAATTGAATACAACTCAAAACTTATCAACTATTTTTAAATAATGCTATATCGAAATTGTAAGAATTTTCTGGAGAACAATAAAGTCTTGAGTCTTGTCATTTTATTTAAAATTAATTTTAAATTTGTATTGTAAAATAATTTTAAGTAGGAGACTATTTTACTTGAGGTGACAATGTTGTATTATTGTTTTGAAATGCGTTTCCCTAGTATTTTAAATTTTTGATCGTACCCTTATGATCAAAGGTTTGGCACGCCTACCGTAAAGCGTTCAACTCGCTTTGTACTTGGTAGCCGTTGACAGATGGGTCACCGTTTGAATCTCGGTCAGATGATATGAGGATGGTTATCCACATGTAGCTTTCATTTTAAATTCCCAATACTGTCTACATAAACTTGGGTTTTATTCCTCATCACTCCCATTTGGATTAAGTCTTTAATAAGCCCTATTTTAAACATATATATTAATAAAAACCTATTTGACGCACACTTTATTGAAGTGTTACGAGAGCAGAATTCTCCATTTATATTGTCTCATTAATTGTTTCGGTCACCAGTATCATGGTGGAGATGTAGGGGACGCGTGATAAGGGCAGTATTTTTGCACTTATAGTAAAATTGTATTTTATACCAAATTAAATTTTTTACTTATTTAGCATCGCGTCTTACTATCCGTTTGGGTTATACGCTTAAGTACTAATTACGCTAATGGATTTGGAATTGGGAAGGTTGAATTTAAGGTAATGAACGCGCATTTGCGTGGAGGTAGAGTGGAAAACCATTGAGGATAAACCCCCAGTTCACCCGACCGAGATTCGAACCTCGATGGTCTAGCTCAACACGACTAGCGCGTTAGCTAACTACGCCACCGAGGCGGATGCCAAAATAAATAAATATTGGTTCAGTACAAACGGTGTTAATTCAGTACAAACAGTGTTTCATTTTCTTCACATGCTAGTTTGTCAAAAGTCACCCAATTTAAAATATTTTATATATATATATATTATATATATATATATATATATATATATATAGTGTGAAGAATTTCTTCTAATATTTTCTAGAGACATTTAGTATATTAATATTTATTCTAGAATTTCACTCTAGAATTTAAGGTGTCACCCTGGTTACACCCATTGGGTATGAGGTTACTGAGAGATACACTCATTGGTGACTACTACTCATTGTAAGAAAGATTCACTAACCATTCCAAAGGTCGTCTATACATTTTCAGCGTGTTTTTTTATTATATTCTTTTTGTGGGTTTATCTATTTTAAGCGTGTTCTATCCGATCAAGCGACAAATTGTCCCAGACTGGAATGGTTGACAGTTTTATGTTGTCATTGAACATTATCTCAGCCAGCCACTAATTACACGACACTTGGGCGAGGGAGGGGTAGTGGTAGGAAGGGGAGAGAGTTGCTACCTGGAGACAGGGAAGACGATCCATTTAGAGTTGGCCTACTTCTACTTTCACGAAAACAAGGCGTCAAGTTGATTCACCTGTGATTTCATTACGGAAGTCTAAAAATAGATAACGGTTACGTCTGTCGGACTATGTACTGAAAGAGCGCAGACCACGTGTGTAACTACTTCTATCTATATAAGAAGCGCACCGTTGTTTGTAGTCTATGGCAACACCACAAGAAATTGATATTCTTCAGAAAGTACAGGTATCCCGAGATTCGTGAGTTGGTCATTTATCAATTTAACCTACATACATACACCGCACAGACCAACGGAAAACCAACTGCACAAGGCAAGCATCGTTTACGGATTTTGACACCAACATGAAGTTCCTTATTTCAAATAAAATATACTTTAATGTGGGTTGAAATATAAATTTACGCATTTAAGCACATTTTTTATTTCATATCGGTGAAAGTGGACTTTGAGAAGAGAGCAAACTCACTCACTCATCTTGAACTACGTCGAAGCATGGTGTTTTAGAGGTGTGAAATATTTACAGCCGATTTATAACCAAGAATGGGCGGCGTGAATCGGGTGGCTGCCCGGGGCTTTGGCTTGAAGGGGGATGCCAAACAGACCACCAACTTAACCCGAGTGTGATAAGATTATGTTAGGTTTGGGGACTATTTTCATTTCACGCCCAGTTTACGTTAGATGTGGATATATTAGATTTAGAAATTATTTTCAATTTTTTTTTTTTCTATCCTCCGGCTATATAGAAAGAGAGCAATTCCGTCCGATCGCAAAACCTCAGGCCATTCCTTTCAACCAAGCGATGTTTTATATTTGTGACGTCATCCCCTTAATTTTTATGTTTCTACGCTCATATTAATCAGGTGCAGATATTTAGTACATATTTTAAAATACCAAATTTGAGGACACTCGCCCCAAACATTATTTATCTCTACAAAGAATCTGTAATCCTGACATTAGATGAATATAGCTCCGATACACTTATCCCTGGTTCGGTGGAACCTAAATGAAATTTGTATTTATTTATGTGTGAGTTGGACTTATTATCCGGTTAGGGTGACCTACATTAATTATTTATCACTCCAGATTTGATCGTTTTATGTTAAGAGGACTTAAGTTAGCATTTAACGTGCTTGTAATATATTCTGCTTAGAAAGTACTCGTTAAATACCTCCAATAAATAACCTAAACTAAACCGATAATCGACCCTCTTTCCTTCGTTTATCACCTTCACTAAATTTTTTTCCACCCCACCTGTCATAACAGTGAGTGACGAGTCTTAGTTATTGCTCTGATGTAGTAAATCAAGCCTCCATAACCACCACCACCCTCCCTTTACCCTCCCAAATTCTGTGTGCTATGTGCCATTAGTGTTAAGTTAAGGTGTAAGCAACGTTGTTTTTTTCTCCCCGCCCATGACGTCTTGCATGTGAAATGTTGATGGAGGGTTGCACACAAGACCTCTAGCCCGAAGCTGCTCAGTCAATGTCTTTAACACAGTTGAGTGAGGGGGAGCTGGAGGGCCTGACCCCACAGCTTACACACAAAACACATCTCATAACCAACATAAAAAAACAACAGAATTCGTTTGAGAGAAGGTGCGTTACCGTGAACAAAGAGATTCTCCTTGTATTTCCCCTCTCAAACCACCTCCTCTAAAAGACCAGATTCGCTATCTTGGAAAGAAAATGGGCGTACTAACACATGAAAGTTGTTGTGGAACGTAAAAAAAAAAGCAAAAAACATGGTAGGTAAACATTTAACTAGTTGTTTTTTTTGCTCCATGTCGCACTACTCTTACGGATTAAACGCTTTTAATTACACCAATTGTGAATGTGAGGAATGCCAGGTCTCCACCGTGGTTCGGATTCCACGTTAAACTGTAGGTCCTTCATTTCATCTCACAATCACCCTACCATTACACATTAGCGTAAGTGCGTATAACCCGAACGGGTAGTAAGACGCGGTGCTAATAATAATAATAATAATTACACCAATTGAGTAGGGGTGATAAAGATAGAATATAGACAGGGTTGCCATGTACATGGAAAACTGGGAGGTCCGGGAAACACAGATAATTTCACAAACAACTAGAAGAATACCTACCGGAATATTTGTGAATTTTTGACATTAATCTGTAAGCTTTTTATATTAGGCCCTTACAGAGAAGAAGAAAGTGAATTTCAGAAATAAGCACGTGAATTCAAAAAGCCTACATGTGTTATTTCCTCCCCCTCCTTCGTCTCCTATGGGTTGCGTAACAATTGCAACAAGGTCAAATCATACTTTTGTAAACACCAATGACATGACTTCACATTAATTAATTACATGAAAAAATAAATTTAATTCCTTTACACTACTCTTTAAAATATATTTTTAAAAAACGGGTATTTCTCTGGTAGACACAGGAAATTTCAAATTAAGAAAATAGTGGCAATCCTGATAAAGGAAATGAACTCTCAGAGAATTGGAAACCAATAAGGCGGGAGTGTAGGGGACGCGAGAAATAAGGTGTTTTTTTTTTTGCAGTTTTATTGCAAAATATTATTTTGGCCAAAACAACTCAAATATTTCTCCTGTAGAAACATATAACTTAATTTTTTTCACCATATTGATATCATTAGGCCTAGTTCTTGAATATTGGTCTTGGGCATAGCGGCATTATATGATAAACATGAAGAGAAAAGTTTTTTTTATCATTACATTAATATTTTGATATAAACAATGTAAAAACAATGCCATTTTTTAACGTCCCCTACTCTCCTACCTTAAGGAAAAACACCCTTTGTACACCCGGCCAAGATTAAAACCCTAACCTCCCCGTCACCGGCAAATTAAACTCTATGGGCTTGGCATTTTAGTTCGTGTAATCACCGCTGTGGGTCATAAATTTTGTTGATATTTTAATTCATAATCCTTTTAAAATAGTTATTCTTATAAGAGGATGAGAAAGCTAGAGGTTAAAGGAAATGTACCCGTATTTTTGTAGAGGGATATTGGATTATAATTTAATAAAAATAACAAAGTAGGCATACACCCTCTTAAGATTCCTACCATGAATTCTGCGTCACAAGTAAACCAGACAAGTTGATCGCTTGTACACCAGCGCAAGTCTTTTACCACTTTTTTCGTTCTAGTTTGTTTGACGTTAGAGAAGTATTTTAAGGATTACACGTATTTTGGAGACATGAATACATTGTATTGTATGCCAAGAGATTACGTGCGTAGAGTTTCAACTATCGCGGGATTCTTTCTTGGGAAAATAAAGTGCGGCATATCACAACTGTCAACTATTTTTTTTTCTTTTTTGTTTACACACAACTACAAGAATTCAATACTCTGATATGTTACTACTTCAAGAATTCAATACTCTGAGATGTTACTATTTAAGAATTCGATTCTCTGAGATGTTACTACTTCAAGAATTCGATTCTCTGAGATGTTACTATTCAAGAATTCGATTCTCTGAGATGTTACATATTCTCAAGTAATTCGATTCTTCTGAGATGTTACTATTCAAGAATTCGATTCTCTGAGATGTTACTACTTAAGGAAGCAAGTTGTGAAAATAAACACACAATTTATAATAATTTTGTATAAACAAATATAACTAACTGTATTTTTTTTTGTAATTTAGAGAGTTTAACACAGATTTTATTTAACGACTTACTCCAATAGATGGGTTTTCTGAAGGATAATAAATTCACACAACATTCACTTGTGAAGATAGTGGGAAAACCATTTCGACAGATCACACGCCGGAAATCGGTTCACCATGCCGAGATTCGAACCTTGGCCGACAATCCAGCGATTAACCGGTGCGGTTAATTTGTCATTAATAACTGTAGAAAGTTAATATTACATTTAATTTAAAAAAAACTTAACTCGCTGCTTATAATCTGTAAATTTTAATGCCCAATATGAAGTATTGAACGTGACAATGTTGCTATAATCTACAGTCCAATTTTCATAGAAAGGGCTTGTAAAACAATACAATTTTATTGCTGCCAACATTGATAACATTAGTGTTATTCTATAGGTATTGATAATATTCATCAAAAGTGACTGCTGCAGATCACATGATTTTGACGTATAAATACGTTAAAGTAGATTGAGTTTGTAGGTGACCTGGTGGTCTAGGGGTAAGGAGTCGGACTTCTGTGCTGGCGGCCGGGGTTCAATCCTCGGTCCCGGCACAGATTTATCTGATTACCAAAACCTTCCCTCACCTCTGACAAGACGTATATTAATCACAACTTGTGAATGTATGGAATGCCAGGCCTCACCGTGGTTCGGATTCCACGTTAAACTGTAGGTCCTTCATTTCATCTCACAATCACCCTTCCATTACACCGTAAGTGCGTATAACCCGAATGGGTAGTAAGACGCGGTGCTAATAATAATAATAATAGATTGAGTAATTTTTCTAGCTCTTAGATAAAATTCTTCCTATAACAAAAATTGATATTTGTTAGTACTCGCATACAAGATTACGTGATTAACCATGCGTCAGCGATTTTCCTCAATCGACAAACACACATTCCCACAGTTCAGTTGATTTATTACGCGTTGTAACTCACTTCGATGGCCGCATGGTTTAAACCGCTACTCTCGCAATATACTAGACCGCTGATGACAGGGAGATCGTGGTTTGTTCCCGGTCGAGTGTGACGAGGGTGGTTTCCCTAAATGGTTCCCACTATTTCTCCACGCAAATGTGAGTACACTTCTTCTGAACGCGTACTTGCTGATCCCTAACCCATTAGTGTAATTAATACATAAGCATATAATCCATAAGAGGTGACGCAAACAAAATTTATTATGGGTTGTACCTTTTTTCCAATCTAAGAGAACAGAATGACGATTAATTTTTAAAGTGAATGCCCGAAAAAAAAAGTACAAACACTAATCTTGGAAGATAGGTGCTGTCAGTGTACCCGGATGGGATTAGTACCTAAGCCTCTCTATTAGGTAAAGTACGCTAACGCTAAACTAGCTCTATCGGTTAGATGTTCAATATATACTTTGGTTCCAACAAAATTTAAGTACATTCTAATTATTATTATTATTAATTATTATTGGAATTCCATTACCTTACTGACTCTCTTAGGTTGGAAAACGTTCAAAGAAAGTTTGTCGCTGCGTACTATAATAAATACTTTATGATCGGATTTATTATGATTATGACAGAATTCGAAACCTCTTAGGGCTCCAAACTCTCTTCTCGCGTAGACTTTATTGTGATGCCATTTTTGTTTTTAATATATTCAATAGCAAAATTTATTGCAAATTTGCCCTTGATATGTAGGCGTTCATATCCCTTCTCGGGCTTCTCGTAATCCAAAATTATTTTTTCTCAATAGCTCTTATAAGGTAAGCCCTATAGGTCGTTGTATCCATAGCGCCAATTCTAGATTTGTCGAATTCGACTTTTATCATAAAAGAAAAGCTAAACTCTGAGAGTTATTTAAGTAAATCCCTTATCAATAATTTATCACAAAAGGTTCTGCCTATAATATCTAAATTTTACAATATTCTGATTTATTTTTTGCATATTGTTACTGCTTTTAAACCACGCTTTAGTTTTTTGTTATTATTGTATTTTTTATTATCATTATTAATTACTTTTTTATAACTACTAATCATTATATAACATTATTTAGCCATTTTTGTTTATCTTATTTTCTCGTGTAAATATATGTATTTGTAAGGTACTTGTGTACTTTCAGTGATGGCCTGTTATAGGTCTTACGACTGTTGGCCAGCACTATAATAAAGGAAATTGGAATATTATTATTTTATTATTATTATATTATTATTAGCACCGCGTCTTACCACCCGTTCGGGTTATACGCACTTACGCTAATTGTAATGGTAGGGTGATTGTGAGATGAAATTGAAGGACCTACAGTTTAACGTGGGATCCGAACCACGGTGGAGGCCGGCATTCTCACATTCACAAGTTGTGATTAATACACGTCTTGTCAGAGGTGAAGGAAGAGTTTGGAAATCAGATAGATCTGTGCCTGGACCGAGGATTGAACCTACATTCCAATTTAATAAAAGGCGCCTCTTACTTTGCATATTGGTGTTAGTGCCTGATTATAACTTACATTGCATGAGTACCCATTCCCTGTATTTGGAGGTGAGGCATACAGCATCCTATACCAATTTGTTGTTTCGTACTTATGCGTTTTTAAGGTCATTCGACCTATCAACATTTTATTGCACGATTCTAATAAATGTACTATTTATTTAAGATACATATACTCGTAATTAGTGATTCACCGATTTCAAATTATTACGGTTCACGAGTTTTAAGGGGTCAAACTTAACTTCTTTTTCCCCGTATCATTGTTAAGGTAAAATAATTAATATTTGTGGCTGAAATTTAGTAAACAGTAATGATTTAAAATCATTGAATATCTATTTATAGCATACATTTGTTAAAATTGTGTGAGACATTTTGTTAATGTTCGAATTGCCTTTAAAGTTTCCCAATGGGTTTGGAATTTTTTAAACAAACTTCACACTGCATCATGCCTACATCGAAAATATAATGAATCCGGAAACCAACAACAAAATTTCTTTTGATTCCCACAAATTACTTAATCTCACAAATACCTCCACCCTCCTTTACGCAATACTCCCCCCTCCTTCTCCCACTTCTCTTACCTATTTCTTCCCGCTATTCCTTCTTCAGGCTTTCATTTCTGGTTTCGCATCTCTCGTGGAAATCTTGATTCTGGAAAGTAATTAAAGTCCATTACCTTATAACACATTTATAGAAGAATTTTGGGTGGAATAGACTCTTAGAAATTACAAATACATTAGTTTGCGGTTAACGTTGATACATTTTTACTATTTTATTAGTGTTATTTTATAGGAATTTATATTTTCTATAAAAGTGAGAGCTGCAGATGACTTAACGTATGAATGCGTGAAAGTAAGATTTAATAACTGTTCTGTAAGATTTTCTTGTGGAAATTCAACTGTAATCTTTAAATCCAAATACATAAATTTACTTTCAAAAGTAATGGTTATTTTAACAAATTGCTTATACATTTACTTAACCTAAAACAGCAACACTTAACACTAACACACTCAATTCATAAACTATATGAACAGATAGAATAATACTACACAGTCTTTCAAACTTTTTCTTAGTTTTCTGACGAAAACTTATTTAAGTGTAGTTTATTGGTAGCCAAT
Organism: Timema cristinae; assembly: GCA_039000515.1. Lineage (NCBI taxonomy): Eukaryota > Metazoa > Arthropoda > Insecta > Phasmatodea > Timematidae > Timema > Timema cristinae. Next base: position 34,294,721 of record JBCFYV010000003.1, on the reverse strand, counting down.
TTTTGAAAAAAAATATCATTTAATCTATTACATTTTAAACAAAGTACGTGTCAATACCGTATGCACTGTATAATATATATATATATATATAATTATTATAGCACCGCATCTTACATACCCGTTCGGGTTATACGCACTTACGCTAATGTGTAATGATAAGGTATTGCGAGATGAAATGGAGGATCTACAGTTCAAAGTGGGATCCGAACCATGGTGTAGGCCTGGCATCCCCCACATTCACAAGTTGTGATTAATACACTTCTTGTCTGAGGTGAAAGAAGGGTTTGGCAATCAGATAAGTCTGTACCATGACCAAGGATTGAACCCCGGACGCCATTATAGAAGTCCGACACTTTACCCTTAAAGCTCCTGGTAACCTTATTTTCAATTGAATTTGGTTCTTGTTTCAGGTAGGAGTGCAACATATTCAAAAGTGCTACTCACGCAAAGTGTCAGTTGTTGAGCTTTGTATGGAGCCAACGTTTGGAGTGTCACAGTGAGTAGTCATTTACAAAGCTTCAGGATTTTAACTCTTACAAATATATTTGATTCTTTATTTCGATTAAGAAAGAATACACCCAAACATTGGAAGTACCTTTAGATTTTTATTTATAGCATGTTCGATTTAATTGACTTTTAATTACATGGAGTAGAGAATAGGAAGGTATAATTTTAAAAAACTTTCATTTCTGTTTAGAAGTAGGAAGAAGCTATTTAGAAATTAAACCTCCTAAGGTGTATTAGAGTCCACTCCTACTGGAAAAATATACCAAACGAGCTTGACGTCTTAGTCTGCGTGATCAGTTATGTGGATATTCATTTTATAAAACAACATAGTATGTTTTAAGGTGGGAGTGTAGGGTGCGCGAGAAAATGTCAGTGTTTTTGGTAGTTTTTATAGCAAACTTTTTTTTTTTTGCCAAAATAAACAAAATATTTCTCTAGTATAAACAAAGAGTTTAATTTTATTCATAAGGTGCAATCAACAGTTTTGAAGATTTGTCAATGGTATCCTAAAATTTAATGAGAACTTTTCCTCTTCATTTAAAAAGTTTCTCATCTAATGCCGCTATGCTAATTACAATTAGTAATTTCCACCAGTCAAAGACGCTGGCCATGAACTTTACTATTTAAATGTAAATGGGATATGCATGGGTTTTAAATTACTTTTTTTTTAGTAGGCTTTAGTAAGAGTGCGCTTTCTATAAGTGACTTAAAACTCTAAACCTGAAGAAATGGGACAAAGAAGGGGAATGTTAAAAAACTGTACAAGCATTCTCCTATAAAAATGGCGCTAAGCTTTTTTTGTGTGAGAAAAACCACAAGTCTTACTTTTTTACTTCGCATCTTACTATTCGTTCAGGCTGTCCACAATTATTTATACTAATGATTTAGGGATGAGGAAAGTAGGATTGATATAAATGTACCTACATTTTCATATAGGTAAAGTGATAAATAATTTTAAGAAATTTCCTCGGGAAACCTGGATGGGATTTGAACCCCGATCTCATCACCAGAATAGGAATGCTAGCGTAGCCACCGATTCAAGTTACAAAAAAATCATTGCAGTAGCAAATTGAAGGTCTGGCCTCTTAGGCCAGGTTCTAGCAGGCTAGCACACACAACTCCTCAGGATACAAGCTTTTACCTCGAGCGGTGTTGATAAAACTGTGGTCCTCGGGCCATTAGTGGTTCCTGGTGGCCTATTAAGTGGTCCGCAGGATTCTAAGAAGTTTTTTTTAGTAAAAATGAATGAAAGAATATTGATAAACATATTCCATGGTGTGAGCCCGCAAGCAAACTATAATGATTAAGCAGCCGCTGCTGTTAGTGACAATAGGGCCAAAATTTGCAGATAGAGGGTGTCATGTAGTCAGCACAATGATCCCTCCGGCCGTTAATATCAGTTTTATAGACCGAAGCTGCTACCTATTTATTCAAGTAGCTCCTCATTGGTCCTCACGAGACTGAGTTTGACCCCGTTTGACCCACTGTTTTACAGGTAAATTCTGAAAGTGCCAGGGATAAAACCCGGGATCTTTTGCTCTGTAACCAGGAACTCTGACCTCTAGACCAAAAAGGTGATATTGATAATATATAATACAAACATTTGGAATGCCAAAGATTAAGTGTGAAATATCCATACTAATATGCTCCATTTATTTCGGCAGACACAATCACATAAAAAGATAATTTGTATCAACCTTAATCAACATTATTTATAAAAATATGAGTTTAATATTAAAATCAAAACTATTACTGCTGTGTGGAATGCAGGTCGCCACGTTGGTTCGGATTCACAGTTAAAACTGTAGGTCCTTCATTTCATCTCACAATCACCTACCAATTACACATTAGCGTGAGTGCGTATAACCGAACGGTAGTAGACGCGGTTGCTAATAATAAAATAATAATATTACCTGCTAATTCAATATTATTAGCAGCCGCTTCAGTGGCTGAATGATCTAAGGTGTCACTCTAGCGTTAGACTGACCTTCTGATGATGGTGAGATCGAGGTTTGAATTTCGGTCGGGTCTACAGAAGGTTTTTTTCCCCCTTAAATCGTTTCCCACTTCTCTTATACACCAATTCGAACAGATTACCTCTAAAAATGCTTCCTTCCACATCCCTATTCCAATAAAGTAATTATCATATATGCGTTTAGCATAAACAGGTAGTAAGACGCGGCGATAAAAAAAATCGTAACTAACCTATAATATATTTTGTTAAACATTTTATTTCCTGCAAGATATTTTTGTTAAACATTTATTTAGTAAACTAATTTGCGTCTTGTATTTATAGTCTTAAAATGAAATCACCTAAAAATAAGATTCTTCCTGCATAACTTTTAAACACCACTACTCCCATTCCTCCTATAATAGGGTTCCGGCGGTCCCCCAGTGTGTGTAAATTCCACTTGCTGGTCCACCAGCATCAAAACTTTGATAAACAACTGGCCTAGAGTAATGATGGCATGTGGCGCTTCTCCGCTTTCAGTGTGTATTTTTGTTTTGTCTCCCCTGCTTCGCGCCGTGTATGCAGTCCCGCCTAGCAATGTGACTCGATTCGTTCGTTTGTCTTCTGGAGATGACATCTAGAACGCGGTGGCCGCATGAACACACCTATTCAAGCCGTGACAACGAAGGGCAAAAAAAAAAAAAAAAAAATGACAGCTCCTAGTCAACCTTCCTTGTTTGCATCCAAGGCAAATGGCCAGGAGGGGCTGAAAGATTACCCAACAGAAGAGAAGCAGCATAATTTGTCACTTTCAGGGGCCAGTCTGACCTCTGTTGTTTTTGACTCAAACTTTAGTTTACGGTATACCAAAGAACTAGTTTATTTAATCCAACACTTTAGCTCAGCAGGTAGCGTGTCAGTCCATTGAGATAAGGGTCCCGGACTCGTGTTCCTGGTATAGCCCCGAAAAATATATCATTAGCGAAATGTGGGTTTACCCTTACATAGTGATGACATAGTGACTGTCGAAGCCTGGATGTTGTATCTGTTCTAGATTTAACAAGGTTAATAAGCCGTTTTCTGATATAATCAATCGGTTCATTTTAATAAATTAAAGCTAGTTTATTTATTTTTGCCCCAATTTTCTTAAGAGAGCTATAAAAAGCTACTTTTTTTTTAAAAAAAATCATCTCTTCTTACTACTTGTTAATGGTGTACTTATTTATGATAATTACTCTAATGGGATAGGAATTAAGATGGAAATTATTTTAAACGTAATAAACCCGCATTTGTGTGGAAGGAGAATGAAAAATACCATCTTTGATTTAATATGACTAAATGCTTTTTTTTTTGTGATGATCATTTATTTAACTTTTTTACACGCTTCGGTGGCCACACGGACACCACTCTCGGAATATACTGAACTGCTGATGGAGGAGAGAATGGGGTTTGACCCCAATTGGGTGTACTAAGGTTGATTTTTTAAATGGTTTCCCACTCTAGCTACATGCAAGTACGGGTACACTTCCTCTATATTAAACCTTCCTAATCCATAACAAACTATAGTAATTCGTGCGTAAGTGTACAACAAAACTTTTCAGGTTCCTGGTTTCAGACTAGAAGGATAAAATAAGATCAAAATCTGAAACCGTAAGTGGTTTAGTTGCTTATTTTTTGGGTGTTTCAAGTTTGATTGGAAACAATCATTAGTTAAAAAGTTTAAAGGTGGACACACACGCACACAAACCCATAGTCATCACATTGGTCCTTTCTTAAAAAATAAATAAAAGGTAAAGATAGTATTAAATAAAACCTTTTTATATTCTAGTTTTGTAAGCAAGCAAGATGAAATTGATGGAACTGTTTTATTTTCTACAGTATTGTGTATGTTGGTTCACCCGTACATCCATGTGTCCTTGATAACTTTTCGACTAGAATACCAACTTTGATCAAACTCTGTGCATACTGTTCATCGAGCTTAAACTTTAAGTTTATAGAATTTGGATATATTTGTCCGCTCATTTCGAGGTTAGGTTATATTGATTTACCATTTTATTTGCATCGAAATATCAAGCAAAGAGCACATTCCTATATATGTTTCACCCTACAAACTCAGCAATGTCTGTGAACAATAAAACAAATACTTCAAACACATATAAAAAAGGGTAGTCAGAAAACGCATATGCGACGTATTATTATGAGGGTAGAAAAGATGTATAAAGACTGATACATAAACCTTTCATTTACATGTAAAAACTTTCTCTTGGAAATTGCTTGAATATATTTTTATTTCTTGAGTTTTGGTCGCTAGAATAAACCTAAAAACGAATTATAATACATCTTACTTAAACATAATAAATCACATTACATTAACGTAATATTTTTCCATTACTAGTCTAATGTTATAATTATAGGTCCGTGAATTCAGTTTTGTTTTGTAAATAACTAATTCTGAAACCTATCTCAATTTGTAGTCTAAGATAATTTAGCTATTTTAATCCAAACTAAGATTTTAAGTCCATACCATAGCCGTAAAATATAGGCCTACTTTAATCGAAGTAATTTTATGAACGTTAATCTAGCATATTAAAAGAATAAACGAATGTTAAGTGCTGTGTAATGCTTCTAAAACTTAGTCAGAATATTTTCATAGCAAAATCTAACAATTATAAAGCTTAGAAAAACAAAGACTGTAATGTACAAACGGCCCGTTAGCACGTACACTCAAAATGCTTAATATACATGATTATCACTTTAAATGCAATAATTAATAAAGTCTAATAATGTGTGGCTGATATAAACTCATTGTTACATCATATTGCTGGAAAAGACCGTACTTGTGGAAAATGCCCCAGCTGACGGTCCGACATGACTTAGACGAGCTACATCAAACGAACATCTTACACCTGGGTCGGACGTTGAAGAAGTGAGGACTGGCTTTCTTGAGGTGTACTCAGCGGCCGTGCGCTAGCGCTAGTTGTCACTTGACTCATTTTTAGGAAAGTACTACACCCTCCTTCCCTTGTAAAAGTCCCTTCCCAAATACGTCAGTCCAGCTTGTATAAAACAGTCATCCCTCGTTTCACTTTTCGTATTTTATTGTATCGATTCGTTCGTTGGAGGAACAACTTGGACGTAAAAATACATCGGCGGACTAAGCTACTGGTGATTACGATGTATGAGGCATCGGTCTCTCCTCCTCGCCTCAGATGAAGCCACGTCTAAGACTCAACCCTCCCCTGTGGCGGTAGCGTCCTTTCCCTATCTGACCAATATATCACCACAGCGAGAGCGTCATACAAAAATACATATGCTAATAAATCATCTGGGACCTTTAATGATCATCACTCAATCCAACCAAACCCAGGTGTCAGCACCTACCCTTGTTTATTTTTATCAGGGAATTAGAGTTGTAGTTAAATACAATCAGGAGTAGTAACAATTAGGGCCTTTCGGCAAGTTTATTTATAACAGGAAAATATTTGAATTTATAACTTTATAAGATGAAATAAGGTTGCGACTTCTACGAAACATATTAGACCGTTAAACATATCATAAATTCTCTCCAATTAATCAAAATTATAACCAATTTACGAATTATTAATTATAGGACGAGCAGTAAAGTCAGTTTACAACATTGTATATTACAGACATTATTAGAGCATATTTTAATCTCACAATATGGATTATACAAGAAACATACAAGAGCTACCTTGAATTCAAATCTCAAAAGACTGGCTTGTCAATAAAGTACATACAAAAAGGAGTTACAGAGATCTAGGCTGTTCCATGCCTTTAATTCTCACTCTGCTTCATACCTACGAATAACATAAGTTATACGCCAGTGCGTAAAGGCCTATTCCTCTGACCAAACTTTAATGAGTTTCAACGTGATTGCAAAGAAAAAGGTCAACTAATACTTTAATCTTAGCTCAGCGGTATTAGCCGTAATAAATAGATATTATAAGACAATATCCGCGACTTCGAAATAATATAGAAACGCGCAAAAAAACCTAATATAAATTAAAGGCAACTTCTTCCAAGTGCACAAAGAGGTGGCTACATATTTTAACATCTGTACGCAAACCCTTCCCACTAACGTAATAGTTACAAAGAAAAAAATATTATTTGAATCCCCAACATTACGGCTTCTTACATTCTAAAATGTTCCTTAGAACTATTGGCGTCAAAGAGTACTGAGAATCGCTGAGCACTTGCTTATATTCTGCTTGTAACAGCGGGGAAATGTGGATGGATTGCATGAAGTAAGGTGATGTCATTCACAGCAAATGAGAGCTTAGATTACCTCATCAGCGCCTGCGCACAACGCTTAGAGTTACTAGACGAAGATGGGGAGGGGGGGCACACTTAGCACTACAGCTCCCCAATAACCTCCACAAGTTGCGCTTGCGCATCAACCACTACATGGAAACAACTGCGCGTTCTCGAGAAGTCTCAGATATTGTTTACTCTTAGTGGCGGTCACAGTCATCGGCTGGTATGTCTTCATGCTCCGTATGTCGCTGCGGTATAGCCGTTAAATGGGGTAAGTGCTGGATGTACACTTGGTGGCGGAGGTTTGCTGTTGATAGTTTGTAGCCACGGTATAATACCATGTGTATTTGGTCTTAGTAATCTTCGTTAGTCTTTTTATGCTCTTTTTTACTATGTTCATATTACATAGTTTTGTATGTCAGAGTTTCTGACTTGTTTTTCTATGCCCATAAGGCATTGTTTTGAATTTTAAGTCTTATTGCTTCTTTTTTACTATGTCCATATAACATAGTTTTGTGTGTCAGAGTTTCTGACTTTTTTTTATGCCCACTTTTTGTTTGAGTTAGTGGTCTAATTTACTATGCCAATATGACATAGTTTATAATGTCAGAGTTTCTAACTTTGTTTTTCCATGCCTATAGTTTTGCATGATGGGCGTTATGCTCTATTTATCCAGTTCCATAAGACATGGTTTTGTATGTCAGTGTTTCTGACTTCGTTTTCTATGTACATATGACGTATTGTTAAATTCTAGGGAAATGTCTTGACACCTTAAACTGTAAGGCCATGATTCGGCTAACTTTGCTTAGTCACATAATGGTAGAAATCAGGTTATCTAACATTTTGTTCAATGACCTAATTAGGTTTGTGACTGATACCAATTTCTAATAGTGTACCTTTTTTACGGTGCGCAACCTGTGGGAGTGCTACTAGTCCATAGTAGTGACTCGCAGGGTATAGTGTATTGTTTCCGGCCTCCTTCAGGCGCCGTTTCTATTAGTTATTATATTTTATTGTTTGCACTAGTTATAGTGTGCCCTAGATTGGGTGAAAGTTTAAATATACTATTGAATGACCAGGCAGTACTAATTAGGAATAGACCGGCCATAGTATCTTAACAGCCTAGATCCTGGTATTTAGCCATTTGCTATTTGTAAACTGATAGTTCCTCTTCTAGGAGTTTAATCTTTGTGTTTCGTTACTCACTATGGAGTTAATTTATGCTAGTTGGCTCATTTAACTACCAATCTTGTAGCTACTTAAATTATGACTTTCTAGAGTTAGGTATTGTCAACAATTATTATTTTAAGGCTTTGTAGGTAAAAGTCTAACAGCCATAAAGCGGGAGTAGAGCTATGTATCGAATCTTTTCATTCCATTATCAACTGCTTTTAATTTAAATTGCCAGTTCTATAAGGCACACTCTCCTTCATAGTAGGATGCGAGTTTGTTCTAGTTTGAAGAGTTACGCCTTTACTTAAATTTACATCAAACTTTCTTGTCATGGCTACAGGTCAATCCTAGGTGCTTTTCACCTGACGCTCCCAGTTTGAGCAACCTTAATCTATAATTAACAGATTATTTTCCCTTCAAAAACAATGGAACGTTTTGCATGTGTTATCTTATAACCGATTGTACTACCTTTGACTTACTTTAAATCTAAATAACTGTTTTAAAAAATTGTATATTTATCTTATACTTCTTTAGTTGTGTTTGTGATAGTATTCATATCTTCTACTATTTAACGAGGATAAGCGGCGATACAAGACGAATAAAATGCATATTTATTTTTGAAGTGTTTATACATTCTGTGCTGTTATTTAAATTTAATTTAATTTGTACACGCTAATATTATGTAGAAATAGGTTAAGTGTTGTAATGATAACTTTCTCCTCAAAAATCCGTCAAATATTTTTATAATTATTAAACATTTTGCAAATGATATGTAGAAGTTTAATCTTTGATAATTATATATAATATTTTTCTTCCCATAAAACAATAGTAATTATAATTCCACTTCAGTGGCTGAATGGTCTAAGGCGTCATTTTCACATTAGACTGGCCTTAAAGACGGGAAGACCCTGGTTGAACCTATTGAGTTTTGTTTTTTATTAAATGGTTTCCCAGTCTCCTTCCACTCAAATGAGAGTATATTACTTTCAAAATGCTTCTTTCCTCATCCGTACGCCATTAGAATAATTATCATATTATATGCGTGTAGCCTGAATAGGTATTAAGACGCAAGTTTTAAACAAAATATTTCAAACTTATATAATGCTATGACCCACCTTGATGGTCGCATACTTTAAGTTGTCACTATCGCAATAGATTGGACTACTGATGACAGGGAGATTGAAGTTCTAATCCTGGCCGGGTGTACAGAGGGAGGTTTTTCCTTATATGATTTTCCACTCTTTTCACACAAATGGGGGCACACTTTTTCTTAATTTGACCCTACCAATCCCTAACACACTAGCGTTTTAGTAAATATACGCATAGCCCGAATGGTCGAGAATCCAAATAAATACAATGTAACAAATAAATATAGTATATATTTCGCTTTGCTTCTGAAAAGCGGACTTCTCTCATAAGCAAAATATATTGGCGATAATCTTATTTAAATTGTTTTATTGAAATTACGGTAATTCGTCGACTAACCGTATGGATAATCAAATTTTTCAGTTAATCAAACATATATAAACCGTACACACATAATGTTGAATCATTTATCTAATGGATTGAAGTTTCGGATAACCGACGTTCAGTTAATTGGCACTCTTTTGTAGTTTTTATTTTAGCACTGCGTCTTACTACTCATTAGGATTGATTATATGCTTATGTACTAATTACGCTAATTGTTTTAGGGATTATGAAGGCTATATTTTATAGGAAGTGTACCCGAATTTGCGTGGTAAGAGAGAGAGAGAGTAGAAAACTTTTTTAAACCTCAGTATACCCAACCGAGGTTCGAACCTCACTCCCCGCCATCGGCAGTTTAGTCTACTGCGAGAGTAGCGTGTTAGACCATGCAGTTACCGAAGCGTGATAGTGCACTTTAATAATGAATTGGTCAACGAATGGAGATTCCTTTGTGTGGAGAGTTAACCGAAATAAACACGCGGGACGACCTTAACAAAAACTAAAGTTAACAAACTTCGTTTTGTTACTCCTTTTGTTTTATGTTGGTTATTTGTTCTTTCCCCTCACGAAACGTTGACCTACCCCAACTCGTAAAGTGAGTAATGGCCAGCGAATATCGTGGAAATGAAGGGCAGTGAGTAATAATTCCACAATATCCCCCTTTTACCACCCTTATGAGCTGTCTACCCTTTCCTACCACCCCTCGTAAATGTTCTGAACAAATATCTTTATTCTAGTTGAGAATACTCTATTACCCCAATTCACAACCCTTGTGCTAATTTTTATTTCATTTATTTCAAATTTTAGTGTACGCTTGCTAAACCAACTCATTATATCAGCACACGACTTACAAATAGCCAAATCAGTGGTTGCATAGTATACTTTCGTTTTAGTCTGTATAACTGATGATGGGGAGATTGAGCTTCGAATCCCAGTCGGGTGTACCGAAGATGTTTTTTCCTTGAGGATTCTACACTCCATTTCACAATTATACTTTCCTCATTTCTACTTATTATAATTATTACTATTAGCACCACGTCTTACTACCCGTTCGGGCTATACGCGTTTACGCAAATGTGTAATGGTAGGGTGATTGTGAGATGAAATGGAGACCTACAATTTAACGTGGGAACCGAACCACGGTGGAGGCTTGGCATTCCCCACATTCACAAGTTGTGATTAATAAACGTCTTGTCAGAGGTGAAGGAAGGATTTGGCAATCAGATAAATCTGTGCCGGGACCGAGGATTGAACCCCAGACCCCCAGAACAAAGTTTGACACCTTACCCCTAGACCACCAGGTCACCGTGCATTTATACCTCATTATTGCAATTAATGTATACGTATAACCCCGAACGGGTACCAAAACACGCTGAAGAATGAAAGAGAACTTTAAACTAATTTCTATAAAGTACATAATACCCAATCCTTCGGATGCCATTATTAGCACTGCGTCTTACTACCCGTTCAGGCTAAACGCCTATGCACTAATTACCCTAATCATTTGAGAAATTTGGAAGGCTTTTATTTAGAGGAAGTGTATCAGAATTGGCGTGTATGAAGACTGAGCCACAATTTTGGAGGAAAAAAACATCCTCAATACACCCGACCTAGATTCGAACCTTGATATCCCCGTCATCGGCAGTCTAGTCTACCACGAGAGTAGCGCGTTAAACTGCATGGCCACCAAAGCGAGTCATTTTGATTTAAATAAACCCAGTTCAACATCAATAAGTTTTTTGCCTAGGTTAAAAATTAATCTAGGGAGGCTTAGCTCAGTGTAACTACTTTGCAGTCAAAAACTAAATACCAGTGGCAGCTCGTAGCTAAAAAATTAGTGGGGGGTGAGGAGGGGGCTGCTCCAGAAATTTCTTAGCCTTTGTTTTAAAATTGTGTAAAAGGGGGAAAAACATGTATAAAAAGAACATTTATTCGGGAACTTGATACATTTTTTACTTACTTTAACTTAAATTGTTACAGTTCAAACTTGGATCTATTCATTTAAAAATGAAATCCATTCTTCTTGTTTTAATTTGCGCTAAACGTTCAATAATTTTCTTCTTGATCTCTGGATGAAAACTGAGGAAATTTTTCTTCATTGAAAGTACTGCAAGCGCATTTAGTCTTTCTGTTAAATAAAAGAACCGAAAAAAAAAATCAAATAGAATATATAGAAGCAGAATAATCAGAGCCGGCACTGCGAGAACAACATTGCTCTCTCTACCTGGCAGTTACACCTTCCTCCCCACTCCCTCCTATGTACGCATGTACACAACAGTCAAGCACCACGTCACTGGCACTGTGAAGCGCACAGTTCCATTCAAAGATTTTTTATCTTTTTCATAAACTGGGGGATGGCTACTGAAGTACTGACATTCAATTTAAGGAATATATTTAGTACTACAAAAATAAAGAATTAAAGAAAAAAGGACTCATTATATTAAATGTTATCAATAATATCAAGTGGAAATAGGGGGTTCTTTAGTTCCACAGTGCCTATACACGAGCCGCCACTGATAAATAACATAAAAACATGACACGGCTCTAAGACTCAACATCTTCCTGTCGTAAGTATTTCTGCTTACAATTTGGGATGCTCCCTACCTGAAGGGAAATATATTGACGCTACGGTATTTTTATTTTAATAAGGGGAATTCTTAACCTTCATAACCCCCAAAACAATCCTCACGTATCTTAAAAATGTCCTTTGTGATCCGATTTATAAATGAGGGTTGGAAAGTTGGGTATTTGTTTTCTTACCATTAACTTTAATCTAAGAACTGTAACATTTCGCGTAAGGTGTCTTTGAAATTATCTAACTCCATTTCCTCAAAAATTTTAAAACCAAAACACTTAGAATGTAAAGTTTTTTTTAATCTATAGCGGCCTTTAAACTCAATTTTAGCGCGAGCCATATTTTTAAATAATGCGGCAATTTTGAAAGTCTGCAATGCATCTCAATGCTACGGTAGGAGGCCCCTTAAGTTGTGATGACAGAAACGCTTAAAGACAAACAACCGAGCTGTAAACGCTTTCTTTACATCTAATTTTTTCCAACCAAAATACGAGTAATAACCTATGCTTGACAAATAATTGTTCAACCACTATGATAAGAGATAAATTAAACAAATGGCGCAGAAGTCGTTAAACAAACACAACAATATGAATATGAAATATAAAGATCGACTCACATGAAAATAATAATTGAGTTATAGAAACATATTTTGGAGAAATGCACAGTAAATTTTAAGCTTGAAAACCATTTACTGACTCTTAGTAATTTATGATGAAATTTACACAAGATAAACCTAAAAAAAAATCGCAAACTTTCGGAAATATAAACGTTTATAACTTATAATATTAATATGTTGAATTTAAAATAAAGAAACTTGTTCGTTTGGATGGATTCAGTTGAATGAGGCATAACCTATTTTCTGTATTAGTTAGGTATAAGAATTTAACTCCTATAAAATATATTTATTTTAACATGTATTAATCTTTTCATAACAATATACTGTAAAATGTTAGACAAGTTTTTATTTATTCTTGAAGGATATATTGCAATTTTAAACACTTTTTACTTACTCATCCCGAAACTTTTTTGTGTGTGTATGATAAGCATAATTTCTTTATTAGAGCACAATCCGATCTGCTTATACACCTATTACTTACCTGTTCTTTCTGCATAGAATCAGATACACTTTAATGAGATATTTCTTTAGAATAATTAGCAAATAAAACAAGATAATTATTGTTTCTAATTGCTATTTGTCAAAATTCAAAGGTTTATTTAAAAAATAAAGCCATTAAGTATTAAAAAGATTCCTTGAACTAACAAACATGAACTAACTCATACATACAAGTATTTTCCATAACTATAAACTATATTTTATGTACCCTTTGTTTACCGTGAAAGGCAATAAATAAATTACCTTGCATGGTTTCCTTATGGCACAGCTTATAAGACAGGGCCATATTGTAATACGTCAAGGATATATTTCTACCTTTCAGGATGAACGGTGTGTACACATATCCTTCAAGGCTAAAAAAAAAACCATTAATTCAATTTTACACATTTTAATGCTATGAAAAGAGCCCCACTGATGCGGGTTAATTTTGTAAGAATTACTCAAAAAATTATAAACATCATTGTTCACTCATTTGAGATTTTCCTATTCAACTAAAGGGCGCTTTAAAACTAATTTAATTATAGACTGCTTAGTGATCCATGTAGAGCAGTGTTGCCGACCTCGTTGGTCTTGGGGGTAAAGCACTCGCCTCAATGTTCGATGTTAGTGGGGTTAAACCCAGCAGGGGTTGATGGACTTTTCCTTGAGCATTAAAAATCCGTAGCACAACTTCCTTTGGAGTGGAAGTAAGCCCGTGGGCCCCATGTCGATTGTGGCATGTAAAAGAACCCTGGAAGGTATGTGAAAATATCTTTCCCGGCAGAATTGGTGGGCCCTTTCGCTCTTGCTCATAGAAAATTCTTGTGTGCTGATATGATCAGTTGGTTCAAAAGTGCACGTTAAATACCTAAAAAAATTAATACAACGATCATTATGAGAACGTAGTGCTGTGAAGCAACTTGTATGCCATCACTGTGCATCAGGTTGTATATACTAGAGTAGCCAGGGGCGTTGCTGTGACGTAAGCCTGTAGCTTTCAAATGCTTGATTGTAATCCCCAGATTGGTCAAACGTTGGTAAGGGGGTGAAGGGTAATCGAACTTAATACACTTTGTGCGTCAATTATCCATATGCACTGACATGGTAGTGATAATTCCAACCAAATCATCTCAACAACCCTAAAAATGTATTTTTATAGTTTCGTTAAAGGGGTTGGTATGACGCGCACCAACCTATTGAAATATTATAGCATCTAGAATTAATGTTGTAATTTATTCACACTTTTACATCCTTTATTAAAATATCCATATAAAGCGACCCTCTCATATGATTAAAATAATAACAATTATGGTCTATAAAAGTGTTTCTCAAATCATCAGCAGTCGAGCGAGTACCCGTATTTGGGTCATGTTCTAACAAACGTACCCTTTAAGCTCCTTAAAAGAATATATATGCTTTATTATCCGTACGTACTAGCAATATTTAATTACACTAATAAGTTAGAAATGCAAGTAGGATATTAGAGGGAATGCACCCGCATTTTGTCGTGGGGGGAGAGTGAGAAACCATTTAGTTAAAAACACACTCAGTAAACTCTGCTGAGATTCTAACCCTGGCCTCCAAGTCATTGGAAAATCAGACTAGCGAGAATTACGTTTAGTTCGCGTGCTACCGATGTGATCGAGCCTCATTTTTAAAGTATACACAATGGACAACTTAGGGAAACTTAGTGATCATATTATATCTTTAAAATTTAATATTTAGAGTAAATAATTATATTTCTAAAATCTTATTCTATAGCTTGCAAATATGTTAATCTTCAAAGAAAAACCCTATCACGGCTCAACCCATGTGAGAGGTATAATTATATCCTATTTATAATAGTTTGCCATTTCTTGCGTCACAATGCATTGTAGTGAGTAAACCGGCTACTAGAGTGTAGCACATTCAAGTTGGTGCTTCTTAGTAGCGCTATTTTGGCGCCAGATCGCAGCAGAGTATTTAAATCCTATACACACAATATTTAGGTCGATAAATGAGAGTTTGTACATGGCCGATCTCTATGGATAGGAAAACTAATCTCTAAAAGATTTTGAACCGATTTCAACTGGTGCGGAGATAAAATGACAACTTGTATGTTTATACGTACGTCTTATTTAAAATTTTAAATCCCAAAAATAGTTACTCTTAACCCCCACGAAGAGGCCAATTCGACCGAAATAACAAATTTGGTTGAACTTAGGATGGTTTTATAAGTCATTTTTTGTAAGCAATTTAAATTTGCAAACATTTGTTTATCTAATGGTTATTTCCATTAGAATATTAATTAATACAAGACTCCCATCAGCGCCAGCTGTTGGTAAAAGCGTCAAAGTATCTTTCATATAAGTTATCCAAATACCATTGAGACATTTTGGTTTGAATCCCGGTCTGTGTCGATAATTATCTAGTCTTTGTGCGTGTGTGAGTGTGGCAAGCGCTTTAGTTTAGTGCTAAGTCACTCTCAATAATCCAAAATTAGTGTAGGGTTAGCTCCAAAGTTTTAGCGGTTTATCAACTTTGGTTCTCGGTTCTTTCTTCCATATTCCATATTAGTTAATTACTCTACGGCATCTCTGTACCACCTATATACATTAATTCATTATATTTATATATTAAGACCTTTATCGGTGATACCGCGGGCTAAGACGTTAACCTCATCTGGTATGATTTGACGGTGATGGGGATGTCGGGGTACTGATGAAGTTTTTTCTAAATAGTTTTCTACTCTATCTACACGTCAATGCAAGTACATTCCCTAAAAAAAAATTGTACCTATCTCATCCCCACCCCAATAGTGTGATTGTGCAGACAGTCCAAACAGGTAGTAAAATGTGTATAGGATACACACACAAAGATATACATTAATAAGTTACAATTTAATCAAAAATAGTAACTTGAAATCGAACTCAGTTACGGCATTTAATTGGGGAACCAAATACTTGAGCAGGCTTGTCGTAATTTATCGGTTCAGGTATTTATGTGAAGAACCAAAGACCCGAAAAGGGCCGTCTTTATTCATAAGACTAATTATATTAAAAAGGAAAATAAAAATATGACAGATGAGCGAAAACAATAGTTTCAAAACTTCTCTGCCTAAGAATAATAATAATTAACCTCGACATTTTATCTCGAGTGAGTGAATAAATCGCCGCGGGTCAGGGTTTGCTCAGACAGGCGTGCTCTGCTCTATACCCCTCCGTGTAAACTACTAGTGAGTTGAAGTGCGAACTTGATGCGGTGGTGGGTTGAAGTTTTTAGAAGGTGCAGATAAGAAATAGAGGAAGCTTAGGGGTTGGGGGGCCGGGGGGGGGGGGGGGTTGTAATGGGATGACGGTGTCATAGAGCCCTTCGGAGCGTGAAACTCAACTGCTGATTGCTTGCGATAAAAGGCAAGTCACTGGAACTCGTGACGTGTCTGACTTTGTTACTCCTTGTCCCGGGAAAGGATTCGCTCACACGCGGTCTAGGTGTCATTTAGTCTGGTTTGCCGATTACGGCGAGGTAGGGGCTGAAATCCCATCTGGGAGTAGTGAGGATAGTTTGTCTTGAATTGTTTCTCCATTCTTCTTCACGTGATTGCGGGTAAACTTCTTCCAATATTATACCTTCCTCATCCGTACTAAACTATCGTAATTAATAAAGCTTATTATAATCCGAACGAGTAATGGAACTCGGGGGGAGGGGAGGGGGAGTAAGAAGGAGAAATATTCGCTCAATGCTTTATAACACCCGCTTCGTTGGCCGCATGGTTTAAGGCATCACTCTCGCATTAGAATGGCTTCCGATAACTGGGAGATCGGGATTTAACTGAAGCGAGGTTTTCCTAGATGGTTTTCAACTCTCCCACCATACAAATGCGGGTACACTTCCTCTCAATATAACTTTCCTAATCTTTAAAACTATTAGCGTAGGTAGTACATATGCGTATAACCTAGAGATTTAGTAAGACCCGGTGAAAACAAAACCTTCTCAAGCCCTTCTTTGGTGAGCACAAAAAATGGAACGTTTATAGGCCCTTCTTACGTCGACTTCAAAAAGGAATGTTGGAGCAATAGATTTTCATTTGGAAGCACGCGAGTTTTTTCCCCCCTAAGTACGTTCAACATCAGGGCTATTAACACTTAATCTAAGAGGTAGGAGTGAGAAAGGTATTTTAGAAGAAATGTGCCAACATCAATGTGGATAAAGGATATTTAAAAAAAAATCAAAATGCATAATCACATATGGTAAACCTTATTCAGTGAAGCCGGCCGAGCTTCGACCCTCGATCTTCTCGTCACTAGCAAGCCAATATTTGCTGAACCTGGCGCCTTATACCACGTGACCTTCAGTCCTGGTAAAAGTTTTTAAGAAACTAATTATATTTGTTTATTCTAGTAATAATATTAAGGGATCTAGAGCTAACTTTCTGAATACAGTTCATTACTTGCAACATACTTAATCTGGTCCAATCCCTCTGGCTTAGTCACTAATAACCTCATTTTTTTAAAAGCTTCTCTAAACATGAAGCAAGCAATATTAGATATGCATGTTAGTTTATCTTAAGAACCGTTTATGAAAATATATAATCTTTCTATTATTTAAAAATCTTAAAACTATTATTATTATTATTATTACTAGTATTAAAACCGCGTCTTACTACCCGTTCGGGTTATATGCACTTACGCTAAAGTGTAATGGTGGGGTGATTGTGAGATGAAATTGAGGACCTACAGTTTAACGTGGGATCCGAACCACGGTGGAGGCCTGGCATTCCCCACATTCACAAGTTGTGATTAATACACGTCTTGTCAGAGGTGAAGGAAGGGTTTGTTAATCAGATAAATCTTTGCCGGGACCCAGGATTGAACCCCGGACCCCAGCACAGAAGTCCGACACCTTACCCCTAGACCGCCAGGTCACCCAATACGCATTGCTTAGCTTCTAAAGTAACGAGTAAATTTGTCCCCATTCTCGTGAATAAATGATTAAAATAGTTGTCCCACATATATAGGATATTTTGATTCAATCCCGGGCATAACTGATGGGAATAAACACTTTTTATGAGCTATATTTGTAATCCAATCGGTAAATACATAGGTGATAGGGCTGGGTGCAGTATTAGGTGCTGATCTACCCTTGGTTAGTTTAGTTCGTGTTGACATATACTTGTATGGAAAGTGCACGTTAAATATTTGAATCAGATTTTTTAAACTAAGTGAATGTGTGTAATGAAGTTCTTCGGACAATCATCCTGTGGGAGGAAAGGAGCAGTATAGAATTCGGCCACTGGGCGGTGGGCACGAGGTTAAAGGCGCCAGTCTCACGTGTTCTTGTGTACCAAAGACAGGAAGGTCGGTACTCCGATCTCAACATGGAGTATTTTTTTAAACCTTTCCGACACACCCTACCCACAAATACGTGTGGGCCTTCATTTCAATTCAACTTTTTTTAAATATAAATATCCAATTAATTAAAATATGTGGGTAGTACGACGTGATGCACGTACAGTTCTGAAAGTCGTTACTTACCTTGAAACATAATTTAACTGGCCACCGTTGCTGATAAAGTATAATTTTAATTTGAAGGGACTTCTTTGGCTGACATTCATCAAAACTATTAGATTTACTTTCACTTATTTATATTATTATTATTATTATTATTATTATTATTATTATTATTATCACCGCGTCTTACTACCCGTTCGGGTTATACGCACCTACGCTAATGTGTAATGGTAGGGTGATTGTGAGATGAAATGGAGGACCTACAGTTTAACGTGGAATCCGAACCACGGTGGAGGCCTGGCATTCCTCACATTCACAAGATGTCTTGTCAGAGGTGAAGGAAGGGTTTGGAAATCAGATAAATCTGTGCCGGGACCTAGGAACGTATTTATATGTCAAGTCGTGTTATCTGCATTTGTACTTTTTGATAATTTTTTCAATACTTATAAAATTACACTAGTGAAAATATAAAATGTTATCAACCGGAAAATATATGTTAGTAATGTTTAAAGTATCTCCAGATGAGAATCGGACCGTAGCGATGCTTGCATCCAGGTCAAGTTTGGATTGAAAAAGAAGTAAGATTTTAATACAAACTGAACGAGAAAAATGGCTTCGTGTGGAGAATATTATCCCTGAGATAATTAATGTACGTTGTTAATAACCTTATTAGTGAGCGTACTAATGAAATAAATAAACCATTAATATTGCCTATGGATCTAGTTGAAAGATAAGTTTGTGTGTTTCGAGTTTTATAGTTAATTAATAATGACACGATAACATACATGAAACATAGTGAAAATTAAATTAAAAATTATTCAGCGTATCTAACAAAACTGGACACACATTTATTAGAAACCATTCAAGCAGCGTTCTATTTGTTTTGAAGTAATTCGTTCCTCATAATAAAAAAAGCTAAAAATTGACTACGCACAAATGTTTGAAATATAAGAACAATCATGTAAATGTCAATCCAAACGATCTTAAATTAATACCAAGAATAGTGTGTTTTTAACGTAATATTGTTATAGTAAAAATTGGGATGATATAGCTTAAAAATTCCAACAAACTGTTGAGGTTAATTGTCGCTCAACTATTAATTTATTCATTGTTTTGTTGGTAGACATGTAACGCGAAAATTTATATATTTTTTTTGCATTGTTATTAATTATAAGAACAACTTGAATTCTTTATTGTTATATTTTAAGTTCAAGTAAAATATCAGACACAACCTAGATAGACAAGAATTAAATGACGTGTCGAATATTTGTTATTTACCTTTGTTATTTACCTTTGTTATTTACCGGCATAGACAAACAAAAGTTATTATTTTGTTCAATAAACTTTGTAAAATCAACAACCTGTGTCTTTGCTGTCCCAAAAGTCAATAGGTTATGGGCCCAGGACAGTGCTGTAGGACAACGTGGACAAAAGCAAAGACAAGGAAAAGCAAATAATTTGCAAGCCGAAAGCAACAAGTCGAAGCCGCAAGACGTGAGCAGTAAGCCGTAAGTAGTAAGCCAAAAGTAGCAAGTCGTACGCCGCATGCAGCAAGCCATCACACGTCGACAGCAAGCAACAAGCCGGGAAATTTTTCGAGCGACACGTCATTTTATGTTTCATATTTACTTATTATAATTAGAACAGTATTATAACGTCAAGTCAAATTGTATTGAAAATTTTGAAAGACTTAATTCACGTCTAGTCAAGTTAAATTAATTACATTGATAAATTTATATTAAAATCAGTCAGTATGGACACTGTAAGATCTCATTTAGAAACTTTAAGTGAAGATGCTCAAGGAAAAGTCAATTTTGTATCTTGGAAATTTAAATTAATTCTAACATTAAAGTCAAAAGGTTTATATAATATTGTAAGTGGTCTCACTGTAAAGCCAGCAGGTGGCGCTAATGATGAGCAAGATATAGAGTGGGTCAACAAGGACCTTGAGGCTCAGACTTTAATAGGCTTAAATGTTAGTAGTAATATTGCGATCAAAATTGCAAATTGTACAACGTCAAGACAAATGTTAGAGAAATTGACAAGTTTGTATGGTACTGTGACAGATGTCACTGTAGAAGGTCTCCAGAGAAAATTTTTCAGCTTCACTTATGATGAAAACAAGTCAGCCGTGGAAAATTGTATGGAGGTTGTGCAGATTGCCGATGAACTAGCAAGTGAGAATGACCCTATGAAATCTAACTGGATTATCACCAGGATTATTGGTAGCAGAGCATGGTTCCGATCCACGGACCTCTGGACTTAATCCATGTGGATCTTGGTGAAATGGAAGTTACGTCGATTGGAGGAGCCAAATATTTTCTGTTATTCAAGGATGACTTTTCACATTTTAGAACGGTCTATTTCTTGAAGTCAAAGAATGAAGCAGCCACAAAACTGGATATCTTCATGAAGCTGGTGGAAAATCAGTTTGACAGGAAAGTCAAAGCTTTGAGATCAGACAACGGATTGGAAATCAAGAACAAAGAAACAAGGAAACTACTTGAGGAACTTGGAGTTTTTCACACCATTACTAATCCATATACGCCAGAACAGAATGGTAGAATCGAGAGGGAGATGAGAACCGTAGTGGAAGCTGCACGTTCAGCTATCCACGCAAATGATTTGAGTAAGACGCTTTGGGCAGAAGCTGTAAACTACGCAGTCTTTACGATCAACCAGACTGGAACGAGTTCAGTACCTGGCAAGAGTCCTGCTGAGCTTTGGTTTGGTCGTAAGATGAATGTGAGCAAGATGAGGATCTTCGGAAGTGAATGTTTTGTACTGAAACCAAAAAGAAACAAACTAGACAAGAAGTCAGAGAAAGGAATATTCGTAGGATACGATGTAGATTCAACAGGATACAGAGTGTATATACCAAACAGTCGTCGAGTAATTAGTACGGATAATGTTACTTTTAATGAAGCCAAGATGAGAAGCCAGAAGCAGACAGAAGTTGAATCAAGTTTCAAGAAGGAAACAACAAATCAAGATGAAGAAGATGATAGAAAAGAGGAATCAGAAGAATCAGATCATGATGATACGACCAGTAATGCAGAAGAAACACAAGAAGAACAGATTGAAGAGTCAAACGAAGATATTGATGAACAATCAACATCGTCTAAACAAGAAAAGAGAGTATTGAGAGATCGCAAGACACTGAAGAAACCTGCAAGGTTATCTGATTATGTGATGAGTTACATCAAAGGAGATGGAAATGCAATGATTGGTGAAGTTCAGGACATACCAGTGGATGAAGCATTGAAAGACACAAACTGGTACAATGCAATGAAAGAAGAATATGACTCGCTGATCAGGATGAAGACTTGGGAACTTGTGAAGTGCCCACCGTATGCTAGACCACTCACCTGTCGCTGGGTTTTGAGAGAGAAGACGAATGGAAAATTCAAAGCTCGACTGGTGGCACGTGGATTTGAACAAGAGGAAGGAATTGATTATACTGATACCTTTAGTCCTGTGGCTCGTCACACATCAATTAGATTGCTGTTGAGTCATGCAGCAGCTGAGAAGATGAAAGTAGTGACCTTCGATGTTAAAACGGCATTTCTTCATGGTGACCTGGAGGAGGAGCTATATATGCATCAACCAAAAGGCTTTGAAGACGGATCTGAAAAAGTGTGCAGACTACGGAAAAGTCTGTATGGTCTGAAGCAAGCACCTAGAAAATGGAATGAGAAGATTTCTTCACACTTGGAGAAGAATGGATTCACTAGTACAGATGACGATCCTTGTATATATTATAATGAGAGCAGGACAATCATGATCTCATTATTTGTCGATGATGGTCTAGTTATAGGCAAGAGAGAAGACGCTATTTTCGAAGTCTTGAAGAAGATCAACGAACAATTTGAGATCATGTACGAGAAGAAGATCCAAGACAAGCTATCCTACCTTGGCATGGAATTGAAAATTGAACAGGATGGAATCTTCATAAGTCAGCCAAAGTACACCACAAAAATCCTGAAAAGATTTAATCTTGATCAGTGCAACTCAGCTTCAACACCGATCGAAAAAGGGATGGTGACTGACGAAGAAAACCAGAAGAACGACAAACCAGTACCAGTGGGAACCCCCTACAGAGAGGCTCTCGGATCGCTGCTCTATCTGGCAACAATCTCAAGACCAGATATAAGCTACGCTGTCAATTATCTGAGTCGGTACAACAGCAGACCAATGAAAAGTCATTGGAAAATGATTAGAAGAGTGTTCATGTATCTGAAGAGTACTGTGAACTATGGCATCAAATTCGATGGAGGATCAAGACTAGTGGCCTACACAGACTCTGATCACGGAGGAGACAGAGAGTCAGGAAAGTCAACGAGTGGAGTACTGCTGATGAGAGGAGGACCTGTAATTTGGTACTCCAAGAAGCAACCAGTGGTAGCAAATTCCACTGCTGAGGCCGAGTACAGAGCTGCTGTTTCTTCGATAGATGATGTCAGCTGGACAAGAAGAATCTGCACGGAATTGAAAATCCTGAAGACTGATGAACCAACTACCTTGTACGTTGATAATAAGTCAGCAATAACTATGCTGCATAACTCACATGAAGGCAAGACAACCAAGGGTAAAAAGCACATAGAAATTTCGAGAAAATTCATTCAACAGAATATAGGTAAGACTGTACTTCCTGAGCATGTTCAAACCAGAAGTCAGCTTGCAGATATTCTGACTAAACCACTTGCTAAAAGCTCATTTGTAAAACTTCGTAGAGCGATAATTAAGGAGGAGTGTTGAGGTTAATTGTCGCTCAACTATTAATTTATTCATTGTTTTGTTGGTAGACATGTAACGCGAAAATTTATATTTTTTTTTTTGCATTGTTATTAATTATAAGAACAACTTGAATTCTTTATTGTTATATTTTAAGTTCAAGTAAATATCAGACACAACCTAGATAGACAAGAATTAAATGACGTGTCGAATATTTGTTATTTACCTTTGTTATTTACCGGCATAGACAAACAAAAGTTATTATTTTGTTCAATAAACTTTGTAAAATCAACAACCTGTGTCTTTGCTGTCCCAAAAGTCAATACAAACCTTACTACCCAACCGGCATATACGCAGCCATCTTATAAAAAGTTTTATTGTAAACTTATCACCATTGTCAATTATTAAAATACATTTCAAATTAATTTTTAAACGAATTAATAATGAAAATAAAGTTCATTTGCTGAAATATGTTTTTAAAACACCTTAAATATTTAAAAAAATATTTACACCTACATTGAAATACAACTGTCAAATAGTCAATGATTAAACTAAGACATTTTGTCGAAAACATTATATTAATAAATAATCAGGTATAGTTTTAATGTGCTTGATAAGATATTTAATTTCAATTAATTTATTTGAGGTACTAAACGTGCATTTTATAACACGACCTATTATATCAACACACGTCTTAGAAACCAAGTTAAATCTAGAACAGACACAATATGCAACCTTCTGTGCACAAGGATTACTAAAGGTTTAACCTAAGAATCACTAATGGGAAACTACCGCCCGGCCATCATGCTAGATTTCGAAACCCTCACTCCCTGTCAATGGTAATCAAATGCCAATACCACCTCAATTTAAACCTAATGTATGCTCTAATTTTTTTTATTATTATTTAGCACCGCGTCTTACTAACCCGTTCGGGTTATACGCTTAAGTACTAATTACGCTAATGGATTAGGAATTGGGAAGGTTAAATTAAAGGAAGTTAACCCGCATTTGCGTGGAGGGAGAGTGGAAATCCATTTAGGAAAAACCACCCCCAGTTCACCCGACCGAGATTCGAACTTCTATCTCCCCGTCCTCAGCAGTCTGGCTCAACACGAGTAGTGCGTTAGCCAACTACGCCACCGAGGCGGGTTGTATGCTCTAATGCTTCCAGGAGAAAATCGCGAGAGTAAATTTAAGCATGGACTGAAGCTATGGCCCTATAATAATTTTAACCGCTAATTAACGTGACACCCACTCCGGTTTGATGTATGGTCAAGGGTGTCACTATCGTAATAAAATGGACTGCCTATGATAGGAAGATTGGGGTTCGAATTCCTGTCTGATGTCTTAAGGGTGTTTTCCAAAATGATTATCATCTCTACCTCCACGCAAATACTGATACACTTAATCTAAATTCTTCCTTCCTCATGCCTAGTACATTAGTATATTTAGAATACAGGCTTATAACCCGAACAGGTAGTAAGACGTGGTTCTATATATATAACGTGACGGGTTTTACTCACCTGAATATATCTGAAAGAAAATAAGGTTTGGTGGACACAAATTTAATGACAGTTTGAACTAAATATAATTTCTAGAGCTATGTGTTGCCGTCACATTACTCTACGGGGGACTATCCCGCGGACCATTGGTGATCACATCTCTCTTATACGAGCAGGGCTTTGGGATGTAAGTGGGACCTAAATGGGCCCATCCCATACTAGTTCCAAAGACCCCACTCCACGAGGTATAGGGCGTCAACCTTGTTGGCTTGTTTGGGACCGAGAGGGCTGGAGTTCGAATTCCAATTAGGTGAACTGAAAGTGGATTTTCTAAATAGTTTTTGATGTTTCCAACACGCAACTGCTGGTACTTTTGCTCTAAATTGATATATTTTTTATCTCTTTCCCATAAGTGTAAATAAATGGGTAGGCCGGAAGTGTAGTAGGACTTGGCGTACACACAAACAAAAATATTGTGGAACCCATGTGTCAATTTTGTGTAGATTCATTTCGTGTAGCTTACTTTATAGAAATATTAACACCCTCAATTTGGTAGGCCTCCAATATGTAACCTATTTGTCTTGTATGCCCTAGTTACTGTATTTTATATCAATTACATAAACCATTCAACGTAAAGAAACTTGGAACCTGGTTAAGCATATAATTTTAAAAACTTTCCTAAATTTACCTGCCTGGAATTGAACTCCAGCCATCAGAGTAAGGCTGCCAATCACCATCCTAATACAGGACCTACTCCCTCAACCACCATAAATAATAATGATCTAAAACCATGCGATTTTTCATGATCCTGACTGCACATGTAAAGGAATGTTCACTTATAATAAAAGTCCTTCCCCATTCCTTTATTCCACTTCTCTCGCCGGCGCGGCACTTCCATTGTCGAAACTGATTTAATGAGCGGGATTTAGTCTGTTGTAGCAATCGGCCTGCAATCAAGTGAAACCCTACTAAAAGGAGTAGTAAACGGTTTATGCAAATTGTTTCGTAGAAGTGTTAACCCCCCTCTTCTTCAGTTTTATGTGATGAGGAGTGTCTTATCATCTCACAAGGGATGCCATTAGTTGAATTACTCGACTGGTTGAAGACTGGAACATCCTGTGTTGAGATGAATCTTCTGTACCGAAACTTACAATTCATGCGATGCAGTGAGCGTATTATTACAGAGTTTCATCCTTCGTAGTATTAATGTTATTACAGATTTAGTTTCGCAAATAGCTTGATCATAAAACTGGCCACTTTTGATGAACTAATATTTATTAACCTCGTCCTATTCCTCCTTTAGAACAACCTTTAAATTCACTTTTTTTTATCATGTTTCTATATATGATAATAAAATAATGGGGGGAGAGGGGAATGATAAAATGTTTTAACTAAACGAAGTGGGCAAAAAATAGTTATTAATAAAAGGCGCAAAAATGGTGGAAAATGTGAAACCAATACCGAATACTAAATAATGATGCTGTCAGTGAAAAGTGTGCACCTGTCTAAATGTTTGAAAAGACTAAATTAACAAAATTGGTGGAACTGGTAAAGAGGATTAAGTGTTAGGTAAAGGCCTAGTGAAAAATAATATAAATGACTTGAAGTGGTCGAAATTGGATTTAATGATCTAAATGGGTTAGTTGGTCAAATGGGCGGAAGTGTTCTAAATGAGTTTACGTCCAATCTGGCCAGTTTGGAATTAAACCATCTAATAAGGACATAATAATAAATGCATAGTGAATAATAAAATGCATAGTGAAAAGGATCAAATTTCGTGAAATAAGAGTTGGTCTTTCATGACATCTTATAATGGGATTATATTTGTTTTGGCAAGTATAGGAAATATGGGGAACAGTTGATTTATTTCTAAATAATATTAAAAATAATAATTGCATATTGTGTGTTATTTTATGGTTTATAGGCTATTTAATTTTGCCCTATAAGTTTGGTTTGTATTTTTTTTCTCAGTTTAAGTTAGATTAATTTTAAACCAAGTTGCTCTATAGCTTTATTCTCCCAGATCTGAGTTTAAAATATTTAAACGTAATAGTTGGTTTAGTATTAAATAACAATTAATTATTCTTGCACTTTACTTTCACCTCAGTATACTTGGACGTGTTTATGATAAATGTTCCAATATACTCCGTGACTATGTGGGACGCCATCTTGGAGTTGTTGGGCTAGCGGCGACAGCAAGAACTAATGTCAGCATACAAACATAAGAACTCTATCAACAAAAATGATTTATCCTTAATTTACTATGCTCAATTTTTTTCTTCTTCTTGGACAACACACTGATAGTATATGCTTGACTAAGTTCATGAAATCATGCGATCGTAAATTAACACGATTGTTGTGAGCGGACATCGTAGATTAGGATCTCAATTTAATTTGGTGGCGTATTATTGTTGTAAGGAGTTAAAATATTACATCGAAACATTCCGACCGGTAAGTTATTATTGTAGCTACGTGCATACCAAGACAAAAAATATAAAGTTAATGAAATGTCAGTAGAAAAACTCAAAAACATAACTCTTGTAAAGCCTTGCTTATTCTGTGTTACAAAAATAAACAGTAATTACTAACCTAGTTCTAAATACCATCGTATAAAAGGAGGCTACTAGTGAAGGCGATAGCTTACATTGAGTATGCATTTCAAGTATGACAGAATTTAACTTCTATTCCATGTTCTGGGGACCCAGGCGAGTATGAAAAGTGAAGTTGTCAATTCCAGGGGTGGTAGACAACCCGTGGGGAAGGGGGTGAATAGCGCACTCGGGGTGGAATTTTGTTTCCACTATAACTTCCGGCTCATGCATCGTATCAAGATAAAAAACAACAACATTGTATTGGTTTCTATTACGTAGGGGTGCTAACGTTGGTAACTTAAGTTAGCCTGTCTTTTACTAATACCAACACTTAAATAATAAAGTTGGCTTTAATCTATATAAGAATAATGTGTTATCCAAATAAGTATTGTTGTATGTCTGAACAAATTAAAATTCAATACACCAAATTCATTTCAGTTAATTTTTTTAAATTAATATCAAAATGTTAAATAGTTTTTAATCCTCAAAAGAATGTTATTTACCTCGAAATGCAAAGTTAAGTGCAATTTGCTTCTTCACCGTTCTCTTCTTCAATACTTATTTCGTCGTTGTTGAAGTTCTTGCAGCCTTTAACATGACAGGAACAGTACGCACAGAACCAAATTTCGCTTAAATTACAAATGCAAAAACTTTTCAAACATAAATGTTGACACCCGCATAGGGACAGCAGATTTTTTTCAAACCGATTGTTTCATTAGAACATTTGTATACTTCCTTCAGAATCTGTAGCGTAGCCAAATCTCAACAAATCAAGTGGCTCAACAAATGCATTTAATGAATTCTCCCAAACATGAAGTTGAGCTAATACTCGGAGTACATGGAGTCTAAAACTATCAGAAGTGCAGGGTAGGGAACCAATATTATTTAAGACTTTAGGGTTGGCCCAAAATAAAATGTGTCTACTCGCATCACAAGTTTGTCCAGGCTTCTGTCCAGGCTGTAAATATAACAACCAAAACACTTCTAATTGATTTTCTACAAAGGTATTTAAGTTTAAGAGACTTATGTATCGATATTTACTATTTGATTTGAAGATTTTAGGGCTCTTTTTTTACCCAGTTTACTTGTTATGTCACACCCTGTCAGATCATGTAACGCTGGCAGAACTTCACTAACTGAATCCTCATAATACTGTGAAGCAATGTGGCACCCAAGACATATTTCATTCTCACTGATCCCGGTAATTATCAAAAGGTCAATACAACCAACAGCTATGAATGATTCCAAAATCGAATTCTAAGTATGAAAACGTCAGTGTCAGGACTGTGCTTAACAATACAGCATGACTAGTTATGTTGAACAGCTTCATAAGTATGAAAGAACATTCTAGAATCCACCTCAAAGTATTAACTTGCGAGATGTGTTACCCTGTAAACATGTTGTTCATCGTTTTTCTCAGAGCATACGGTTACATTCAAAAACTCTCCACCAATAACAAGAGGCCAGTCATTTGGAACTTAAGCATTATGTGAAATGAAATTCGATAGGAACAGACATAAAAGGGGTTTGTTATCTTTACTGTAATGGTATCTGGACTACTGTTTTGGAAGTTGAGTATACTCTTTTATTCTCACATATGGTGAATCTTTACCAGCTGATCTTCTCTCTTTCTCTTCAAATTGTATAGGTGATTTACCGTAGGTGTAAAAAACTACGCCAATGCGTGTAACATTAGTCTGTTGCAACACATTTTTATTCTGTCCAAATGAAAACTTGCTAAATCCCGAATGTTTTAATCTTCGAAAGGACCACATAGGGTACTGAATGTATAAAAATGCCAGTCCATCCATAAAGTGCACTTCTTCCGGAATAATAGTAAATATATTAATATTTATTGTGAAATTGCTCTCTACTGAAATTTCGTTCATCAATTTTGCTTTCTTTTTTATGAGAATGCCAGACCAAGGACCATGAAAGATTAAGGTGGGGGATAAAGCATTACTGATGCTTTATCAACTCTGCAGTACTAGTGGTTTTCTGAATAACTAAAAGAAGATCACATTGTAGATAGTTATCTATACTTATAAAATAACATGTCCTGACTGACTGACTGACTGACTGATTCATCATCGCCGAGCGCAAACTATCAAAGCTACAAGCATGAAATTCGGACTGTATATTCATTTTGTTATGTAGGCACCCACTAAGAAAGGATTTTAGAGAATTCCACCCAAAGGGGTCAAAATAGGGGATGATAATATGTATGATAATATGTATGAAAGTCCGTCATTTTGAAAGTTACATAAACAAAATTTTGTATTTCGGTTATTGACGTAAAACAAATAAATACGTGTTTCAGGAATTTTGGAAATTTTATTTAATAAGGGATGAAAAAGGGGGTGAAAGTTTGTATCGGACTTGCATTATTTTTGATCTGAGATCAAGTTATGGTCATCAACGTAACGTAATATTTTAAATTAATCTGTAAATACATATGTATATTTTCGTATTTGTATATAATCAACTTCCACGCGAGCAAAGCCGCGGGCAACAGCTATCTAGTTTTCTATAAATTTCCTTTTTTCTTGTTATCTTTCTTATAGGATTATGTTGCTGAGTATGCGAATGATTTAACAGCAATCCGTTTTGGAGGAAAAAAAGCTTTTCGTTTTGTCAAATATATGCTCTGTTTAAAAAATTTCGCACCTACATTTCTTTACTGATAAGTTGCACCCTGAGCAAGAATGTTGTTACTTCTTCTCCATTTATTACTAAGCCACTCACAATTTCAAGTGAACCATTTGTTTCACTGATTATCGTTTTCAAAAAGGAATATGATAATTTTTTTGCATCTAACCTTCGTCTCACTCTTATATGTGTGCCCCATTCACTGTGCGAATATTCGTCTATGTCATTAATGGGATTTGATATCAAATCATATTCTGACAGTCTCATGCAATTACGATTTACTGTGAAAAAGTAGACACCATTTGTTTGTCGCTTGAATATTACTGGATATTCCTGTCCGGCCACCAATAACGTTAGAAGAAAGGATAAGTATTTGCTGAAGGGAATGATTACTAGCAACACAATTAAATTTTCCATTCTTCCGGTTTACTGATAAATGACCTTGTTTAGAAGCATTTAAGACTTTCTCAGGAAGTTGAGTGAGACATAATATCTATACAAGATGCCTCCACGGACGTAATTGTAGTTATTTTACATTTTACTTGCCCTTTTTTCTTTACTTTAATTATAAAATTCAACTGCAAAATAAATCATAACTATAACACTACCTCATAGGAACACAATTAGATTTTTTTTAAATCTTGATACGACGAACTAGTCGGTAGTTATAGTGGAAATAAAATTCCACCCCAAGCGTGCTTTCTCCCCCCCCCCCCCCATACTCAACGGGTTGTCGACCACCCGCAGAATTGACATCACTTTTCATAATCAACTGGGTCCCCAGAACATGGATCAGAAGTCAAATTTTGTCATACTTGAAATGGATACTCAATGTAAGCTAGCGCCTGGTATATACGGTTAGAAGTAGCTTTGAAACCAATGGAGGGGGTGAGGAGGGGTAAGCTTACCTCCCCCCCCCACCCTACAACAGATATAAATAGCCCCCATTTAGATTTATTTCACTCCCTATGATATTATCAAATATTAATTTTAAAAAGCTCTTTGCATCAAAAACCTAGAAATGTAAGTTTTGTCAAAAAAATAATCATATACTTATTTGAACGCTAGGCTAGGTTGGGGGGAGGGGATGAACACATAACATGAACGTTTACTCAAGTTATTTTATGAACAACGGTCAGTCCACTGTCGACTTTAATATTTTAAATGGTTCTGTGTCTACATGCATAAAACATGTCTTATCAATAACTCATCCTTGGGACACGTGTATTTTTAAGAGAATAAATATTTCGAATGTTTTGTCTTCTCTACATTATAATGTACAATTGCTTCAGTCAAGTCTTTCTCTAACGTATTTTTTTTTCTACGTTATTTTATTTCGAACGTAAATGTGTCGCATATTTTACTCGTTTTAAAGGTTCCATTAGCTTCATAACGTCATCCAACAGAGACCATCTCGAATGTCTTCATATACTACGCTGTTAAGTGGAAAGCGCGTTCAGTAAAAACTTCAATTTATCGATTCCAGCCTGTGTAGTCACTCGGTGTGTTATGTGTTTTATCGCCAACAGCTGCTACTTTCGGCACCTGCGGTAGAGCAACACAGAACTATCTCCACTGGAGTTTCATAGTGTGTGACAAAAAATAATCTACATGTATCGGTGTTGAAACTGAATCCAGTTTATTCGAGTGAGATTATTATTGTGATAAGCAACGTTTTCTTTACATCTCTGTTCACTGGGAAAGGAACAGCAAATTTTGTGATCGCCTATGTGTGTTCCAAGTTTGGTCAATATTAATAAATTAGTTTGAAAAGTATGAGGGACACACATAAAGGCGTGGTCATCACATTAGTTATTTTGACCAATATTTAAGAAAAAGTTTAAATATAAATGATAACCAAATTGCAAGGTGGCTTTTATTTTAATGAACATGTATATTTTCTCTATTTTGTATCATACACAGAAACTAATAAATTGTGAAATGTTTTTATCTCTATTTAGTGGATTTTTCAAATGTTCATTAGTTCTAACATTGGAAATTGTGTTTGGACGTTTTACAGTATGATTATAGATTTTATATAAACTTAAGATCCTAAACATACTATTTGACATCTATTTATAATAATTAATGCTTTGATATTTGGGTGTAGCTGTACGTTTGGATTTGAACGTAATACGAATATTAAGTACCGTCGTAGATTTACAATATAGATGGTAAAGTGTGAAGAATTTTCATACCACACATAACATATTGTGAAAGGTACTAAATTTAATTAAAGTAACAACGGTTTCATTATGTATATACGCTATTGTAAAACAGTTCTTTGCGGGGGAAGAGATTCAAATAAATTAAAAATAAAATAAATTAACTACCTTTCACACAATGAATAATTCTAAAATGGTCTCTCTCTCTCTCTCTCTCTCTCTCTCTTTATATATATATATATATATAGGCCTATATATATATATATATACACACACGCACAATCAGACCAGAAAACCAGGTGGGTTTGATCCAATTTATGAAGCTTGGGATTCGACTAGGATTCGATTCAATAATAAATTTATCTTGAGATTAGGAATAGATTTTTTTAGGCATGAGATGAGATTCGAAATTTCGAGTCAAGTCTAAATCTCATCTCGTGCATAAAAAATGTCGAGTCTTGTATGTGCGTGGTTATATGTGCATATATATACATATATAGATGTGGTAATATGTAAATATATGTGTGTGTGTGTTTATATGTGTCTACATATTATATATATATATATATATATATATATAACTACACACATATACGACTCGAAATTTTCGTAGGTATGAGATGAGATTTGGACTGACTCGAAATTTCGAATCTCATCTCATGCCTAAAAAAATCGAATCTCAAGATAAATTTATTTTATCGAATCAAATCCTAGTCGAATCCCATGCTTTACAAAAATTGGATCAAATGCAACTGGTTTCTTGTCTGATTATATTAATTTGTTAAGTACGCATGAACATTATTATAGATTCGAGTTTTGAACTTAATCCACAAATTCCGAGCTAATATTTATTTATATTTAAAATTTTGAATCAAATCCGAATATTTCAACATTAAGATTTAAAATTTAGAATAAAATTCGAATCGTACCAAGATTCGCATATGGATTCCAAATTTCGAAGGCTCGCACATTCTTAATATCTTGAACACGAAAAGTATTCATTATACAGCCATCACATGATAAAATACCCCATGTAATATCGAAATATAAACCACTAGTTTCAATTATTCAACAAATATATTTCAAAGTAAATGTCTGGAATTCTTTGTTTTATTTGCTCTTTGCATCAATAACTCCTTCTTGGGATACGTGTATTTTAAGAAAAGAAATCCACCGATTATTTTGTCTACATTATAATGTACAATAACTCATATTGCTTCTGTTAAGGCTCTCTTTAGCGCATTCCCCCCCCCCCCCCTCCCAGGCAACAGTATCCATCTGGGACGATAATGTGGATAAATCAACCTCGCAGCAAGTGAACAAATGCCTCCCAATCTTTAGTCAAGCACATTATCCGTGCGCTGTTTTAAAGATGGTTTGTCCGATATTTTCGAGAGTAACGAAATTAACACCACAGAGCACAGTTTCCCCTCCCCCCGGCTTGGGTTCCTCTTCTCGTTGATTGTTACTCGTCGACTTTGATGGATTATACGGCTTAGTGGCCTGCTAACTTCCGAGATCCAATTTACTTCTTACTTCTCCAAGACAACTTCGTGACCCTAATAGAAGAAGCCACCTTTCCACTCGATGAAGTCGTTAGTTAGTCTCGCATCGGTGAGCTAAATAACTGATCTGCTTTCCGAGCTTAGATTCAGTGGCGAATTCTAACTTTAAAATATGACATAAACGTTTATCAGCCAGGCTATGTTAAGAGCCCAACTCACAACCGATTTACCGGTAAATTAAGTGCAAGATCAAGCTCGGATCAGAAATCATTACCGATCTGCGGTTTATTAAATTCTTCAGCTGAAAACAGCGAAATTGTGATCAATTAAGTAGTATTCATTTTGGTCTAGGGGTAAGGTGTCAGACTTATGTGCTGGGGTTCAGGGGTTTAATTCTTGATCCCAGCACAGATTTATCTGATTGACAAACCCTTTCTTCACCTCTGACAAAACGTGTATTAATCACAACTTGCGAATGTGTGGAATGCCAGGCCTCCACCGTGGTTCGGATCCCACGTTAAACTGTAAGTCCTCCATTTCATCTCACAATCATCCTACCATTACACATTAGCGTAAGTGCGTATAACTCAAACGGGTAGTAAGACGCGGTGCTAATAATAATAATAATAATAATAATAATAATAATTAATAAGTATTTATATTTTAATTTTAAAAGACGTGTTTTTTAATTTTGTTGTCTTTCTTTTTAATAGCTATAACTATTTCATTGGTCTTAACCCTACTTAACTTTTACTTTCTCTCGACCCCTCGGAGAGAGAAGTAAGCCTATTGTGACTATAAAAAATCTAACTCTAGATTTTGATGGATGTCGAATTTTCATGATCCCCTGAAACAGAAAAAGTTGTTTTCGAGTTGCCGTCTGTCTGTCTATCTATCAATGTGGTTGTCTCTCTCTCTCTGTGTATCTAGGCATAGAGCCTAAATCATGTTACCGATTGGGCTAAAACTTAGTATCTAGGGTTTTCATAGGGTTTCTCCGAGGGAATTTTTGGAATTAGATATACAACCCTAAAACTAAGGGTAGTTAACAGAAGGACAAAAAGAGAAGAAAAAAACGAATTCTTCAAAATCTGCTCTAAAGAATTTGATAACATTTTGTATCCAGGGATTGTTTAACATTAAAAACAAAATGGCAATTCTTATTTTCCCACTAAAATTATATTACAGGTACTTTACATAAGGCAGAAATTCCCAATTTTGTTCACATCTCCCGCAACTAGTTGAGATACGAAATAACTTAGTTGTAAAGTTGTAATATTATTAAAAATATAAATCTTTTCTTTGAAATATATATTTTTATAAAACTAATTGTTTCTAAGCTATAAGCATATACATATATATGTATATATATGGAGGGATTTTTGACCATTGAAATTGATTGTTATGAACTTTTATGTTATTATGATTTTTTTCTGTAACAGTGTATATTATTTGATGTATGCTCTTTGGTAGAGTGTTTCTGCAACAATGTGTATTATTTCGTTTCACAAATCCTATGATTATTTATAAAATGTTTCTATTTTAAGATAAAAGAGAACGTATGTGCGGTGCACCGTATCATTCATTAAAATAGAATACAGAAGGCCGCACCCCCTATGAGACGCCTGTTTTGTTCGATTTGTATTACCTGCCTAAGTTAGGTGTTATCCGTGTGGTGAAAGTAAGAAGAGCACAAATTACTCTATAGTCAAATTTTAATACGAAGGGCCGTATCTGACAGCTAGAAAAGTTATATATACTTTCACCTATTCAGATGTCAGCTGATATGATGTTCAGCTGTCACGATAAATATTATCAAAACCATTAAAAAAACACTAATAAAATGATAAAATGTTATAAATTTTGGTTGAAAAAACTGTATTTGCATTTTCTAAAAGGTTCTTCCTATGATATAGTTCAGCTTTAACAGTCACAATTATAAAGGAATTAAATGTGGGGTATTTGAGGTGTAATTTATGAATCAATTGATTATCTCACCACACAGATTACAAACTTACTCAAATCTAAGACATCCTACACAGGGTAGTTACACGATCTGTGGCATCAAAAGTTCGTAATAGACTACTGGATTGCCGATGAGGGAGAGTTCTAGGTTCGAATCTTAGTCGGGTACCTGAAAGAGGAGGGAAATTAATGTAGGGCTGATATGCAATATGCAACTATAACATGTTATTTTCCCATACGTTTGTCATGAGGCAAGCACTTTACCTTAAAACCACCAAGGTCAACCCGATAGGTTATATTTTTAATGATTTAATGGTATTATAAAATGTATAATAAATATAATTTTAAAATTTTATCCATCGTATATGTATTATATAAGTAAAACAATTATAAATTTATAGGAAAACACCAACGGTTTCATAAAACAATAAAAACACAGTAGTGAGATAAACTATCTAATTTATTCTTTCATTACTAATATTTAACGTTATTGATTATTATATCTCGATATATGTAAGAAATCGATACTAGTTTATCTAAAAACACTCGAAATGAGTGAAGTGTTGATTTTTTTTTTCGGTACCACAACCCTATCAGTGAGGGACAAGTGTGAGAAGGGGATGAGGGAAGGGCGGAGGGATACCGGCTCCTAAACTCAAGTTTTAACCAAATGCTTGCACGACGACGGCTGGCTGGGCGTTACATCGATAGTTCTAGTCCCGCGCGATGTGTTTCTTAACAAGTAATGTGATTGTTGTACAACGTGAGTAATGAGTATTTCTGTTGTGATTGAAGGTTATTGTTCCCGCAACAAGCTGACACGTTGCATCCGCCAATAGACAAGAAAGGCATTGTGTTACCGGCCCTGCCTCGCAACTCACTTTATCACCGCGGGGAGCTCCTCCACATGGTGGCCAACAAACTAAAAATACAATACACATACTGTAGAGCAATTCGGGATATTTTTGCCATTTTATTAAATTACATTATTATTAATCTTTCCCTCGGTGACAAACACAGTCAGACTAAAAGCATTTTAGCTGCGCTAATAGGATAGAAATAAAAAAAAGTAGAACATTTTAGGAAATATACCCGCATTTTAGTGGTGGGATAGTGTGAAATTATTTAGTAAAATAACACCCTTAAGATACTTGATTAAGAATCAAACCCTGGCCTCTCCGTTACCTTCAAAATAAACTAAAATATGATCCTGTGTAAGTGAGCCCAATTCCTTATAATTGGTATTAAACATCAATGCGACTAAACCACGGATTAATTTATTTTAAAATAAAACTAGACATACCAGACCGTCTAGCGGTCATAGTTACTGACTACAGACCAAGAGGTCCTGGGTTCGATCCCTGGCGCTTCCAGATTTTTCTGTGAAGAAGTTGATCTAGAACGGGGTCAACTCAGCCTCGTGAGTACAAATGAGGAGCTACTTAAATAAAGAAGTAGCGGCTATGGTCTATGAAACTGAGATTAATGGCTGGGGGGCTTGTTATGCTGACCACGTGACACCCTCTATGCGCAAATGTTGGCCCTATCTTCCCCAACAATCGGCGTTCGTTCAGTCGGTATAGTTTGCTTGCAATATTTCACCATGGAGTTTTTTTTAAAGAATACCGGCACGTAGATTAAGCCATAATAAAACGGAAAACTCCTAATTTTCTCATATAATTTATAAGAGAGAGGGCAATTGGTCGGGATTTCTAAGAGACTCTAGTCCGAATCTGTTGGGACGTATTTTAGTTTCCATTTGGTGTGACAGCAAATGAGGTAAGAGGAATTATTTTTCTATCACCGCATCTCATTCTTAAATCAACCTGTAAAATTGTATGATGATTTAATGTTTTATGTTATATATTGATTTTCAGACTGCTAAAACACGTGAGAGACAGACACACACAGACATACATTGCGAAAACCATTATTAGGGGTTTTGGGGATTATAAAACGTTGATAGCCATCAAAATCTCAAATCACAATTCTTTCTCTCTCCAAAGAGTTGCGAGAAAGTTAAAACTTCAAAGCGAATCGATACAAAATGTCTGCTGACAGTGGTGTCTAAATTTTTAAAAAAACTTGTTTTTTTTAGCATGACGTCTTACTAGCCGTTCGGGTTATACGCTTATGTTCTAATTACAGTAATTTTTTAGGGATTAGAAAGGTTATAATTAGACGAAGTGTACCCAAATTTGTGTGAATGAAGAGTGGAAAGCCATTCAGGTTAAGCCACCCTCAGTACATACGACCGAGATTCGAACCTCGATCTCCCCATCATCAGCAGTCTAACTGTGAGAAAAGTTCCTTAGAATATTCGGCCACTGAAGCGGGTATCATAGACTTACTTCCATCGTGTTACTATTGTATTACAAAGAATTTGGTACCTTTTACTTTCAACTCCTAAAATATAAATAATATCTGAATAAATTAAGTTTCATAACAATTCGTTTACGCACACCATCTTACTACGTATGTACTCAGTCTTTTCTAATATTTGCATCAATTAGGTAAGAATTAAGAAGGTAGAATTTGGAATAAATATACCATCATTTGTTTGGAGGAAGAGTTAAATACCATTCAGGAAATATTACCTACACTACATCTGGCCGGGATTTTAAACCCCAACCTCCCCGTCACTGGGTACACCAAACCAGACGCCTTAAGCTGAGGTCTCACCGATGCGGGCAGGGATATTGAAACTTATTTTACTTCTCGCAATTCCAAACCCTTACTTGAACTGCTCTATTCAGCAATCACGTTACCATACATGCCAAATCGTTAGTTACTTCACACGATTGGAAAATACAATAATATGTTAATAGATAATTAATTATGATCATAGGAGGAAATGGGAGGGAGGGTGAGAATCTTTTGAGCATAATGCTTTGAGAAGCTCGAATCTATTTGGCAATTTCCAAGTAATGTGAATGAACTCCTTTGGGACATTAATTTTTTTCTATCACCGCGTCTTACTACCTGTTCAGGCAATGCGCATACGCGATAATTATTTTAATGTGGTAGGGATGAGGAAGGAAGTATTTTATATGTAGTCTACCAGCATTTTCGAGGAAGTAGAGTGGAAAACCACAAGGAAAATCCATCCTCGATAAACCCGACCGGGATTCTAACCCTGATCTACCCATCATCAGTAAGCCTCGGTAGTCTTAGGATAAAGTGCTTGCCTCAGGAACCGATGATCATGGGTTCAAACACAGCCGGGTTCGACGGATTTTACCTTGAGCGATATAAATCTGTAGCACAACTTCCTTAGGAGTGGAAGTAAAGCCGTCGGTCCCGTGTCGATTGTGGCATGTAAAAAAAACTTGGAAGTTATGGGAAGATGACATATTTACCAACAAAATTGGAAGGCCCTTTTGCCCTCGCCCATAGAAATTCTCGTGGGCTGATATAATTAGTCGATTCAGAAAATGCACGTTAAATACCTCAAATAAATTAAAAAGTAAGGCAGTCTCACACGGGAGTAACAGTTTTTAAACCTTTCGACCATTTAGGCGGGACACCAAATAATAATAATAATAATAATAATAATAATAATAATACAAGTAGCGACATTTGATGAGTTCTTCTTGTCATGACTGGCTTGGCACTGATTAAAATAACTTCTCGACGGGCATACAACAACCGTTCATCGCCTGAAACTTGACCCCAAGGGATCAAGGAGGTATTGTGCGCTGTCATTATTGTACGTCTCAATCTTCTGTTCAAGGAACAGGGTAACAGAAAAGCCAAGAAAAAGCCACCTGCTGCTCCATCTCTATCTCTCTCTCTCCCTCTATATGCAAACAATGCTGGAAGCCTCCTTGATGCAGCGGGTGGTGGGGTGGAGGGGAGGTCTTGACGTCACCGACACTTAACATTCATGACTTGAGATAAAATAAACTTGTGTATATGTGTGGAAACATTGTGTATTTTATTTTAAATATAATTTTATTCGTTAGCTTTGTTTTTTCTTTTTAGCATTCAACACAAAGATTTTTAACATCTTAGGGTACGGCCAGACTGAGCGCGCGAGCGACTAAAATATAAAATAGAACACATTGGTTGTAATGGGGGGTGGCCACACTGGAGCGCGCGCGCTTGAAAGATAGAACTGGTTCTATTTTTCACGCGTGCGCGCTCGACCCGGTACAGTCTAGTTTACAGGCGCTAGGCAATATTATTGTATGTTGGTTCATTGAGTGCTAGGGAAACTTCTTATTTTGACATGATATTTGACTTTTTTCTATCAGTGATAGGTTTAACACACTTGCTATTAATGGCCTAATTTAATTGGTAAGACCATAAATAATATAATGTATATATGTAAACCCGATATGTTAAAATACTTCAATATTATAATCAAAGTAGGCCTTTACAAATAAGAATCACCATTAGTTTGGAGAGAGTATGAAAAAACCACAACAATATAATAAGTTTTAAAAATCACCTTCAGTTCACTGAGCCAAGATTCGAACCTTTGCCTCCTAGTCAAAAGCTATCGAGTGCAACGCACCATTCCGCCACTGGTGCGGCTAATCTGATTTTAAAACACTTCAGTACAGTACCATACGCATTTCTCAATTTATTAATTGGATGCACTTCTACTTTTTCTTTTTTATATTATTATTATTACTATTAGCACCGCGTCTTACTACCCGTTCGGGTTATACGCACTTATGTTATTGTGTAATGGTAGGGAGGGTGATTGTGAGATGAAATGGAGGACCTACAGTTTAACGTGGAATCCGAACCACGGTGGAGGCCTGGCATTCCCCACATTCACAAGATGTCTTGTCAGAGGTCAAGGAAGGGTTTGGAAATCAGGTAAAACTGTGCCGGGACCGAGGATTGAACCCCGGCCGCCAGCATAGAAGTCTGACACCTTACCCTAGACCACCAGGTCACCCTTCTTTTTTATAAATACACAATATTTTCTGTAAGAATTTTCGAGGAACAGAGATGTACCAAGTGTCTTTGACAGAGACATTTTCCCTAATGAACTAGGGTCTGCTAATTACGCGCTCGCCAGTTTGGCCACCCAGTCGCTTGCGCGCTCGCTCGCACGCTCGCATGCACGGAGCGAGCGCGCAAGCGACTGGGTGGCCAAACTAGCGACCGCGCGAGTGAGCGCGTAATTAGCGGACCCTAGTTAGATTATTATTAGCACCGCGTCTTACTACCCGTTCGGATTATACGCACTTACGTTAATGTGTAATGGTAGGGTGATTGTGAGATGGAATGGAGGACCTACAGTTTAACGTGTAATCCGAACCACGGTGGAGGCCTGGCATTCCCCACATTCACAAGATGTCTTGTCAGAGGTGAAAAAAGGGTTTGGTAATCAGATAAATCTGTGCCGGGACCGAGGATTGAACCCCGGCCGCCAGCACAGAGGTCTGACACCTTACCCCTAGACCGCCAGGTCACCGGGCCATTAATAGCAAGTGTGTTAAACCTATCACTGATAGAAAAAATTCAAATATCATGTCAAAATGAGAAGTTTCCACAGCACTCAATGAACCAACATACAATAATATTGCCTAGCGCCTGTAAACTAGACTGTGCCGGGTCGAGCGCGCGCGCTTGAAAAATAGAACCAGTTCTATCTTTCAAGCGCGCGCGCTCAGTCGCTCGCTCCAGTGTGGCCACCTCCCATTACAACCAATGTGCTCTATTTTATATTTTAGTCGCTCGCTCGCTCAGTCTGGCCGTACCCTTAAAAGTGGATGGGGGCGTGGAGCCAATTAAATCCTCATCATAGTGGAGAGAGGATAGAAAAGTGAAAAATTACCCACAGGAAAGGAATTTTAAAATTAGACCTTCATGTTACTAACGACAAATAAATACAATACTAGTCGAACTCATAGATTGCTCGGTCACCAGTGTTGGATTAGTGGGGTTTCAATAGGTCAGACTATCAGCTTTTAGTTTAGACTCTCTCAGCTATTTAAATATGAAAAGAGTTTTTTTATAAGACACTTCATAATCATTCACGTAGTGGAAATAAAACAATTGTTCCTGCAATCACTTGTAATCAAACGCTGACCTGTCATGTCAAAGCAAGGAGATGATGTATGTTCCATGACAAAAAAACAGTGTGCGGTTTTGTGTATGTTCCTGAATTGTAATGATACTTCGAGTTATTCCAGCTAATCTAAAAGTATTGCACAATAAATGAACAGTGTGTCTTTCAAATAATAAATATGTTTATTTATTTAATAATGGAGTTTAACTATAATCTCATAATGAAGTTTTGTGCGTGTGCGTGACCCTAAATGTGTATGGGTGACAACACAGTCTTCATATTTTAACTTTTAGTCATACTTGATAACAAGTTTCAACTGTGAAAGAAAATGTTTGTGTTCCTTCATAATTTAAACAAAGGGCTTATCTTAAATTATGAATAGAGCTTAGCGTTTAATTTGAAACGCTTAGCTTAGTCAGTAGCAGGTTCTTACATTGAACTAAGTGAGTTTGGTTCCCGGCACTAATAAAATCGTTGTGAATTATTATTGATCAGGAGACTTATTTGGCTGTCATATTAAAAAAAAATCCATTATTGTTTCCAGCCCATGGCCTTGTTCACTTTTTTTTATTCAAGCTATTAATTTTTCCGCTATCAACTGGCTAGGCCTGTCGTACTTAGTTTGCATGTCTTAAACCAGGACAGGCACAACATCCAGTCCCCGGTCGTCATTTTATCAATGTGCAAGGGTAATCCCACATTTTTCATCAATAATACATTTTCAGCCATGCTGAGAATTGAACTTGGGACCCTTAGCTCATTAGGCAGACACGATACCGACTAAGCTAAGGACTGTCTGTTATAGTATAAGACTATTTTGAAATAATGTGTTGGTTGATCTAATCAGTTGTTTCAGAAAGTACACTGTACAGCTAACCTGCTTACAATATACAAATTAATGTGATTTCAAAAGGAGCATATAGATAGAGTCGTAAGAATATTATATTGTATATGTACATTTTATAAATTCATACAATTATTTTTTTAGTGTCAACCATTCGGGCTATACGCTTGAATACCAATTACGCTAATGGTTTGGGATTAGGAAGGCCGAATTTAGAGGAAGTGTACCCACATTTCCGTGGAGAGAGAGAGAGAGGGAAACCATTTAAGAAGATTCAAGTACAAGACTGGGATCGAACCACGATTTACCAGTCTTTATCAGTCTAGTTTATAGTGAGAGTCGTGCCTTAGACCATGCGGCCACCGAAGTGGGTCATATAACCATTAATTCATGATTTGGGATTGTAATGATTGTATGTTAATTGAATCTAAAATTGTGAAAAAATCATAGCTAAAGTAATATAATATAGATATTAGTTTATGGATTTAAAATATCCATATAAATAATAAATTATGTTTGTGCCCTTCAAATTGAATTACCTTAGAGGCAAAGACCTATAAATGAGAAAGCAGAGAAGAAATTTGAATGAACACATTTTATTTTACTAACATAATAAGGGCATATTTGATTTGAATTATATATTATATTTTTAAGCTTACTTAAAATAAATTTAATCATATAAAAAAAAGCAAAAAAGAAACATAAATTTATAAAACTAAACCAGATTCACAAAGACTTGAACAAGTTTAGTTTATTTTCTAAGAAACCACGGCTATTGCGAAATAACATTCACATATTTTATCCAGGAGAAACCGATTGCTTTTCTATATGTCTGCGTAGAATTACTTTTACTTCGATTCTCGTAAACGCCGGTGAGAATATATAGAAAAAAAAATATTTCACTTCATGATGTATGCAGATTCTTATTCTTTTCAAATAGCAAGATCTCGAATTCATAAAACTTGTAGATTTTATTCAGACGACAAATGTGTGCCCGTTCAAACTCACATTTTAAAAGAAGTCGGATGCAACTTTTTTTTTATGTGTGTGGTAACGTTGATGTCTTTTTGGTGGTATGCATGTTTTTGTCCCTCCTTTTTCCCTCTCCTTTCCCCGTTCCCTTATGAGCCTGTGTCACCTAAATTATAGCCTGAAAAACGATCGTTAACCCATTGAAGACGTTGCTGTAATAAAGTCAGGTCTTGGAAGATGCAGTGTTTTTTTTATGGCTGACGGAAATACATTTGAAGATGCGTATTTTTGTGCCATAAAATTGACGGAAAGCACTTTTCCTTACAAGAGTAATATCCACAGAGGGTTAGTTTGGATGGAAATAACAAGTTTGTATGGGGAGCTCCTTGATGCATAATGGGCAAAGACCGCGCGATATAAATCAGTTTCGGTGGATAGATCTTTCAAAATGTGTGGCTTATGAAGTATTCACTAGAGTAAGCTAATAATGTTGGACTTATATTGTTACAATTCACTTTGTAAGGGGGTTAAAAAATATATTTAGTGCCACTTGGATTTAAAGCACGATTCATTTTATCTTCCTTGCTGAATAAAGCTATTTCGTACATTTTTTTTTACTATGATTCGCATTAGAGGAATTTTTTTTTATTTTAGTTCTGGTTATAAAATTGAAGCTATCTTCCTTATAGTATCTCCAAAGCAAACATAAAATGTCTAAAACCTATTGTTATTATTATTATCATCGTTGGTGCCATACTTGGCGTCTTATTGCCCTTTCGGATAAAGGTTCGGGATACGTTTTATATGTTTTATACTACACGTCTTGATTCTCGTCCGGAATAACCGCATATTTACACAAATGTAAAAGATACGAGAAAGGTAGAATTTATAGGAAGCGTAACCACATTTTCACGGAGGGGGTAGTGAGAAACATATTTAGGAAAAATTACCTCATTACACCAGTTTATAGCAGAAATGCTACTCAGACCTTACGAACATCAATTCGAGATTAATCACAGTTTCATATCGTGGAGTGTTGCCAGTGTAAGCAGAGTTTAAATGTGGATATGTTCTCGTCACTCGATAGAGTACGCATTGGAAATACATGTTCACGTGAGGGGTACATTATACATGATTTATCGTAATATGTGGGATCCACCTTAGCGACACAAACAAAAATGAAAAGTTCAATAAACCTATTTTTATCACCACAGCTTACGACCTG
Organism: Timema cristinae; assembly: GCA_039000515.1. Classification (NCBI taxonomy): domain Eukaryota; kingdom Metazoa; phylum Arthropoda; class Insecta; order Phasmatodea; family Timematidae; genus Timema; species Timema cristinae. The sequence goes on along the minus strand of JBCFYV010000003.1, from coordinate 34,250,008 downwards.
TTCAGGTTGTAAACATTTGTACAAATTACAATAATTAGGAAGGTTCAATTTAAATGAAGTGTACCCGCATTAAAGTAGCGGGAAAGTGGAAAAACCACCCTCAGGAGACTCGACCGGGATTCGAACCCTGATCTACCGGTCATCAGCAGGCCAGTCCAACACGAGTGTGACGCCTTGGACAGTTCGGCCACAGGGGTGAGTTACATTTGAAATTAAATTATCGCATAATACATAGTGTAATAGAATTAACATTTTACTTATCACTACTTTGCAATAAGTTTTTTTAACATGTTAATGACATTTAATCTAACATTGTTTATTTAACAATGGTATGTGCCTTGAATATCTATATAATTAGATGTATGAGTAAGTGAAAGAGTGAAAACATATCTACTTAACTTTTTTTTATGATAATTATATTTTACTTTCCCTTACCAGTCAAATATTGAAAGGGATAAATAAACAACATAATAACAAATACATATTCGACTCAAACCTCTTCAAATTTGTTATGTGTTCGTGAAGTCTAGAATGGAAATGTTTCCCTTTTTACTACTTTCTGTCATGTTTTTATTTTGATAAAATATCAGGTTCTTTTTTGTTGCAACCATTTCCTTTACATTTCCGATACTGTCGTTCGAACATATTTTTTTCTTAATGAAAGTAAAGAACTATTATTTTCTGACGAAAAAGGAAAAAAAAAACTTAAGACGCGCAATATCAATTCAAGCGGGTGGATTTTTTTTTACTAAGGGGTGCTGTGACATTTCCTCCGGAAGACGCCCAGAGACGTCCGGCGTCTCTCATACCACTTTACCACTTTTTTTTCTCGTACTTTGTGTGCTGTGTCTATTTCAGTGAGAGACGCAGAGGGAACTTGTATTTCAGGTAGGACCATAATGTTTATTTTTATTTCATCTCAGACATGTTTAATGTAACTTGTGATAATAAATGGTAGACATTTTTGAATAAAAATATATTTGTCTCACCCCTCATCCCGTTTCTGTGTGTTCTACGTATGGGCCTGAAGATCTGTCAGGATGTCTTTGGCCGAGGATAAGGGAGGAATGATATAAATACTTTTGTGGGTTCGTGATTGACGTTAGACTTGGCTTTTAAAAAGTTTATTAATACTACTATGGCTATTACAAATGTGATGTTAAAAGTGAAGTTAAAACGAAGAACTTAGTGAATATAAAGAAGCGAGTAACCGAACGAGGTGTTATGAGGTTTGTCTAATGGCTTGTCTGACTGCTAGGTGGTCCCTGCATGTTTGTTCTCTGGGCTCAAGTGGCAGCCCCGACTGGTACTTGGTGAACCCAATGACCTAGCCCGCGTGGCCCCGTGACAATCAGCGTGACGACCTAGCTTACGTAGAGCCCCGAGGAGCTCAAGACCATCTACTTTTAACCGGGCCGCTGGCCTGGTCCCTAACTCTGGACCGCTGACACCTTCTTTTGCGCAGTCCCTCTAGTTTGCTTGGTTATTGATTCATCATAACAATCCTCGTAACAATCGTAGTGTCATTCGCCACTCACAACATAAAATGTTTACACAAAACATGACTTACAATTGAAGCCGTTCGGTGACATATTGTTAGTTTAATAAAGGTGGTGTCTTATGAACACCCAATATTGTAAAAGATTTGCTTTTCACTAATAATTATATGTAATATCTTGTACCACGCTTTTGTCGACAATTTTTAATGTCTAGTAGGCCAACATCTTTTGAGTCCCAAAAATTGTAAGCCTATTTTAGAGAACGTTTAACCATCTTCATGGTGAAGTGATCCGAGTCCTTGACTTAAGTTAAGATCTTCATTCACTTTACCCCGGCGCCATATACACTATTATTATCCCCTCATCTTATCGGGACATGGAAAGAGCCTCCACAGAAAGACAGTACGATTAGTAGTACATTCGGGCGTCCCCTGGGCAACGGTACATTAGTACTGCTTATATTTCCGCAAACTAGGCTACATATTAATGTATCCCTGATAAGTCATTATTATTATAGATTTAAAAAATTGGAATGTTCACATATTTTTTTACATCTAAATGCTTGAATAAAACAAATACAATTTTAAACCGTTTGAGAGGAAAAACAATACAATTTAAAATACTTATTTGTTTGTATTTATAGGCTTTAGGGATGATCAGAAACACATTTATTATGAATAATATTTATTGTAAGCACTATTTAAAAAACTTAATGATTATTTAGCCATAAAAAAAGTGCAAAGCAGCCATTGTATAAATCGTATATGCCGTGCAACCAGTGTCACCAAGATCATGTCCAGTTTCTTATACAAGAAATTTTGTCATGTGTATCTGGGCTTAATACACGATAAATATATAAATTAGACATTATTTTAGTGTTAGTATAATTTTTGATTCGTTTTCTACTAGTTTATTTAAAGACACAGGACTACGTTGGTTTATTGTGTTACAAAAATCACCCCCAATTTGACCGTTGGAATTGAACTTTGGCCTTTTGCGTTAGATTTAAGAACGTACACAAACACACCAAACATGTTGGTAAGTAGCTTTATGGATTACTTGATTTGGAGAAAACGTAGCCTTAAAAATATTATAATTATTTTAATTGATTATCTTATCCGAACGACTCATGAATATATTAATATTGTCTAAAGATTGCCTGAAATTAATTCAAAAATAAACTCAAAGCAGTTTCTATGATTTGGGCCTATTTTATTACATTAATTAACTTAACACAAAGATACTAACACCTTTACCTAGATGGTAGGGTTGCGAGGATAACCCTGAGGAAATGTGCCAAATAACGTGACGAGATGATAGAAAAAATCACACTTGAAATCATATTTGGAAGGCCACCAAGCTGAAATTAAAACATTGACCTCCTTATCAGCGGAAATCAACGATAGATAATTAGTCTAACGTCTTAGACAACTTGGCCATCTTCAAGTAATAAATCATCCTTGCGGGAGACAAAATAAAAAAGTTTATACCATACGTGGTACTTGATAGAATTGGTTACTAAGATAATCAGTGTTCTTGCAAAGCTTTCAAAGATGACCACGAAACGTTATACACCATAATTTAATTAAACCACTAGAGGATTATACCGGCAGCTTTGTTCTCCTTCACTAGATCAACAATTTATTGCGTTTATTGCAGTTCCTTATTTTACCTTCATTAAGCCCGTGTGATATAATGTTTACTTTTTCATGAAGAAAAAGTATTGTAATCACAAAATACTCGATATTATGATAAATCTTGACGTTTTATGTGCTTCCCAACTCATACATAATTTTAAGACCCACATTTTTATCTCCCTGTCTGTCTGTCTGTCTATCACCCCGTCAGAGACTGCCAAAAACAGTTTGATGGATTACGTCCAAACTTGATATTTAGATGCAATATGGTCATACCTCGAAGAAAAATTATTACTTTGATTTGAGCACTACAATAATTAAGGGTACCTATCTTACTGATGTGAATGTGAGGAATGCCAGGCCTCCACCGTGGTTCGGATTCCACGTTAAAATGTAGGTCCTTCATTTCATCTCACAATCACCCTACCATTACACATTAGCGTAAGTGCGTATAACCCGAATGGGTAGTAAGACGCGGTGCTAATAATAATAATAATAATAATAATAATATAATAATCTTACTGATAGCTTATGTTTAAAACTTCAAAAAATTGACAATGGCTCTAGCGACTTTGCTTAAAATGAATATTTTAAGACTGTTTTACTTCTTAAATTACTCTAATTTGATTTTCTTAAGAAAAAAAATAATTTAGTACACTATAGAATGATTGATTTTTGAACATTTTATTTAGAAAATGACTAAAAATTTTGTTCAAAATTTTTATCTGAGGAGTGTATTATATGGTAAATAACATAGTATACTTGCTTTTAGAAAAAAAAAGGTTTAAGGGTAATTAACTAATTTTGGTAAACATATACATTTTTCCACATGGCTCTAATGATGTTATTTAAAATGTATAATCTTGAAAGTACTTTACTTAATAAATAACACTATATTCTTGTTCTTTGGAGAAAACCAATTTAAGGTTAGTTTACTGATGATTAATAATTACAAATTTAAGATATTTTGAAAATCACTAACAATTTTGTTCAAAATTGGTTCATCCTTGATATTTTGCATTATAACTAATCGTGTATATTCATTTTATGAAATCAATCATTGGAATATAGAGTAGGCCCTATTTATGATTGATTTTTGAAAATTGGAACTTTCTAAAAATGGCTATAGCTTATGGTGTTATTTCTGTGAACACCATCTTAACTATTTACTGTCGGCTATAATTCAGAAAAAACTGTTTTATAAAAGTTTTTCCCAACTGATATTTTTAAAGTATGTATTTATGTGAGAAATTTGTTATCACATGAAACATTTATAACTTAATTGTATAACTTATTTAAATAATTCAACAAGTATCGAAACGCTAGAACTAATATATTTTACCCGTTTTAAAAGCACCATCTCTAACCTATCTTTTTGCTGAAGCAAGGCAGAAGGCACGCCAAGGATTAAGGTGCGGTAGAAGGGAGCGCGAATAATTTTACAGTTTTTATAGCATTACTTTTTTGGCCAAAATAAACAAAACATTTCTCCAGTAGCAACATAGAACTTAGTTTTCTGCACATGCTAATGTCAACAGATCTTGAATATATGTCAAGGGTGTCTTGGAATTTTGTCAAAACTTTTTTAATAAAGAGAAAAGGTTTTGACAAAATTCCAGGACACTCTTGACATATATTCAAGATATGTTGACATTAGCATGTGCAGAAAACTAAACTCTATGTTGCTGTTGGAGAAATATTTGATTTATTTTGGCCAAAAAAATTTCGATTATCTAAAAACTGTAAAAACTCTTGCGCTTCCTTCTGCCGCACATTAAGTAGAATACAAATTTTAACGCTAATACAGATGTAGTGGCCAAGCTAGAAAGTATCCGGTACTTCAAGCGCCTATTTCAAACATCGTGATGGACCAACTCGTTTAATGAATGCAAAAAGGATTTGTTTCCTCTTTGTAATGGAAGTGTTTTGGATTGTTGTTCAAAATAAGAATAATTGAAATGGGAAATCCTTTCGGCGTCCTTTTTCTAGTACAGAGCAAATCTACGACGTCCTATAAAAATACGAAGAAATAATGGTAAAATCATCAAAGTTCACGTATTTAAATATATTTAAAAGGGAGGTGCATGCTTTATTAGCATTTGGAGATAAAAATCTCAAAGAACTCCAATGATATTATCTGTTTTATTTATTGGAAGTTGCCACCACATCAAATTGATGAATTAAATTCATTTTATAATTTTTTTTTGCAATATATAAATCTAGGTTATATAATAAAGTCATATTCAAATTTAATTGTTGGAGAAGACAGAAAAAATTTGGACCTAAATATTTGCATTGTTTTAAATGATCTAAAAATGAGGAAAAACCACTCGCAGTTGTGTTTTGTTTTATTTTCTTTTCTCATCTTTAAGTTGTTGACTTAATTTTTGAAAGCTTATTCAATTATACAAAGTCCTGTCACTATTCTTTTTACCACCCCATTAGAACTTAATTTATCTTGTTCTATTGTTAAAATTTATGACTTTCATGCTATTTAAAAGAGTTTACATGACACACTCGATCGGATATAAACTTAGCTGTCACTGCTTTCTATAGTCAACATATGTGGTAAAAGGAAGGGCTCGGACTTATTTACATAAAAATAGTCCACATGATTCGATGAGATAAAAAAAGGCGAAAGTTAAATGGTGTATCTGGCACTTCATACTACGAAATTGCCAGAGGCACAAAAAAATCAAAATAGCTCTTAAATATTGACTTTTCGTGTAAACCCTCGGCAAAAGGAAGGGCTTGTATGTGCCTAATTAAGGAGATCACATGGCACGATCGAATAAAATATATAGTCTAAATCAACATATAGTAAAAGGAAGGGCCTTGGACTTACTCACATAAAAAGTTCATTATTCCATCAGATAAAAAATTAAATTTAATGTGTATTATAAAATTGCCAGAAACGCCTCACAAACAACAAAATTAACTCTAAAGATATCGATTTTTTATATAAAACTATCTCAGGTAAAAGAAAGGGCTTGGAACTACCTACTTAAACCGATGTCATATGATAGGATCAGATAATAAATATAGGTGTCCTTTGCTCTTCTATCGTTAACACATATAATACATTTTTCTATGTATATATATATATAATATAAACATATATATTTTAAAACCTATGAAAATTGTGTTAAATTTGAGTGTCCAAATAGTCGATATGGAAGTTTATGGGGAAAAACCCATACAAATAACTCTAAAATATTTTGCGTATAAAACTCTCGTAAGTAAAAGGTAGGTCTTGGAATTACCCACTTAATAAAATTATATCTGTATTTTAAGTGGTGCATCCATAGTTAGCTTCTCACACATATTATTTTGAATTTAAGTATAGGCCTAGTAATTAAATTTGATATTTTGTTTGAATTTATTTTGTTTACGGCGTATAATTTTAGTTTAGTGTCAGAGTTGGCATTATTATAGTATTAGAGCCTTTATTACCACTGTGTAATCCCTCCTCTAATTATTATTATGTGACTTGCAAAGGTCAATGGGAGTCGGCCAGGCGGAAGCAATTAAGGGTGGTGACGTTTGTCTTAGTAATATGTCTTTAGGTAGGAGATACCTGAAAAAGAGGGTGGTAAGCCGTTTAAAGAAACATTCGAGTGACAGAGATGGTGATGAGTGTTACGAACCGTGATACGATTCGTGCGAGGTACCAGCCGTGCGTGACCCGGACCGTGTGTGGTACCCGCCGGGCGAAGTACGAGCCATGCGTAGACTCGGGAGTTGTAGTCCACCTAGACTATGGTGAATAGCCGCAATTTAGCCCCCACCATCGGCACGCTACAGTTATATTATTATTATTATTAATAATACTTAAACTTTGATGATTATTATTATTATTACAATTATTATTATCATTATTTTATTCTATTATTATTATTACGTATTCTCTCTCACGACAGATCTATTCCTTTTGGCAGTGAACTTGGACCGCCAATTAACCCTGTCCTCTGCCTCTGCCTCTTTAGCTCCCAGAATGTTCTTTTTTTTCCCTCAAGTCATTTAATATTCGAATCCTCCTTTTTCCTAAGTTCCTCTTTCACTCAATCTTTCCTTCAATGACTCATTCAGAAGACAGTCCCTCCTAAGGATGTGTCCGATTCAGTTTGTTTTGTACCGAAGAATCACATCCAAAATGGTTCTCTTCTCATCCCTCTCTTCTTAGGACTTAATTTGTCACCCTGTCTGTCCAGCTGATCTTCTCCTATCCAGGTGGCTGGAAAAACACCAGTGGTTCCAGGAAAGAGGGTATTAGTGTGAAACGCTGGCAACTAGAAAATTGCAGGATTACCTATTATTTTAAATAATAAAACAATTTTTTTTTAACCCTTTTTTGTTCGAAAATATATAGTTATTACACTTGCAAAACCATCATATATTTCTGCCGCCAGGTATCTCATTTATTTTTTTCCAAAAGTATAGACACGATTAAAATATCACAGTGGCAAAGTGGATAAGGTTTATTTATTTTATGTATCGTAAGTTAAGCACACATAAGAAGAGGAAGAGATTTTAAGATGTAGTATACTAATAACAAATTTAGATTTTTTTTTTCAAAACTCTAATAGAATATAATGAGAAAGTATGTACAATTTGGTAGTACTGTTTATTTGTAAATATTATACTCTTGTGAAATATATGATTATGTTAATGTATGAAACAATTTCACGATATGTTATTTGGTCTCTTAATTGTTATGGGCATGAGATAACTTTTTCCCATCAAATATTAACATTAGTATTTAATGGGCAAGAAACATTTCTCGATCGTTGAATTGAAAGAATTAGGTTTGTTAAATCAAGACTCCCTGGTTTAAATCCAGCAAATGAAATTTTAGTACCATAAATATAATTTGTGGGACTGAATATAATTCATATGTAGGAAGGTTATCTCATAGGTAAAATGCACTGCATTCACGTGGACAAAGGTATGGGATGGCTACATTGATCAATTAATGTGTAGAAACTTGAGTGCACACTGCCGATATTCGAATCTCGACCTTACCATCACGGGAAATTTAGTCTATTTCATGACTGACGTCTTAGACCATGTCTGAAAAAAAAGTTTTCATAACTAGTAACGTCGTGAGTGCTATAAACTTAAACCTACTGCTGTAATTTGTCAAAATGGTGAAAGTCGCTATTAAAACAAAAGTGAAACGATTCTACAGGGTCTTATTTTTTTTATTAAAATATATTTATGAAGGGCTTTTTTTTAACTGTTTTATAAGAGCTTCTTTATGTTTTTCGAACAAGTTATTTCTACACCCAGGTTCCTCTCCCCTTACTCCACCTCTCTCTCTATCTCTCTCTTTTAGGTTGGTAATCCTTTGCGGCGTCGCGTCGGGGCGACTATGTCCGTGTTTGTTTGAGAAGACTCCACGGCTCCTCCCAAACTTGGTAAAAACTCGACACTTTCTACTTTAGCTGGCAGAGGGGCTAGCTTCTTTATTATTCCGATCCTCCAGCAGATTTTTTATTTCTTTTATCACATCCGACTTTTTGAAAACATTGTCACAAGTAGAGAGAGCTTGCGTTATCGACGGAATCTTCTCACTAGAGTTTCCTGTCAAGGGTCAGAAAAAAAAGAAGTAACTTTCATATAGTTGTTATTTCTATGGTCGTAACGTATTATATTGATCGTTTTATTATTATTATCATTGGGTCGAATACACTATTTTACGATTATGAATCCGATTCTCCAATTTACCTTCGAATCCCAAATCTAAAATCCGAATCAAAATATTGGAAAAAAAAAATTATTAACAGAAGCGTAAATCTAAATAAAATAGATTAGAATAGTAGAAAATACAAATATAAAATAAATGTAACATTCTTTCTTTGACCCGCCTCGGTGGCGTAGTTGGCTAACGCGCTAGTCATGTTGACCTCGACTGCTGAGGACGGGGAGATCGAGGTTCGAATCTCGGTCAGGTGAACTGGGGGTGGTTTTTCCTAAATGGTTTTCCACTCTCACTCCACGCAAATGCAGGTTCATTTCCTCTAATTAAACCTTTCCAATTCCTAATCCATTAGCGTAATTAGTACTTCTAGCGTATAGCCCGAACGGGTAGTAAGACGTGGTGCTAATATTATTATATTATTATCTTTCTTATGGTAACACCGCCTTAATTCCAACGAACTAAGGCTGTAACAACAAACTCAAGAATAAAAAAATGGACATAATAATTGCAGAGGAACCGATAGGATAATCACAAAGTAAATAGGCCGTACTCAGGTCTATTCATTTTCTGTTTCCCTGAACTCACTCTTCAACTATGTTGTAATGAGGATAATTATATGTACCTTGGTTACCAGTGAGAGGGATATAACATGAATATTTGATATAAAGAAATATTTCAGAAAATAACATTTTATTTATTGAAATTGAATAAAGAGAGATTAAATATTGAACAGTAATAAAAATTTGCATATATAAATATAAGTGAATATTACAAAAAAAAAAACAATAGTTGCGGGCAATTTATTACCGAAATCGGTATGTTACTAATATTTCTTCCTTTATGGCAATACCAAATCTTTCAAGCCAGACAGGGTATAAGTTACTAACCTTTTTTCTAACAAACAATACGATAACTCTCAAGCCAGACAGGCTATAAGATACTAACATTTTCAAAATTATACGTCTTGTGAAAATTGACATTGAATACCCTGCGAACCCAGATGGGGTTTTACGTTACACAAAACTAAACTGAAGATAAACATTCTTGAAAATGTCGTATTTAAAAGGATTAAAGTAATACGTGATATCCCTACGAAGCTTATTTTTTATAGTTGAAAAGGTTTTAAATTTAAATATTAATTTGCCAAAAGAGAATTTCAAAATACAACAGCCAAAAGGAAATTTCGTACCTTCTAAAAACATCTCGGACACCTATGTGTGTCAGAGGACCAGATCCTAACGAGTAGTTCGTCCATCTGTACTACACCATTATATACAAAATTATTCTAGCTCAGAGAGGGGGAAGAGGGGTAAACAAAACACAGGCAAACACAAAACAATGCAGAGAGGAGGGGATAAATAGACGACGGTAGAATAACGTAGCAGCTGGTAGATTGTTCTAGACCAAATGTTTTAACACATCACCAACTTCTTTCCCGTGCGCGCCACAATTTTCCCAACATGCCCCGCGATAATGCACAGTTCAGTCTTGCATGATTTTCACTCGCTTAGTTTGTCAGTTAAATACATTGCGGCATGTTATTTTTGTGCGGGGAGTACATTTGTGAGTTGAAGCTGCTGAATGGGGCAACGGTGAGTTTACTTGTTTTAATTCCAATAGTGTCCAGTCTTGCTTTTATTTATTAACCGTTGTAGCTTTACGGTAATAAACGCTACATTATAAGCAATTCATTATAACATTCTTACATCCACTTAAGTGTTAACGACCAGACCCCAGACCAGTAATTTAACCCCATCCCATAATTATAATTGGTTCTGAACCACCAATTAGCAGTATCAGAGCTCTTAAATAAATCCCACTTAAGAAATTGATTTTTTTTTCTGTGGGTTTAATTCTCGAATCCAAGATTTTCTCATATCATTGAATATCAAATATCCTTACGGATTTGAGGGCCCTTTTATTATTATTATTATTATTATTATCAGCAGCAGCATCATAGTCCAACACCTTAGCGGAATTGGTAAGACGTTTGTCCAATGAGCTTAACCCATGGTTCGATTCCCGTGGTAGTCTGAAAATCGTATTACTGTTGTATTCCTTCACCGCGTGTTACTACTTGTAAAGGTTGTACGCATTTTAATAAGCTCTAATGCAGTGATTCTCAACCATATTTTGCTCGCGGTACACTATTATTTGTCGTGAGGCCTCGTGGAACACTAGACGTGCCAGTTGGTGACACTACGGGATACTTGAGCATGCACATGGACAGTGATACTTCTCTCAGTTTAACAGAAAATCCACGCGCGTGCGCGCGCGTGTGTGTGTTTCTTCTATTCGAGCATGATATTAAACTTTTGTGTAAGAAACGACAAGATTATCATTAACTACTCAACTCATTGATTAGAAGCCAATAAATTCTCTGGAAAATAAATATATAAAAGCTTTCAAATATTTTTTTTCTTATTTCTTTTTAAAAATGAACACTAAATTAAACTATTTTTTTAATCAATAATAACATAACATAGAGAATTTCTTAGCATACCTAGTGAATTTCATGGTGCCACGGCCCACCCTTTGAGAACCAATGTTATAATGAAATAAGCAGGAGTTTGGTATAACTTAGTAGACGTACCCGCATTTGCTTGTGGGATGTGTGAGGAACAATCTAGGAAAAATCCCCATAGAAGTTCAAACCCCGATATCCCTATCACAGGTAAACCAGACTAAATGAGGCTGACGCCTTTGTCCGCGTGTACGTTGGCTAGGGTAACATTTTTATTAATGGTTTCCCATAAAGGGGGAAGAGGGAAGCTTATTGGATGTGTACCGAGTTATCGTGGAGAGCGGATGAGAAAACCACAGTGATAAATCACCTGGCTGAGATTGGAACCTTGACCCTCCGGTCCCGGATATAGTTGCTTTGATAGCTAAGTATAGGAGTGGTAAAATAAAATTAACAAACTTCTCAAAGAGCAGGATAGAATATTTGTTGTTGTTTATAAAATATCATTATTTTGCGTGTATGGTAGAATTTTGTTCTGCTATTTAGTGGTTAGAGTTCCTACTTAGAGATCCATAAATACCGGGTTCGAGCCCTGGTGCTTCTAGACTTTCTTTGAAGCAGTGTATCTGAAAAGAGATCAGCTCAGCCTTGTGAGAACAACATATGGGGAACTAATTGAATAAAAAATACCGGCTCCGGTCTATAAAACTGATATAAACAACCGGAGCGTTCGTTGTGCTGACCACATGACACCCTCTACTGGTATAAGTTATCACTAGCCTCTCCAACAGACGGCGGCACCCAGTTGGTTGGTATGGCTCGATTGCAAGCCGACGCCATGGGATTGGAGTATGATTTTGTTAGGAAGGAACATATATAAAATACAAACAAATTTTAACGTTCAAAACATTGATAGCTTTTACTCTTTGATTAGTACTATTTCATATGAATTATTGTTATTATAAAGTAAAAATGGATTAAGATTACATGACTTTACATAAAATATGTCATTTGTTTTAGTAAATTTTATAATTATCAAAAAATGTTCCTTCCTCTCTAAATCAGATTGTCGGTTTGTTTGTACTAATCATTTACGTGAAGCAAACACGTAACATTAATTTTAAAATAATTTTATAAACAAGATTAGTTATCTTTTCTTCTCCTTCTATTTTTTTTTTATCATTTTCTCATTACCATTTTAAAATTGATAGCGGAGAAGATAATTATGTTTCTTCCTTCAAAATATATTAACATATTTAGTGTTTTTTTCACAAAGTGAGATTGTAACGAAGGGATTATTTAATATTCTTACTTATACAAGTGAATAATCATTGTTTATTTATTTTTAAACCGGTTGAGAACTTTTGCTATATTTCTAATGTTCAATAAATGTAACATTTTTAATATTTTAATCTTGCAAGTAAATATACATTTTCGGAAAAATTGGTATAACCTCTTAATAGATTTTTTATTACTACAAAACCTTTTGAAAATAAAATTAACTTTTAATATCATCAAAGTTTGAACGATAAAATTGTATTACAACGTTTATCTAGATTTAAATTTATAGTTTTGATTTACTAACCCTATAATTTTAACTGTTAAACTAAAATTACTATTGAGATTACTAAGCTCAATCATTAATATGTTTATCTACTGTCATAAGACTATCGGGTTCAGTTCCCGACAGATGAAACAGTATATCATTTTGGAGTGAAGATATTCTCATTCACTAAATTATAAATCTATCGCCTCAAGGCTTCTTTATTTATATTTTTTTTATAATAAGTGGAAATAGTAACCCACATTTGTGGGCCTGGAGTCTAAAGGTCCTAATCTTGTTTGAGTTGCTTAAGACAGCGTTTGGGGTTCAAATTTCAACTGGTTGTACTGAGGATAGTTTTCCTATATGTTTTCTCACTCTCTATCCACGCAAATATAGCAAATCTCTTCTAAAATCCTATTTATTCATCCCTACCCCAATTAGTTTTTTTTTTATCACAACGTCTTACTACCTGTTCAGGCTCTAAGCATACATGATAATAATTACTCTAATGGGGCAGGGGTGATGAAGGGAACATTTTAGAGATAATGTACCCGTATTTGCATGGAAGAAGAGTGGGAAACTATTCAAGGAAATCCACCCTCATTAGATCCGACTGGGATTCGAATCCCGATCTCCCCGTAATCAGTAGGCAAATCTAACACGAGAGTGACGCCTTGGACCATACAATCACCGAAGTGGGTGAATTAGTTTATTAAATAAAGCCCACACGGGAAGTGATTTGCGGTGGGGAGAAGAAAAGGTTCTTAGCAACTCGCACCGACGCGGTGGAAAGAGCTCGTTAAAATCGTCTCAGCCTCGGCCCTGACTCGGGTCAGTCGTTGAGAAGATTCCAGAATGGAGTCATTCTAAAATACTTCTAAAACTTTGTTTTATAATCCATAAATGAGGATACAAAGTCTCAAACTCCCCTTACTCAGACCTATTTTTCTATGCATCGTTAACCCACATACACCTTTTCAATCTTTTAAGTCTTCTTTTAACACTAGTACTATCACACCCAAGTCACTATTCCTTAAATTTGCAAACATTTTAACCAACTTGATGCACAGATAGAAACAACAGTTGGCACATCCAGATCTAGAGGCAGATTGCCCACCCTGCCCTCCAAAAAAAACTCACCCCGGCGTGGTCCGAAACAGTGTGGAACCGGCGGGCGTCTCCGGGCCGAACGTCAGACTATCTCCAGACCGGGCACGGCCCTGCAGTGTGTGACTTGACCTTAAACAAGACCACGTGCTCACTGGTTCAAGAGAAACATGTTCCCCCACCTCCTCCCTTGCTAAAAACTTGTACTGACCAATATTCTTGTGAAGAACCTTATCAGACAGAGAAGTTTCTATATCTACCCCCACGTATTCGTACGTAAGGCCATGGTATCTGCAGCTGTCACTTTTGATAAATAGTATCAATGAATAACGCTAGTAGAATAGTAAAATGTTATCAATTTTCTAAAGAGGAATTTATACAAAAATTTGGTGTAACTAGCCTACAACCGATGAACAACCAAACCTTCACATGCGGAGGTTTATCGTGTCTTTAACCGAGCGTGGTGTTATTCAAATAAGAACAGAGTCTGAAAAACATTTCATCGGTACAATATTTCTTAAACCAGCTTCAGTAATCAGTGGTCGAATGATCTAAGGCGTCACTCTTTACAATAGAGAAGTCTGCATATGATAGGGATATTGGAGCTCGAATCCCGGTTGGGTGTTATGAGGAGGTTCCCCCCCCTAATGGTTTTACACTATCCCCCCACTCAAATGTAGGTACACTTCCTCTAAATTCAACCTTAATCGTACTTAATACTTTAGTGTTATTAGTACATATGCGTAATAACCCGAACGGGTAGTAAGACGTGGTGCTAAAAAATAATCATTACCGAGTTTTTTAAACCCTAGTACAAATGTGTGAAAATCTTTGTACTTTAAAAAGTACATTTGAAATACAAATTGAAATGGTGAGAATGTAATTATTTGTGGAATTAAAGCTTTTGATGTATGTGATGGTGGTATTGAAGGAGATAAATACCGTAAAGGGATTGGCTATCATGAAGATTATTGTTAGGAGGCAATGCTATAAATAATGTAGTAATTCTTATATAATAGTGATCACAGAGGTCCATAAATGGAACTTAGATTCCCCGAAGATGATGAGAAGGAAAGAATTACTATTGGTACAAATGTTACAATGAAAGCTATTACATGAGTAATGTACTGAGGCACAACAAAGTGAGTAAAATAAAATATAGAGTAGTAAAAGAAGTAACGTGAACAATTCGTAAAATTTATATTGGAACAAATGATGTTGTTTTTTTTCAAAAAAAGAAGTATCAACCATAACGAATATTTATGGAAAAAGATAATGTAATGTTACTAACTAAAATAGAGTTAGTTTATTAAGAAAGAGGGTAGAGAGAAAATAGAACTATTAAAAAGAGGTAAAAAAAAACACATTTCTAATCATACCTTTCGGGAGCTACACAAAGAGGAAATAACACCCAAGAAGGTTAGAGAAAAGCAATTTATTTCCACAGAAAAACAGAGTTATGTCTTTTAATGCCTCATGAAAGTCGTCCAAGAAAATTATTGGGTTCCTAAATAAAAAATATATACTAACATAAAAGGCAACGACTTCGCCTCTTCTGAATCTAATCTTTTACTTTTTTACATTGTTTAACTAGATGATTGTTTTTCTGAATTAAATTATTTTCAAAGAATTTACTGCAAGCGTCACTTGACTTGTTGGATTATTATTAGCACCACGTCTGACTACCCGTTCGGCTATACACACGCTAATGTGTAATGGTAGGGTTATTGTGAGATGAAATGGAGGACCTACAGTTTAACGTGGAATCCGAACCACGGTGGACTGGCATTCCTCACATTCACAAGTTGTGATTAATACATGTATTTTCAGAGGTGAAGGAAGAGTTTGGCAACCAGATAAATCTCGGCCAGGACCTAGGATTGAACCCCAGACTCCAGCACAAATGTCTGACACCTTACCTCTAGACCGCCAGGTCACTGGCTTGTTAGAGATTCCCTGCCTAGCTGTGACTGGAGTGCGTAGATCCACGTCTATTTCTCGCGTAAATTCTGTGAATAGAACTAGTGTTGCATATAAAGATTAATTAATTTAAATGTGGGGAATGCCAGGTCTCCACCGTGGTTCGGATTCCACGTTAAACTGTAGGTCCTTCATTTCATCTCACAATCACCCTACCATTACACATTATCGTAAGTGCGTATAACCCGAACGGGTAGTAAGACGCGGTGCTAATAATAATAATAATAATAATAATATAAATTAAAAATTTAAAGGCCCATTTATTAACTTTAAGTTTATGCTCATGTCTATTTTATTGAGGATTATAACAATAAGCCACCCGTTTTGGTGGCCGCATAGTCTAAGCTGTCACTCTTGCAATATTCCAAACGGTCAATTACAGGGAGGTCAGAGTTTGAATCTCGGTCGAATGTATTGAGTGTGGTTTTGCTAAATAGTTTTCTTCTCCTCTCCATCCACATAAATGCGGATGCACTTACTATAAATATAGCCTTCCTCATCCGTAAAACCATTACCGTAATAAGTACATAGGGGTGGTAAGACGCGGTTCTTGAAAAAACAAACCAGAAAAAAAAACACGTTGGGCCCCCATGGAGCCCTCATCCAATTATTATACAATTATTACATTAATATAATGAAAATAAAATAGAGACAGTTAAATTTTAAAATTATAAAACAAACGTAAAACATCATATGTTCTGACTATGCCTTTGACAAACGTCATTCAGATTTGAAAAAATTGGCAATCATAATTACTGATGCTAATTTATAGTGTGAAAAATAAATAATATTATAAAATTGCCTCGCTGAGTCTGAGCTAGCTATGGCTAGGCCCAACAAATCTGCGGAGCACATTTGGAAAAAAAATCTGTTCCAATACTTTCGAAGTGTTGTGGATAGTATAATACTCAGGTTTCTTGTGTTTTATACTGTAGTCTATTTCTAGCAATTTGACAACCCTTGAAATGGTATAGGTGTTATAACACATAGGCGTTAATGTTTATTATACTGTATGTAACCTATTGTTAGCAATTTGACGTTCTAATAAGTGTTGAGATAGTATAACACACAGGCATTCTTGATTTATATACTATACGTAACCTATTCTTAGCAATTTGACGTGCTTACAAGTGTTGAGGATAGTATAACACACAGGCGTTCTTGTTTTAATACTATATGTAATCTATTGTTAGCAATTTGACGTTCTTACAAGTATTGAGGATAGTATAACATTCAGGCGTTCTTGTGCTTCATACTGTAACTTGTTGCTAGCAATCTGACGATCACCCTTGTATTGAGGGTTGTGTGACATTCAAGTACACCCTACTAAGATAAAGTTAGCAACAAGTTAGTAATTTTATTTTAGCACCACATCTTACTACCTGTTGGGTTATACGTTTTAAGTACTAATTACGCTAATGGATTAGGAATTGGGAAGGTTGAATTGGAGGAAGTGAACCCGCATTTGCGTGGAGGGAGAGTGGAAAACCATTTAGGAAAAACCACCCCCAGTTCACCCTACCGAGATTCGAACCTCAATCTCCCCGTCCTCAGCAGTCGAGCTCAACACGACAAGCGCGTTAGCCAACTACGTCACGAGGCGGTAGCAGTTAGTAAAATTAGCCAAAAGATATTTTACTAATGCAAATATATATATATATTTTCAACGAATGCAAACCCTTCTTTATGGTCCAATGCTTATTTTATCTGTGCAGGTATTGATCTTACAATCAGATATTTAACTCCTATCGCTAGGTTTGGCATCTAGTTTTAGGTGTGGACGGCTTTGGCTAAATTAGACAGAAAGGCATTGGTTGATAAGTCCCTAAGTTAAGAAAATTCTAGTTAAATACCTCAATTGAAAAAAAAACCAAGATAAAACAGGGGACAGTACAAAAATATTTTACTTTGATTTGGTATAAAAGTTAAACACACATTTAGAGAGAGTGTTTTGTTACTTTTTATTGCTTAAACGGGGCAGTTTGTCGCGTCCCCTGTGAAATGGTTGCCAGTGTGGGAATGATTTCATGCCAATCTATCGTGAAACCTGACGTACAGAGCAAGTGGTCAGCCAGTCTCTCTTCACTTCCTCAGGTGACCGGTATCCGCCCCTTTACAGATCATGATGAATGAATGAATGAAGCCTAGCACGTGGCTACGTACAGCGTGGTCGACTTCCTATTGGCCGGAGGACTGTCATAAGCCCCGCCTTCACGCAGGCGCGGGGCGCTCTAACTCCCGGGCGCGCGAGACTTGTATTTTAGTTAACGACGTCCAGTCGCGTCGAATTTCTGGACGCGGAAGGACAAATCCTGTTTGTTCGCGTCGGTATGTGTGACGATTTCCTCACGAGGTTTGAAAGTTTTATCTGGATAGTGCTTTGAGTTTTTGAGAACTTAAATTTTCTTTAAAAAAATATTAGAAGGATTAGCTTCTTTTCCTACTAAAATAAAATAAACTTACTAGATATATCCTCACTTTTTAAGCGGCTAAAATACTGATTCGTTTAAAGGGAATATTGAAAAGAAACTCAAATGATTTGAAGTCAACGTTGTTTTGAAATCTTAAAAATTGTTTCTCTTGTAATTTTAATACCATACTATTAGGATAAATGAGTTGAAGATTTGCGAAAAAATATGGAAAAACATTGGTTCGTACAAAATATTTTGTATAATTTTTAACTGGTATAGAAAGTGAACAAAATTATTGATATAAATTATGTTTGTAGCCTCTCACCTCTGCTGTAGTTTCAATAACATCCTTTTCACTTTGTGTGTGATTAACTATTACTAATAACGCCTGTTTGTCTTGAACTACTATTTGGCATATTACAAAAAAATATTTCAACCACAATTAGCAATTCCTAACTGAAACAGATTACATAAAAATCGATAAATATATAAAAGGCTAATGTTCAAAACTAACTATTCAATGTGTGTAGTGACACGATCTTCGTAATATTAAATAAACAAATTTAAATAAGTTTTAACCTAAACTAGATAAAAGCTTCATAGACAAACACAGCCTACTTAAAATTGTAAAATGAGATGATCAATGTATTTCATCAAACGTCACGTGAGCCTTGCACTCTGGAAAATTGAAAACACAAATTATATTATCCTCAACATAATTAATTACCAAACTGACAAATAATTAATAATAAATCGATGCAAAAATATGGAAATTATGCCTTTGAGGTGTGATTATTAGATATACCTTTATTACTTATGAAGGTAAATTGAGACTTTGCACCTTTGAATAGATGAAAATACATAGCCTATAATTGAAAACATCGTGCACTTAGATAAGTTAAAACCAATAAAACAAAAGTAAAATCCCTAACCGTGGTTAGTTCCGAGTGTAAACGTGCGTTACGATGTGTTTCTAACAACACACTGACTCCCTTGTGGCCGGCCGGGGTGCGTGTGTCTGGACAGCGGCGGGGACGCCAGGGGTGGCAGGGTGCGGATCACCGCGATGCCGTGATGGCGGCGCCACCACCATGGACCGTGGCGGTGGCGGTGGCGGTGAGGACTCGGGGATGGCGACGAGCGGGGATGCCCCCTCGTGCTGCGAGGAGGTGGTGGCGGAGGCGGAAGCGGCGGCCGCGTCCCGACGCCGTCACAGCACGAGCGCCAGCACCATCAAGCAGCACTATTATCCTGAAGGGGGGTGGGATGGGTGGTGGTGTGGTGCAGCCTTCTGGTTCAGGTTTTGGCCCACGGTCTGCATGGAGCCTCTGGGGTACTGGTGGAGGAGACGGCTCGCGTCTTCACCAAGGGAGTGTTTCAGTCAGCAGGTAACTAACAAACAGCTAATTTTTATATGAGTTGTTTACACCGCGTTTTACCTAAGTACGACTTACATACAGTCCAATTTTCATAGGAAGAACATTATCTGACATTTATTAAAGTTTCTTGCTCCACTTCCACTATTCATACGTCAATTCATGTAAAATGGAGCTGTCACTTTTGATTTTGAATTTTCTAAAAGTGCTTTCATACTGGAAATCTTACTATATCCATCCTGGGTATCCGCATTTAATTACTCTAATGCATTATGAATGAAGAAGGTTGAATATAAAGGAAATATACTCGCATTTGCGTGAAGGTATATTGGAAACAGTATAGCAAATCAACCTTCAGTATACTTGGCCAAAATTCGAAACCCGACCACCCGATTGGACTAGATGAATTTGACGTCGAATCCACGTGCCCCTCGATGCAGGCAATATTTATAATATAACTATGACTGGTTTATTATCAGGCTATAACTTAAACCTGAGTTTATCACAACAACCAGCGCCAAGACTGTTAATTAACTACTTAAGGTTGTATGGAAGGGGACTCGAAAAAAGGCCAGAGTTTTTGCAGTTTTTAAGGCAACATTTTTTTGGTTAAAATAAATAAAATCATGAACCCTGAGATAAATAGGTAAACGCGCTATCGACTGAGATAATGATGTCATAACAAAGACAAGCATTTCAACCCTGGGACGTCTGCAATACATGTTGTGAAATCAAATCTAGAGGTTTGATCCCGACAGCAAGCAATTAAATAGGATTTAACACAATTTAATTAAATCTATCCTCTCCAGATCAACATTGAGCGAACCTTTAATCCACTTTTTCCAATATGTCTTTAGTTTAAGATACATTTAGAAAATAGTTCGTGGGAAGCTATTTCTACCTTTAACCTTTGGCTTAATATGTCTAATGTTTGAATCGTTGTGTTGACACAGTTTTAATACCTATATTTTCTAACCAGTTTAGAAGATAAATTCTGAATGAAATAAGAAAGATGTTTAAATTACTATTAATGACAGTTATAGTTCAAGAATAGATAAACTAATAATATTATATGTAAAAAAAAAGCCCGTTGGATTTTGTGCGTGTGTATGAAAATAAAACATCACAAATTTACCACAAAAACGGTAAATAAATACAAAAAATAAGCACAGCTTATTTTGGATGGTGTAGGGTATTATTATTTATTTTTGAAGCACCAAGACTCACTACCTATTCAGGCATGTGTACTAATTACGCTAATGAGTTAGGTATGAGGAAGTTTAATTTATAGAAAGTGTAGCCACATTTACGTGGAGGGAGAGTGTAAAACTATTTCAGGGATATCACCCTCAGTGCACCTGACCGGGATTAGAACCCTGATTTACCCGTCGTCCACAGTCTAGTCTATTGCGAGAGAGACGCCTTGGACAATGTGGCTTTCGAAGCGGATAGTAATAAATTAAAACGGCTGATATTTGACTAAGAAGGTATGATACATAGTGTTATTCGAAGTGAAAAATTGTTTATTTTGATGGAGACGTCTAAAATATCTGTGGCCTGACATGTTTGCATAGACCCTTTAAACATCTACACTTTATTTTATCAAAGTATTTATTTTTCGACTTTGAAACAAATCTTGCTTACAAAGTGGGAAACCTAAAATTAAGACGTTTGATAAAGTAGCGGAAATTGCCTGTTTTTCTTTAGTAGGCAAAACATTCGCCCCCCTGCCTCCTCCTCATAAATTTTTTCAAATCTACTAGACAATATTAAAGAAATATTTATGAAAGGTAGGCTACCGTGTGGCATGGTGAAAGTTTCTGGTTTATTTTTTATTCATTTTAAATGGAGTTTTTTTTCTTTCTTGTAATTAACGGGATTATTTTAAGTTGGGGTGGATAGCTAAGTGCAGTATTTTTGCAGTTAAAAGCACATTTTTGGTCAAAATAATTCAATTCCTTTTTCAGTAGAAACATAAAGTTTAACTTTCTTAACATGGTGACCTTAACAGTTCTTTAATATCTGTCAAAGGTGTCCTGGAATTTAATGACCACTTGATGAACCCCGTACCATCAACACAGAAGTCTGAAACCTTACCCCTAGACCATCCAGGTCACCTTCAACGACTGTTGATATCTCTATGTGTAGATAATTAAACTCAAGTTATGTTTCTATTGGAGCAATATTTGATTTAATTTGACCAACAATTATTGTGTTGATACAAAAACTGCAAAAACACTGCCCTTAACTCCTTACACTCCCACCTTAAGGAATATAACAATATTGTCCAAGCAAAACTTGATTTTGACATTACTGTTATTCATTTAGGGCCTGTTATGATTAATACGTCATTTAACATAATACAATATGTACAGATTATTTTACTTTAGTGTCAGTAACATTAATACAATTTATTAACATGACATATTGAATTATAATGGGAATCAACAATTTGATATTAATATTAGTTCAAATTTATCCTCTATCGAGTTGATTGGTATTAAGATTTGGCATCACTTAAATTTAATTGCATCATTAGCAATACAATAACTGGTTGAAATGAAAACATTTATTTAGCAGAAATGTTTAACTGTTCAACATAAGTATTGGCCTCTACCGTGGTTCGGATTCCACGTTAAACTGTAGGTCCTTCATTTCATCTCACAATCACCCTACCATTACAAATTAGCGTAAGTGCGTATAACCCGTATGGGTAGTAAGACGCGGTGCTAATAATAATAATAACATAAGTATTTATAAGTTTTATTATCTAAACAGTTTATTTAAATTATGCATTGTTACACTTTTTGGTTTTATATGTAAGCCGTTAAACAGTTTAATATGAACATATTTATGAATTAAAATTTTTAGCGACTGGCATATGAAACCACAAAGTGCAAACCATTCATAATTTAAATCAACATAATTATTATAGAGGAACAATTATAAATACTTATGATAAACCGTTAACCGGTAAATATTTATACGTAATAGATGTTTTCATTTTGATCCGTTTTTGTATTGTTAATGAATGACATTAAAATATAATAATTTTAAATTGGACTTGTTTTGTTATTTTGATTGATGTATTACGAAGACAATTCATGAATACATAAATAACCATGGCAATTGTTGAGATCCATTATTAATCAGATTTATTTTATAAACATAATTATTTTTAAAATTCTCTTAACAATTTAACGTTTTAATTAAAACTAACGATCAAATTACTGGCAACAGAAAATTTAAATATAAAAATACAAATAAATACACATAACTGACACTTAGTTCTTAGTCACTATGTTCCATGGTTTACAAATAAACATAAAATGTTTCGATAGGAGATAAAAATCTTGTTCCTAAAAAAACTCCATGGCGTGAACCCACAAGGGAGCTATAACGACTGAGCGCCCGTCACCGTTAGCGATGATAGTACCAACATTTGTGGATAGAGGGTGTCATATGGTCAGCACAATGAACCCTTTGGCCGCTAATTTTCAGTTTTTTAATAAAATGATC
Source organism: Timema cristinae (assembly GCA_039000515.1). Taxonomy (NCBI): domain Eukaryota; kingdom Metazoa; phylum Arthropoda; class Insecta; order Phasmatodea; family Timematidae; genus Timema; species Timema cristinae. The sequence continues at coordinate 34,226,768 of JBCFYV010000003.1, read as the reverse complement.
TTAGCCTTCATTTACAAATTTATTTTATTCATATGGTCATGGAAACAATGAGTTGTCCAATTACAAGAGCATAGATTTCTTTATTCTCTAGTAACATGTAATATTTATCTAATTAGCCTGTTCGAAAAAAACTGTACAAATGAGACTTTTTAGAAAACTATTTATCTAAGAATTTTGTTTTACTCTAAACTTTAATGTATTTCACCACAGTATTATTATTAGCACCGCGTCTTACTACCCGTTTGAGTTATACGCACTTACGCTAATGTGTAATGGTGGGGTGATTGTGAGATGAAATGGAGGACCTACAATTTAACGTGGAATCCGAACGACGGTGGAGGCTGGCATTCCCCACATTCACAAGATGTCTTGTCAGAGGTGAAGGAAGGGTTTGGTAATCAGATAAATCTTTGCCGGGACCGAGGATTGAACCCGGCACCAGCATAGAAGTCTGACACCTTACCCCTAGACCGCCAGGTTACCTTCACCATAGTAAAAGAGATATTTGTCTCAAAAGATAACTTGGTCTGGTCTGGTTTTCTTGTGCTGGGAGGTCGAGGTTCAAATCTCAGTTGGATACGCTAATACTGAATTTTCCTAGATGCTTTTACACGCATTTTTTTTACGGAAACGTAGGAACATTTCTTCTAAAATGCTGCCAAATTAAATTAGATATTCAGATAACATCAACTGGTAGTAAGACTGGGAGAACAAATATAAAACCTCATTAACTGTTGCTCGCTGATAAAATAAACCCGTACGAAACTATAGGCAATAAATGTGATTTGAAATCAACCATGTTATAGCTTGGAAATATTCTAGTGTGTTTAATTTATTTTATGATGCAAAAAATTACTTTGTCTTTAAAAAAAATCTATGCATTTAACGTGCACTTAATAAACAAAGATAAAATAAATTTACACTTACATGTTACAATCTTCTGACCATATTATCATTATTATTATTATTATTATTATTATTAGCACCGAGTCTTACTACCCGTTCGGGTTATACCACTTACGCTAATATGTAATTGTAGGGTGATTGTGAGATGAAATGGAGGAGCTACAGTTTAACGTGGAATCCAAACCACGGTGGAGGCCACACCTTTCTGACCATAAATTGGGTTTTTAATTAGCTATATGTAGATACAAAATAAACAACTAATACTTAATTATGTTATAGACGCCTCCTGATATCAAATCAGGGGTTTATAGAAATGAACTTTATTTCGTCTAGACCCGTTTGTGTTTTCCTTGAATACCGCACCTTACTTCTAATCAGAGCTATCAGCTTATTTATACTAGTAAGGTAGAGATGAAGGTAACATTTTGATGTATATAGACTACCAGAACTTTCCTGGAGGAAGAGTAGGAAACTGTTTAAGGAAAAATACCCTAGTACACTCTGGTGGGATTAGAACTCCGAGCACCCATAAGCGACAAACCAGACTAGACGAATCTGATGTATTTGCCAATGCTCGTACCCTTGTGGGGGATATTCTAAAATTAATTCCGTAGCAAGAGATCTATCATTGAGAAATATTTGAATGATCACTCTGTATACTAGATTTTGCCTCCTTACACATATCATTTGATTCACAAAGAAACCTGAAACATAGGCCATTCTATCTTTTCTTATTGAAAATGTTTCTTTGTGTTGGTTGGTCCATTTAAATATCTCCTCTATATTTTTATTTCCTTATGAATTATTCACGTATTTTTTCAACAATTTTGTAACTGTCAGACCTTGTGCTAGTGGAGGAAATAGTTTTAGTTCCAATTTTTTTTTCCTCTATTCTATTTGCAAACTCCAAAACATTATAATTCATAGAATCCGTAAATTATTCTAGTTTGTTTTTGTGTGTGTGTTTAACAACGCTCTAGTTCTGATTTTGTTGGTTAAAAATAAACAAGTGTGAGGAAATGTGGAAAATATTTATTTCGTGTTTACTCGACGTGATGTATAAATTTAATGAAAGATTTATGTCTGTTTTTTTTTCTTTTAAATCTTTTTGAATGTTTGGATCACCCTTTTTAAATAAAAATATAAACATATTTTTATACTTTAATATATTATAAGGTCAACCATTTGAATTAAAAAACAAGGTTAATTTTGAACCTTGCGTTTCTAACAGGTTTTAATATGTGATTACTGACGAATCATGTTCAGCATTATGTATTTATTTTAATATTTGTATATTCAACACAAGATAATATATTAACGACTTGACTTAAGATAGAAGTATGAGAATGGCGGTTTATAGGAAATGCACCCTCAATAGATTGAAAAGGAAATGAAAACAAAATTAGTGAAAAATCCTTTGTGGAAAACCAACCCCCAGTTTTTTTTAATAATTGTATACTACTACGAGTATTACCCGTCCGGGTTGTACGCTTATATACTAATTACACTTATACTTTAGAGATGAGGAAGTTTTAATTTAGAGGAAGTGCACCTACACTTGCGTTGAAGGAGAATGGAAAGCCGATTATGAAAAAAATACACAATGCACCCAACCAGGATTGAGCCCCAATCTCACTGTCTTCGGCAATTTAGTCTATTGCGAGAGTAGCGCCTTAGACCATGCAACCTGCGAAACGGGTGAATCTCAGTTAAACCAAAAGGGCTCTTCTAAGACATCCCCGTCACCAGGAATCAGGAATACTAGTCTAACAACGTATCTGACTTCCCGGCCACCTATGAAGCATCAGTCTCACAATGTACTTTAATTGTTTGCCATCGGTGGCCGCATGCTCTAAGGCGTCACTCTCACAGTAAAGTAGATTATTACCGATGGCAGGGAGATTGGGGTTAAATTCCTGGGCAGTTGTACTAAAGGTTTTTTCCTAAATGGTTTTACACTCTCCCTCCAGGCAAAAGTGGGCACACTTTCTCTAAATTCAGCCTTCTTTGTCCCTAACTCATTAGTAATTAGTACGTAAGTATATAATCTTAACAGGTAATAAGTCGCAATACTAAAAAAAAGGTTTGCTAGTTACAGGGTGGGTGTGGTTCGAATTACATCTGGGTGCACTGAGGGTGGTTTATCCTAAGCTTATTCTAAATTATAACTTCCTCAACCCTCTCCCATTAGTGTAACTATATTAATTGGCCGGACGGCTAGTAAGACGCAAAGCACGTTAAAAAATATATTAACTCACAAATTGTTATTGCTGCCATAAACAATATAATTATAAACAACTGCTATAGTAGTAATAATAATAATAGTAATTATTATTATTATTATTAAGGTGTATGTTTTAGAAAGGTCTACTATGTCAGACCTACAAACTTCTATATATTAACATAACTTATAGTATCACGCCTACAGTCTAATTTTCATAGGAAATATAAAAATAATTTTCGGTAGCAAAAATTATTAACAATTTACTAACTTTTATTATTAGTGATTTTTATAACTATTGATAGGTTATATCAAAAGTGACAGCTGAATATCACACTATATGACGTATAAAGACGAGAATATATAAAGGGCCTATATACATTTTTTTAACTGTTAGATAAGGCTCTTCCGATGAAAATTAGATTGAGACATACTATAAACCTTAATTCCAGTATTTTTTTTTAAATGTGTGTAATCATAACTTAAACTTTTTTTTTGTAGCAGCAACCGTAATCAAACCGGAGTTATTTAAGTCCTTAGTCGGCCTCCTTATCCACTCGGTCACGAGTCCTGGTTAATCTCCAATAGCATGAATCTGTTTTGTATTGCGTGAGCAAGTTTTTACATTTCGTTCTTCTCTGGGCTTTAATAACCGAGAACTTTTTTCTCTTTATTAAACGTCCATTTCCTTTTTAAGACCTAGCACTTAATTCCAGTGTTCTTATAGTGTGCCCTAAATTACAAGATTGCGTGAAGCTAAGTAGGACATAATAAAAATGGTTTTTTTTCTAGATTACTCTATATTTAACGATTCTAAGATCTTGAAATGATTCGATAAATAAACATAGTCGACAAAAATTAACATAAAAAGCATTCAAGTTGTAATTACTTATTTTAGTCAGCATAATATTGTATCTACTAGTGAAAACAATAGCCTTTTTAATAAAATAGCGAAATAAAGCTATTCTCCTTTAAACTACTGATCTATCTTTTTTTTTCGCCGTGGCTTAGTATCCTTTCGGGTTATACGCTTACATTACTCTTATTGTACTTAATTACTCTATGGTATTTGCAACTCGAAAATTCATTGCCGCACTTAAAAAAGTACTCCATCTGTCCCTATCTTGAGCTAGTTCTCTCCAATCCACCACCACATTACACCCTATACCTATCTTGAGCTAGTTCTATCCAATCCACGACATTACACCCTATCCCTATCTTGAGCTAGTTCTCTCCAATCCACCACCACATTACACCCTATACCTATCTTGTGCTAGTTCTATCCAATCCACGACATTACACCCTATCCCTATCTTGAGCTAGTTCTCTCCAATCCACCACCACATTACACCCTATACCTATCTTGAGCTAGTTCTATCCAATCCACCACATTACACCCTATACCTATCTTGAGCTAGTTCTATCCAATCCACCACATTACACCCTATCCCTATCTTGAGCTAGTTCTCTCCAATCCACCACCACATTACACCCTATACCTATCTTGAGCTAGTTCTCTCCAATCCACCACCACATTACACCCTATACCTATCTTGAGCTAGTTCTCTCCAATCCACCACATTACACCCTATACCTATCTTGAGCTAGTTCTATCCAATCCACCACATTGCACCCTATCCCTATCTTGAGCTAGTTCTCTCCAATCCACCACCACATTACACCCTATACCTATCTTGAGCCAGTTCTCTCCAATCCACCACATTACACCCTATACCTATCTTGAGCTAGTTCTCTCCAATCCACCACCACATTACACCCTATCCCTATCTTGAGCTAGTTCTCTCCAATCCACCACCACATTACACCCTATACCTATCTTGAGCTAGTTCTCTCCAATCCACCACCACATTACACCCTATACCTATCTTGAGCTAGTTCTCTCCAATCCACCACCACATTACACCCTATACCTATCTTGAGCTAGTTCTCTCCAATCCACCACCACATTACACCCTATACCTATCTTGAGCTAGTTCTCTCCAATCCACCACCACATTACACCCTATACCTATCTTGAGCTAGTTCTATCCAATCCACCACATTGCATCCTATCCCTATCTTGAGCTAGTTCTCTCCAATCCACCACCACATTACACCCTATACCTATCTTGAGCCAGTTCTCTCCAATCCACCACATTACACCCTATACCTATCTTGAGCTAGTTCTCTCCAATCCACCACCACATTACACCCTATACCTATCTTGAGCTAGTTCTCTCCAATCCACCACCACATTACACCCTATACCTATCTTGAGCCAGTTCTCTCCAATCCACCACCACATTACACCCTATCCCTATCTTGAGCTAGTTCTCTCCAATCCACCACCACATTACACCCTATACCTATCTTGAGCTAGTTCTCTCCAATCCACCACCACATTACACCCTTTACCTATCTTGAGCCAGTTCTCTCCAATCCACCACATTACACCCTATCCCTATCTTGAGCTAGTTCTATCCAATCCACCTCATTACACCCTATCTCTTTTAGGTCAATTCTAATGTTATCCTCCCATCTGCGTCTAGGTCTTCCCATTGGGTTTTCCAGTCAATACCCTGAACATGAATCTAGATTTTTCCATTCACGCTATATGTCCTGCACACTGTAATCTGCGAGATTTTAATATCCTAACAATGTCTTGTGATGAGTACAGGGTATGTAACTCATCATTATGTAGCCTCATACACTCCCCAATAACATCATCCCTTTTTGGCCCAAATATCTTCCCGAGCATCTTGTTTTCGAACATCCTAAATTGGTTTTAGTCATACATTAGTTACTTTAAATTAATAGGGATGAATAAGGTATAATTTTAGAGGAAATATACCCACATTGATGATTCAACACACAATGTGACCCTATTATTTTTTATAAACATCTCATGAATACATTTGGAATTTGTTATAATTTGGTAAAATCTGGTGTGTAAGGTTAATGTATAAGTTTGTACGATTGTTTTTCACAGGGATAAGTTTTCTTTGCAAGTGGATGTAAACTAATGTAATTCCAGAGCAGTTTTTTTGACAGGTTTTACCGTTTAGCCACGAGACCACCAAAGAAAGGTTTGCACCGATATTAAAGTTGCTCCGCCATTTTGAATTTTTTTTCGGGGGTTACAATTTTTTTTTTAATTTTTGGAATTTTCCCGTTGGTTACAGGTTAGAAGCTATAAGTTTGCCAAATTTCAAGTTTCTAGCTCATCTGGAAGTTGGTAAACATTAATGTCAGTAAGAGAGTCAGCCATGTGGCTTTATAGTAATATAATGTGTATGTATGTTAGATTTTATTACTTAGTTCTATATGACACTCCCTTTAAACTTATATTTCCGGATTATCTTAAATTCGTTCGGTCTCATACGATACCGAATGATAGAGGCTTAACATTTTAGTTAATATTTTAAATTTTGTACATTTTTTTTAAGAACCTATGGTTATTTCTGATGATTCCAGTTTTTAGATTTTTATAATTAAATAATGATACAAAAAATAATTTCGTAAGATGGAAATCTTGTATTGTTCTAATTATTTTCAATGACCATTGAAGCCACTTAAATTTAAATACAAGGCCTACTTATTTGTACCCACCTCTGTGGTTGCATGGTCTAATTTTACTCTAATACGTCTCTCGTGTTAGACAGGCTGACTTGAGGACGGGTAAATTGGGATACGAATCCAGGGGGGTGTACTGAGGGGTAATTTGTTTCCTTCTGTCTTTAGACAAATGCGGGTACACATACTCTATACATCTATCTTCCTCATACCTAGCCCATTACACCATTATCGTTGCTAAAATATCTCTCCTGGACTGGTACTAGTATTCGAGGTGAAAAAAAAAACAATTTTTTTAGCACCGTGTCTTACCTGTTCAGGTTGTACGCATATGTACTGATCAAGAGATGTGTAAGGTTGAATTTAGAAAATGTGTACCCGCATTTACGTAGAGGAAAAGCGGAAAACAAATTTGGAAAAACCACCCTTAGTACATCCGACCGGGATTCTAACCTCCATTTACTCGTCACCGACAGTTCAGTCTCTTGCCAGGGAGACGTCTTAGACCATGTGGACACTGAATCAGGTAAAAAAAAAACTAAGATCTAAAGTGTTATTACCCGCCTCGGTAGCGTAGTTGGCTAACGAGCTAGACGTGTTGAGCTCGATTGCTGAGGACGGGGAGTTCGAGGTTCGAATCTCGGTCAGGTGAACTGGTTTTTTTCCACTCTCCCTCCACGCAAATGCGGGTTCACTTCCTCTAATTTGACCTTCCCAATTCCTAATCCATTAGCGTAATTATCACTTAAACCGTATATCCCGAGCGGATAGTAAGACTAGGTGCTAATATAATATAATAATATAATAAAGTGTTATTTAAAAACAAGTGTCTTAATACAAAACAAACTATGTTATCTACCTATTCCGGCTATTGTAGACTTAACGATAGCAACAAGTGTATATTTATAAAGTATTTCTATTATTTAAATATGTTAGTACGGCCTATAGCTCCTTGAACTTCTGATCCTAAAACAATCATCTCTCAGAGAAACAATTTCAAGTATAATCAAACACACAATAATTTATTTTTTTTAGTCAAGCTTCTCATAATTCAATAGCTTCATGCATTAGCCATATACTGTATGAGAGCGTATGTAAATGAAGCAAAAAAAAAATTTTGTTTTCAAGTTGGAGGTTAGTAATTATGATAATGTTGGTATTGATGTTGAACAACTTGCCCCATTGTTCTTCTCTGACCGTGTGGTATAATGTCGTGCGCTCCATTAGGGCTTGGTTGTTTGGTTGTACTCTCTGGTTGAAACCGATATACGTGAGTCTCTTCCCTATTAGCCCGAACTTTGTGGACAAGGTAGGTCCCACTCAAAATCCGTGAATATCCACCGGAATCTATAGTCCGTTCAAAATAAATTTAGCCTTTTCTGACAGTTGAGAAAAAAAAATGTTACCATAAATCGTTCCTTGTTTATTTATCCTTTTACAAAATATGTTTTGGTCGCTTTGATTTTTTTTTGGTAGCACTGACCATTACCACTTGGCCGGTATGCACGCATATTTACTAATGTGTTAGGGAAGAAGAAAGACGAATTTTAAGAGGAAATTTACCCTCATTTACGTAAAGAAAGAGTGTAACACTCTTTGGGTAAAAACACCCTTGGTACAACCGACCGAGATTCGAAGCCCGCTATCCCCGTCATCGGCAAACCAATCTATTTCGAGAGAGATGCCTTAGACCATGCGATCACCGAAGCGGGTTTGGTCGATTTGATCAGTTGTATCAATTTACGTAAGTTAACAAAATAACAAAAACATATTCACGAAGCTGATAATTACTAAACAGCTTTTCAGAAATTATCAACTGTCGGAAAAGATCAATGTTACTTTGAATCGACTATACGAGAATAATTTTAATTTAGATGTCCCCTACCTTTCCCCGTGCTCACCGTCTTAATATCTCGTTGTGTTATCCTCTTGCAATAATGGGCTGTGAATGAGGAAGGTAGAATTTAGAAGACGTGTACCCTCATTTTCGTAAAAGAAAACTGGTAAACAATATTTTTTTAAGTCGGTACACTCGTCATGGCAAATTAATTTACTGTGAGTGTGACGCATTTGTCCACGTGACCGCCTCTTTGTGTAAGAATAGTTTTTCTTTTTTAACTTTCCACAGCTTTGACCAATAAGGGTGGTACTAAAGAAAATTATAAACCAAACCCTGAAGGGCCTTGTTGTGTGGTCATACTTGTTCCAAGTTTGGTAAAAGTTTGTAATTTAGTTAAAAAGCTAAGAGAGCCACACACATAAGTAAATACAGTATAGTTATCTTACTAGACCTTCATGTAAAGAGTCAAATGGTTAAAATGTACCATTAATAACTCATATTAAGCTATGCAATACATTTTTTTCACCTCAAATAATATGTTAAAAGGACTATTAACTATAGTAGGATTCTGGTATAAAGGAAACTACTGTAACTCTCATTGAGCTAGAATGACGAAATTTGTTTAAATTGTAGAGGAACCACTCAAGAGGTGCGCAAAACTTTCAAACTTGAAACACCGATAAAAAAATAAACACTTGATGTATTTAATTGTTTTATTTTGTCGACATGTTATTAATTCGATACTCCAAAAGCAAGGAGAAACTAGAACAGAAATTCCAATGTCAAATCCAAAGAGAAACTGTAGATTATAGATGTATGAATATTGCGCTAGTAACTCTAATAAAAGTCAAAAAGTTTCTTCCTATATAAATAAGATTGTACTATATTATTAGAATGAGAGGTGTGAGGAGGGTGACTCAGAGAAAGTGCGTCCAATTAGCCCGGACAACGTATGGTAACATATCATGTATTAAAGACTAACCCGATTGCACCCATTCGAGATTCGAACCCTGACCTCCTCGTAAACGGTGAACAATTAATTGCAACGCCATTTATAGCTCGACTACCTATGGGTGTAAACAATCTTTAACAAGTCCTAACAATTAATACGGTATATTCTATATTACCGCATAAAAGGTATTTTTTTATATGTGGTGGGTGAACTGTGTAAGCAAAGACTCCGAGGCAATAAACCGGAATCCCTGATAAATCCTGCTATATACACAAACACACACATCACGAAGACTGGTAGGGGCTAACACACACACATACACACTAATCAATATTATCACATCTAGTGAGATTCGTGCTCATCGCAGCCCTTATCTCGTTAGCTGCGAGCTTGTGTGTTTACCGCAGGCATAGAGATTAACAACACGGAGCATTTAATTAACAGAGGCTATTATGTTACAACGAAAACGTACTGTTGTCCGGAAACATTGTCGGCACGTTGTTATAGCAGGAAGCTCGTCGATATATTATTATCTCTACCATGTCAACGTAAGGCGGGTTGTTTGAGTTCATTCTCAATCATATTAAATATAATTATCTGTAAATATAATTTAATGCTTCGACAGCTGTTTTTATTAATAGAGAAGTAGAGATATAGTAGCATTCTGGTATAAAGAACCGTAACAGACACTTATAACAGCTACTACTTATATATATATATATATATTTCAGTCATCAAGTTATGTAATCTGCAGCTGTCTTGTTATATATGTATATATTATTTAATTGGGGTATTTAACGTGCACTTTCCAAACCAACTGATTATATAAGCACACGACTTATAAACTAGCTTATTCTAGAAATAAAAAATCCGCTTCGGTGGTCACATAGTCTAAGGCGCTAATCTCGCAATAAACTAGACTCCCAATGACGGGTAGATCGTGGTTCGATCCTGGACGGGTGTACTGAGGGTGATTTTCCCTAAATGGTTTCCCACTCTCGCTCCATGCAAATACGGGTACGCTTTTTCTAAATTCAACCTTATTTATCCTTTATTCTTAACCTATTAGACTAATATGTACATTAGCGTATAATCCATAGGGTTAGTAAGATGCAGTGCTAAAAAAACTGTATTAGACACAACACCAGGCCCCTGGCCATTCATTTATTTAGCACCACGTCTTACTACCCATTCGGGTTATACATTATTATTAGCACACGTCTTACTACCCGTTCGGGTTGTACGCACTTACGCTAATGTGTAATGGTAGGGTGATTGTGAGATGAAATGATGGTCCTACAGTTTAACGTGGAATCCGAACCACGGTGGAGGCCTGGCATTCCCCACATTCACAAGATGTCTTGTCAGAGGTGAAGGAAGGGTTTGGAAATCAGATAAATCTGTTGCCGGGACCGAGGATTGAACCCCGGCCGCCAGCATAGAAGTCTGACACTTACCCCTAAGACCACCGGTCACCTACCGGTTATACACTTAAGTCCTAATTACGCTAATGGATTAGGGATTGAGAAGGTTACATTTAGAGTAAATGAATCCGCATTTGCGTGAAGGGAGAGTGGAGAACTATTTTAGGAAAAACCCTCCCCAGTTAGCTCGACCGAGTTTCGACCCCGATCTCCCCGTCCTCGGCAGTCTAGCGCAATACTAAACTAGCACGTTAGCTAACTATGCTACTGAGGTGCACATTCACGTATTCATACGGCAAGTCATTTAATCAATAAGAGGGGAAGTAAATGCGTCGGTCCTATGTCGATTGTGGCATGTAAAAGAACTCTGGAAGGAATGTGAAAATACCTTTCCCTGAAAATTGGGTAGGCCCTTTCACTCTGGCTCATAGAAATTCTCGTAAGCGGATACAATCATTCTGTTCAGAAAATGCAAGTTAAATATCTTAAATAAACACATTTAGCAATTTAACTTGCTGCTGAAAATGGTTGGTCTATAGAGGCATTTTTTTACCATCTCTTTAGGGGCAATGTATTAAAATCCACCTTGCGCATTCATAGTCCGTTAAATATTCATTGGAATGAAAAAGTCACAGCTGCGAGGCGAGCGATTGTGGCTTGCTTTGTTTTTTTCCGTCTGAGTTAATTAAGTATTTGAGAGTGCACTTTAGAACATAGATTTACTTAGCATATCCCCTTAATAAAACATCGTTAATGTGTTCTTAAGAAAATATCACTTATGTTGGTACTTTTTTTTAAATAATACAACTTTATTAAGTCTAATATTAGGTCTTACTGTCTATTTCCTTATACTTATTTTATTGACTAAAGCAAAAAAAAGAGCAAATAAGAAAAATAAAATTATTACGAATGACTCTTCAGACTCTTCTAGAAACTAATAATATAATGAGAACAACGGAAGATGAAAAAAAGGCAAACTTTTCTAGCAAAGTATTTTTCTATTTCTTCATTTCTTTTGTTTTCCTTTCTCACCCCTTTTATTTTTTGTTTTCACACTTTTATATTGGACTCTTAAATTTGATTTTTTTTGTTTAAATCACACAGGCTAGAAGTAGTTCCTTAAAAAAAATATTATATGGAAATTATTATACACAAAAGTTTGTACTTTACAAATAGGTTTGTATGCGTGTAATATATTCTAATATATAAGGATTAGAGCATTTGTTTATACAACTTTTCACTTCATAGGAAAACTAATTTGTCAACGGATTCGTTGAAATTAATTAAATACACGCTAACTTAAAAAAAAAAATCTAGTTTAAAAACAAACCTTTTTTATTTTAACTTTTGAAAAACAAAATACACACAAACTCGCCCACACACAAAGGACACACAGCCACAGCGGGGGTGCCCTTTATTCAATTCCGTAAAATGTTACCACCAGCAACCACCAATAAACGTACTACATCTCCTTCTTAAACCAGTGTTGCCAACTACACTGAGGTCTCGCAAATGATAACAAAGGCTTTTATTCTAACTCTTTGTTTACATTTTTGCAGTTGGTAAAACCTTTCAGAAGAAGATACACTTTTTTTTATATTCTTTTGATTTCAAAATTCTTCTAAAAATATTTTTTCTTTTAGATAAAAAAAAGGAAGAAAAACCTATACTAGCTTTACATGTTTCTCAGTTTCACTTTTTTTTTCCCTAGATGCTTTTAGATGTAGCGTCGAAAATCTTCTTTTCGTCGCATTATGGAAGAAGTGATAAAATATTCAGTCTGTAAAATTACCCGAAAATGTGCGTGTGGCTATGATGGAAATCTGTATGAGGATCTTGGTTCGCTTCAGGCGAAAAGGGAAGTCTTTAGATTCAATGCATGCCGATGTCTTCAGGCTGCTTAGAATACGTGCTTAGCACTTTGATACGGTATTTGACTAAAGTAAAAAAAGAAGGTGAAGTGACTTTATTTTAAGAGGCAACATCATCATCATACACCTCTCTCGTGGATTCTTTTCATATGTAAACTATTTTTGAGTAGTATATAAGTTCATTGATGGCCAATAAAATAAACCAAATATAAATTGTGAGTGCGTTGAAAGGACTGTGCCGTTAAAAATAATAACAGGCCACCTGTACCTTCATAAATATTGGTATTTCCCTATCTTTAAAAAAAGAAATAAAAAGGTCCAGTTTTTTCTTCTTTTCACAGATGTGTATGCCGTGAGTGACTGGAAGGGGACGAGGAATTAATTCTCGCCTTCTTGGTTATCCGGCCTGAATCGGATCATCCCACCCTTCGGGGTGCGGGGGTTGGAGCTTTTTAGGTAACGACCTTGAAACTGCCTTGGGCCATGACGTCACTTATGTGCTGTACCGTATCACGTTAAAGTCAAGATGTGTATGAGGGTGTATAACCTTATGATTTTGCGTCAATGTATAATAGCTGTTCGGATGAGGGCAGGGCAATCGATGACAAATTAAATACGCTTATAGAAATGAATGGAGTTCTCTAAATTATTTTAAATTGTATCTTGATATTTACCATAAAAATATATATATTTTATCTAACAAGAGATATTCTTGTAGTCACTCGGTAAACTTGACACAACACCTACAATTTTACTGAACTTTATAACAATCGGAGGTGGAATAAGTTGAGCTCGGTAATCTTGGGGTAAAGTGCTCACCTCAATACCCGATGTTTGTGGGTTCAAACCCAACCGGGGTCGATGGATTTTTCTTGAGCGATACATATCCGTGGCACAATTTCCTTAGGAGGGGAAGTAAGACCGTTAGTTCTTTGTCGATTGTGGAGTGTAAAAGAACACTGGAAGGTAGGTGAAAATACCTTTCCTGGCAAAACTAATAGGCTCTCGCTCATAGGAATTCTCATGTGCTGATATACAGTCAGTTGAGAAAGTGCACCTTAAATAACTCAAATAATAATTTTAAGAAACGTTGAAACACATGGCTCAACGTCAATGTTCTTGACTTACGGGCCTGATGATTTAACTTCCACAAAATACATATTCCCTATATTTCCATCTAGTTTAGGCTGACAGCTTAAACGGACAGAAATGACGCGTAGCACTAAAAAAAATAAAACACTTGCCATTTATGAATTACAGACGTGAACACTTAAAAGAGTTCGACACCTTATCTCAGTTGGCTGCGCGTCTCTATAAGCTTAATAGCCTCGAGTTTGATTCTCTGAAAGGTCTAAAATTGAAGCGATAGGGCCAGTATATACTAAGTCTCAAAATAGTAACTCTGAGATATTAATATTTAAAACTTTAAAAAAATCTCTGACAAGATACCACCACCGTGGTTCGGATTCCACGTTAAACTGTAGGTCCTCCATTTCATCTCACAATCACACTACCATTACACATTAGCGTAAGTGCGTATAACCCGAACGGGTAGTGAGACGCGGTGCTAATAATAATAATAATAATAATAATATTTAAAAAAATCCATGATTAATAAGTCTAAATAATTATTATTTTTACTTATTTAGTAGCAACTTTTAAATTTCCAGAAAGCAATACAAATAACCTTCTCTAATCTATATAAGGAAGTATTGAAACACAACAGTTATCGTTGTTGTGGCATATAGTAGGCCTACATTACTGCCCAACCCCCTCAATTAAATTTAATAAAATTAAAGCACTAATAGGACCAAAATACACGAATAATAAACATATTAAGATGCTGACAATTATCATAGTATACCTTTTCTTTAGAGGCGCTTATAACAAGTGAATTTGTTAGTGTTTGGGATTGACCTATATAACTATATGGACTCGAATTCCTATTATACCATTTTAAACCCAACAGGATGCGTACTTAAATTTCTCAGAGGACGTTACTTGACCCTAAAAGCTCAAAGATCTTAAAAAATTATGAAGCTATATCATACCACCAAAATAGGACCAAAACTAAATACGGCTTGAAGATGCGTAATGACAATACTAAACGTCGTAAACAAACGTTTATAAACACATTAGACTGTTTATAAACGTGTGGACTTTCTTTTAATCAGCATCAGTGATCGTATGTTCAAAGGCTTCCCTCTCGCAATAGATAAAATTGCTGCTGATGGAGAGATCGGGGTTTGTATCCCAGTTAGGTGCTCTGAGGATATTTTTTTCCAAATTATTTACAACTCTCCCTCAAAAAAATTGTGGGTACATTTTTTCTTAATTTCACTTCTCTCATTCCTTCCTAATACGTGTAAGCATGCGGATTGCCCGAACGTGCAATAATAACATGGTACAGAAAAAACAACTTTGTTTTTTAAAGTGCCTTAAAAGTCGAACTTGTTTCGGTCGTTATTTTTCAAACCAGCCGTTTATAAGAGCCAAACATTTTAGGACGCTTTCGACGCATCAAATCTCTGTTTATATTCCAAACAGCTGGTCGGAATTATAAGGGGCCTATACGCAAGTTTAGGGTGCAGGTGCGGGACTTAAAGATCGATGCTACTTTTTTAGGGGTAACCCCAACCCCTCTGGTTACCATGACAACAAGTAGGAACTGCATGTTGACTTTTGGAAACGGTTCGCCCGGAATTGAGCGGTCGTACCCCCTCCTCTCATACAAACTCCAGAGGGGTAAACCACCCGCACCCGGGCAGAGTCGTGACAGATAAATAGCCTGTAGCTAGCTAATTCCACATAGCGACGTCATGATGTTTTGTCAACGTTTCAAGGATCCCAGATTTTTATACTGGTACATTACAGAATTAGTTGGATACCCGGTGTGCGTTTTTAAAAACTACGTCATTGCACAAAATGTACTAACCTTAAACAACACAACTAATCTTTAATACGTGGATAAAACTTTAAACCGAAGTGTATATACACGCTTAACTCACACACTGTATATATATATAATGCGTATAGCCCAAACAGGTAAAAATACGCGAGATATATATATCTCGCGTATTTTTACCTGTTTGGGCTATACGCATTAGTTACGTGTATTGTACGGTTGAATAAGGTAGATTTTTTTTTATAGCACCACGTCTTACTACCCGTTTGGTTCGCATTAATGGCTCAGGGATTTAGAAGGTTTAGTTGAGAGGAAGTTCACCCACATTTTCGTGAAAGAAGAGTGGAAAACCATTTAGGAAACCCCCCCCCCCCTCATTGGTTTCAACCGGGATCGAATCACAATCTCCCCATCTTCAGCAGTCTAGTCCAACACGAGAGTAGTGCGTTAGACGCCGCGGACACCGAAGCGGGTGAAAGAAGGTAACATTTGAGAGGAAAGGTACTCACATGTGTTTCGAGGAAGAGTGGGAAACCATTTAGTAAAAAAAAATCTTCGGTGCACCCGATCGAAATTTGGATCCCGAACTCCCATCTTATATAATACTGCTTAATCGAAAGAGTGACGTTTTAGACCATGTGACTATTTAAACCAGTTAAGCTCGTTTAAAAGTACAAACACATTTTTGGCACCACTTTAAATAAACCGAGTACCCATAGACCTGTAATCGACCTTCCCAACCACTCAGTCAGACTACCCCTTAGGAATATCTATATTTTCACAAAAGTGATGAATACATTTTATTTCCCATTTTAAATAAAACCCACCCGATTCGTTTGGCGAATGGTATAAGCCTATAAGGCATCATTTCGTGTTAGACTGGCTTGCTGACGACGAGGAGATTGGGTCTACTGAGGATTGTTTATACTAAATGGTTTCCCACTCTCCTTCCACGCAAATGCTGGTATATTACATCTAAAATACTTCCTTCCTCATCCCTGCCCCATTATAGGAAATATCATATACGTCTAAACAGGTATTAAGACGTGGTGATAAACTCAAGGCAAACATAAAGTTGTTTTATATTATTGTTACCTATTTGTGCAGCGAATTGCTTAATACAAAAAGTTGGGGGACCAGACATAGCTTTTGCATCGTTCGTTCACATCCTAGTTTTCATTTTAAGCCCATCTACAGCAAAGTAGTTTTTTTTATCATACTTGATGTCTTTATACTCATCCGTGCTAATTACATATTTACACTCATGTGCTATGGTAGAATGTATAGGAAATGAACCCAAATTTGGGTGAATGAGGTGGGGAACCATTTACAAAAAAATCACTTTAGTTCAGCCGGCTGAGATTCGAATCCGGACCCCACCTGCATTAACAAATCAGCCGTGAATAAGCTGATGCCTTTTTCTGCATTGTTGATGGTTTGTAAAATATACATGATTATTTATTTAATATAGTTTTTAAATATATTTTAAAATAAGCAAAGATTATAATAATTAGAATCTAGACTATAGCACGTGATACTCGCACCGGTGAAAACGTGGATGAAGGAATTAATCTAGCTAGTCTGGTTTGTCGGTGAGGAAAAACTTGAAGTTTTAATTCCATTCGGCTGTTTTTCTTAAATGGTTTTTACTATCCTTCTATGCAAATTCGGGTACATTTCCTTTATTTACTAGACCCTGTATTTATCACCAATGTAAAATTACGACTGGCAGTAAGACTTGGAACACTAAAATTAATATTTGGCGTGGAATTAATTTAATACGTTTAGAAATATGCTTACATTAATAATTTATGAAAGCAATACATTCAAATACATTAAGGTATTTTTAATTAGTCTAATAATTGGGTCTCAATGTGATGTTTAGTTGCAATTAGAGTATGTTTACATCATTCTATCCTTTTAGTGAAGAAAGAAAGTAATAATTTGGCCGTTTCCTATCTTTAATTATAAATCTCAGATGTTTAGTACCTTCATGAGATCTCATTTTAATAGGTTATATTATTCAGTCAAACAGATCAAATATAACTATATTTCTTATGTTATTCCATTTCTATTAATTAATATCTTTTCAATTTTTTGTATAGCAATTCATATTGATTACTTTTTAATTTATTTGAGGTATTTATCGTGCCATTTCTGAACTGATGATATAAGCACACGAGAATTTCTTTGAGCGAGAGCGAAAGAGCTTATCAATTTTACAGGGAAATATATTTTCATATACTTTCCGAGGTTCATTTACATGCTACAATCGACATGGAACCGACGGCTTTACTTCAAATACATTGGCTTTTATAGCTCAAGGAAATCACCGACCCGGTTGGGTCTGACCCAATCATCGGCTCCTGAGGTGAGAACTGTACTCCAAGATCAGCCTGGTCGATGTTATTGATTTATTTTTTACTTTGAATTAAAGACTTATTCGTGGGTATATTTTTAATGAAAGTTAAACCATTTATATATTATTCCAGAATCTTAAGTATAATGTTACTTATGTTGTGTATGAACGAGTGTGGGTTTGAACTATGTATGTTGTGTGTGTACTATATTTTGTGCATAAGGTATAATAAATCTCATGTATGACCCGAGGCCAGTTCTCTCAAATTAATAACCTATGAAGCCCTCATCTGGGAAAAGTTTTGACACGCCTGGTCTAAAATAGGGACTCCTGGGATCATTCGACCACGGAAGCGTGTGTCGTCTTAGTGTGTGTGTGTGTGGTCACCCCTGTTTAATAACATCTTGTGTATTCAGACTATCTTGGTCCTATGTGTGTCACCACGTCTCTCATATTAATCCACCCTAAGGGGACATTGGGGTAAAGGACGCATTTATGTAACCTCCCGTGGTTCGCTCCCACATAACTCTAGCGGTTTACTCGACAGTAATAACTCGTCGAACTCTCCCTGTCGTTCGTTCGGTCACGTTCCGTAATGGGTTAAGGGGGAGGGAGGAGAGAGAGGGGTTCCTTCAAACATCTGTGTGAACAAACTCAACGCGTTACTCCAAACGGAATTGAGTTGAATGGGACGTGTTTAGGTAGGCTTAAATTTGCGCAAAGGCTCGAATTAATAGGGTTTTAGTCACTTGGTATACCACTAACAGGCAGCTCACTCCTGGGCAGGCGTATGAATACGTCGATCTCGTTTTGTTTTGTTTACCTGGAACGAAGAGGTTTATATATGAATCCTGGTCAAATGTACTAGGGCATTTTTTTCTTCTTCTTTATAGTTTCTCGCTATTCCACGTTAATGTGGTAAATACCACCCTAAAATTTTACCTTAAATTGTAGCCTACTCTTTTTAAGTCTTCTCATGCTCTGGTCACACGAGTCAATTTTGCGTTCTTTATTGAGCATGGCATAATTTATGAAATAAATATTTAAAAAAATATCAAACATTTATTAAATAAGAATTGTTTAAAATTTAAATTGTAATTTTGGGACCAATTTTCGTCAATATATTATAATGAATACATTCATACTAAAATAATATATATCAATTTTGCTTGATATTAATTTGGTAAATAAAAGTTTCGTTCTCCCCCACCCCCCCTCTTATTTGTTCTATTAAAAACCTTTAATGTTAGTTTTTTTTATTTGGTCAACGCATGATAAGACCTATTAGTTATATCTACTGCGCGTGTGCCTGTACGTAAATCTCACTGAAAAATAATTATCCCGCTATCTTCAAATTACTCTCATTTAAATGAATGCTGATAGTTGGTCGTTAGCATGGCTCTTTCCAACACGCACGCAAAAAGTATTATAATATGTTTAAAAAAATCTTTTGTTCTCAGAGTTTGTAATTTTATTTTTTAATATTGTTGATAACCTGTACTGGCACGAAAATATACGACTAAAAAATGTTTAAACAGTCAAACTTTTAAAAAATGTGTACTGTACCTTCCCTACAAGGCTCATTAACGACTTAATATAGGGGTTAGGTCTACACATGGAAAAGGTGGCTTAAAATAAATGCACCCGAATAGGTGTGGAGAGGGTACGTAAAAATCGTATGTAGGATAAATAAATTCCAGTTTACCAAGCCAGGATTAGAGTCTCAACCTCCTGCTCAAATTAACTTTGAGCCTAACACCGTATACTCCTTTAAAACCAAGTTGGGTAGTTCCGACAGTGCAATAATTGATCAACGAAATATACTGATTTATTTACTTAATTTACAAATTTTGAATACAGTTTTATGTAAATCCGTCACGAATGGTCTTCACAATGAAAAATAATCAATTATCGGCTTTTGGTTTTATACTTAAAATTTCAAGTACAAACATAACACTACCTCTTTAGTGGTCAAGAGTGCCAAGTCGTAAAATATTACCACCACCACCACCACCACCACCACTCCAAATCTAGATTAAGTTGCAACGCAGAACAATTAAGTTGCAGCTCGCTTTTATTCCCCGCATCCAACTACTCATTTGGTCTATCCGCATTTAATTACAGCAATAAGACAGTGTTAAGGGAGGTAAATTTTAGAGTAAATGTACTATAACTTGCGTGAAGGTAGACTAGAAACCAAATTAGAGAAAGCAGGTTATAAGAGTCGACGTGAAGCCCGCTTGCTCACGAATGTGGGTTGAGTACAGTATGATGTCCCAGACATTAAAGAGCCCATCTAACTGTCGATTCGTCTGGAATTTTGATAGGAGAATACGTTTAACTAGAGAATAACGAAGTGCGGTGCATTTTAGTTGGAAATGATGACTCGGATAAGTAGAGAAAAGTAACGCCTTCACTCCGAGTGAAACACGAACCAGAACCATCGAGACCACATACACATCCTGAACTAGAGGTAACCCTCTTAACGATAGGTCATTTTGGGAAGTACAAAATAGATTTATTGCGTTAGATATTGAAGAGACGCCGAGAAATATCGGTAGCTCGCAATTGAGGTTTAGTGATACCGGGTTTAATAGTTATTTTCATATAATTAAAAATTATTATATTATTATTATCATCACCGCGTCTTACTACCCGTTCGGTTTATACGCACTTACGCTAATGTGTAATGGTAGGGTGATTGTGAGATGAAATGGAGGACCTACAGTTTAACGTGGAATCCTAACCAAGGTGGAGGCCTGGCATTCCCCACATTCACAAGTTGTGATTAATACAATATAATTTAAAAAAAAATATCTTTACTGAACATTTTTAAAACATGGCTAAAAGGTTTCACTGGCCTCAATTCCACTTTTTTTTTTTAAGTAAAATACATAAAACCACTCCACAATGCAACGTTTGGTTAGAGCTGTAGGCTATTATTACCTGCCTAAATTAGTTGTTATACGTGGAGTGAGACGGCCTCTTCTATAAAACAAAACGATAACAACTTATAATAATGATAAAGTAGCATATATTTCTGGCATGTTTCAGTGTCACGATGATTGTGAAAACTATATATTCCTCGTAATCTTTCTTATGATATGTTAATCATGAAATAAGGTTTACTCGCTTATTTTTTTCATAGTTTACATCTGAGTATTGTAATTTAATTTGAGATAAACCACGAAAGCGTGTCGTTCAAAACATTCTTATATGTAATTGAAAATGGAAAGTGTTCGTAACCTCGACACTGATATCTTGAGGTGAGTGTTAACCACTAACCGTCACACCTTTAAGGGGGCGGCCTCAGTAAGCGAAATATTTCAGCGCAGACGTACAGCTCTAACGCAATATTTAATTCTATGAGGACGGTGACCTGGTGGTCTAGGGGTAAGGTGTCAGACTTCTATGCTGGCGGCCGGGTTCAATCCTCGGTCCCGGCAAAGATTTATCTGATTACCAAACCCTTCCTTCACCTTTGACAAGACATCTTGTGAATGTGAGGAATGCCAGGTCTCCACCGTGGTTCGAATTCCACGTTAAACTGTAGGTCCTTCATTTCATCTCACAATCACCCTACCATTACACATTAGCGTAAGTGCGTATAACCCGAACGGGTAGTAAGACGCGGTGCTAATAATAATAATAATAATAATAATAATAATAATAATTCTATGAGCCTATAGTCGTTTTATTAATAGAAACAGATATGAGAAAATGTGACATTAACTCATTGTCAACGACTTTTTAAGCATTTTGTGAAGATATGAGATTAGGTTTGATAAAAAAAAAGGGATATATATTTAGCCTTCCTCTAACAAATACGGTAATTTTGTTTATAGGTGCACAACATAAAATTTTAAGATATTTTAGAACTAGCAGTGAGTTTTCCTCTTTACCTTTAGATAAATAGTTTCGGAGTTTTCCTTCCCCTCTTTCTTAATTACATGACAAACGGTGATTGTTGGTGAGGGGTGAAAGGGAGTATAAGCTTATATATTATAGAGGAAAAGTTCCAGAAAACGACACCGACCATTGTATTTTAAACCGTATAGTCTGACCGCGATTAATATTTTCTCGCTGACCGAGGTGGCCGCCTTAACACATAACACACCTTTCAATACTGCGTGCAGGTGACCGTTATTACTGGGGAATGCTGAGCTTGTAAGCAATCTGATAGGATCTACATCACACCCAAATTTCACACAAGGGAGGTTGGGGAAGTAAGTTTATTTATGATCCAAATAATTATATAAGTACATGGCTGACAAACTTACTTTAAATTCTAGAGCAGACACAACACACAGTTCTTTTGGCTGTACATACATAACAGTGAAAGAATGAACCACCTAATTTCACCGATATAGATTTTTTTTTTTTCGGTCATGTTGGGTTATCGAACCCAAACCCACAGCTTCAGTACCAGATTTATATCTGTGGAGGCCCCGGAGCAGTAAAAAATTGGAGTCAAACTTTAAATAAATATTTTTTTTTTATTCAAAGTTTCGACATAATTTTTTTCTTTACATAATCTTTTTTAAGCACCGCATCTTAGTATATATGCGTATAACCTGAAAATATAGTATGTGTTAGAGAGTATTAAGGTTGAATTTAGAGGAAATGTACCCGCATTTGTGTGAAGGGAGAGTGGAATACTATTTTGGAAAAAACCTCTGTACACCCAACCGGGACTCGAACTCCAATCTATCGGTCATCGGCAATATAGTCTAACACGGGTGTAGTGCCTTAGACCAGGTGGCCCCCGAAACAGGTTTTGATATAATTAACTGTGACCCGCCTAGGTGGCGTAGTCGGCTAATGCGCTAGTCGTGTTGAGCCCGACTGCTGAGGACGGGGAGATCGAGGTTCGAATCTCGGTCGGGTGAACTGGGGGAGGTTTTTCCTAAATGGTTTTCCACTCTACCTCCACGCAAATGCGGGTTCACTTCCTTTAATTCAACCTTACCAATTCCTAATCCATTAGCGTAATTAGTACTTAAGCGTACAACCCGAACGGGTAGTAAGACGCGGTGCTAAATGATAATAATAAAAAAAATTAACTGTTAAAGCTCAGTGTTAAACATATGATTTAAATAAGGAAATATATTCATCACAGTAAATTAGATTTATAATCCCACATATAACCACTAGATCAGCTGATAACTACGAGTGTTGTTTGTGTTTTGAAAGCCATAGCATGAAATATTTGTGTGCCGTACGTACCATCATCAGTAAATATTATTTTATTAGAAATAAATAATGTGTTATGGTAAGTTATAACATAATATAACTATAATATTCACATGACTGCAATCTATAAAGCTAAAATATACAAAAAACACTATTGCAACAGTACTTTGAACCTTTGTCATCAACCTTCAAATCCTGCGCAATACACTTGACAACTGACCTAAGTAGCCTAGTTGGACACAAATACCGTATATTATGGTAACGCACCGAATGCTCGATGTAGAATTTGAATAAACAAACACCTTCTAACATCTTTAAACGCAGTCTTTATTAGGAACGTACCACTATTTCTTGCACAACTCTCATTGATTTTTTACCAGTGTAGCCAACCTAAAATCTCATATCAATCTCATGTCCAATTAACTGGCATATTATATATATAAACGATTACGATTGAACCAGAAAACGTATCAAAGTACGTGTTTCTGAAATCTTTACTCGACAACAGCAAAATTGGAATCAATTTAAAAGGTTTCTTTTAAGATAATCATGTATCAATTTTGTTGTGATTTAAAAAAAATTCACTGGTCTCAATTTCAATTTTTTCTAAAGTATGATAAAAAAACTGGACCACAATGCGATGTCTCGCTCGAGCCTTATTAATTATAATGCTAGGTATTATCCGTGGAGTAATTGTTCAATATGCTCGATACTCGCGCGTATAAACTTTTATCATTTTAATATCCTAAAACCTACTTGAGTGGCCGAGTGGTCAAAGACTCTACCCTCGTAGCAGACTAGACTTCCGATGACGGGGAGATCAAAATTTAAATCTCATTCGGGTGTACTGAGCGTGTTTTCCCCCCTAAATGTGTATCCATTATTCCTCCACGCAAATGCGGGTGAATTTTCTCTAAACTAAACCTTCCTAATACCTAACCCATTAGTGTAATTAGTACATAGGTGTATAACCTGAAAAGATAGTAAGACGTGGTGCTAGAAATAAATAAAATAATATTAAAATAAAAACAACGAAAGTACAGTAAAACCTTCAACAACAAAAAAATAACGAATCTATATTATTAAAATCAAAAACATAGATTTTTTTTTCCATATTAGTTTAAAACATGTAGTTTGATAGCCAAAATATTTATATTCAGCTCATAACTTGTTTTCAACATCCCACAAGACGATTACTAAGAGTTAACTACAAGAAGTTCACTGTGACATGACAATGAATGACATGACTGTCAAAATATTATCACTTCAAAAAATCATACCACACTGGGAAAAGTTTTGTTTTTATTCTTTTACTGTCGGTGTGCCACACTTAATAGTGTTCGCTTGCCACCCAGTGGAACGCGTGTCATAGATTTGCCATTCCTGTTTAAGGGAGTAACAGAAGGCGGTAATTGCCTATTTATACTGTGCTACTTTTTAAATAGATCCTATTTTCTATTGGTAGTGATAAAAATACAAATAAATGATATTGATTTAGTAAATCAGATATAAAGATAAATAAACATCTAATTATCTGTATTTTTATCTGTTTTATATTATTATTTATATTATTATTATTTATTATATTATCACCGCGTCTTACTACCCTTTTTATCTGTCCTTAATTTTATCGAATAAACTTATCTCACCTCAGTAAAATAATTTTAGAAACAAATTAAAATCAATCATTTATTCAAATTATAATATACCCACATCGGTAGTCGGATGCCATTACGTGTCACTCTCATACTAGACTGGGATGTGGGAGATCGGGGTTCGAATCTCAGTTTGGTAAAAGGGTGGTTTTTCTTAATTGGTGTCCCACTCCCCTGATCAAATTCGGGTTTATTTCCTTTAAAATTCTACTTTCCTCAGCCCTATCCCACCGTCATAATGAATGTAGGTTCATAATCCGAACGGTTATTAACATTTGGTAAAAAAAATAAAAGGGATGCGATCATGTTTTTAACTGTATCACATATAGCGTAAAAATAAGGGTTGCCTATCGTGGACTATTGCAATAATATGGATTAAACCTACTACTATAAGTGACTTAAATCGATCATAATAGTTATATTAGTAGGCCCGTACTAAAAAGTAAAAATAAGTCAATTTGTTTTATGGCTAAGACTACATGGGCAAATGAAAAGAATGGTTGGAACATGTAATGACTTATTTAAACAAAAGCATTTCATTATATTTTACAAATATGTGATAACTGAGAACTGCTTCCAGTGAAATTTAGTTCTTGACTACTAAAGTAATAAATAAAGAGTGTAGGAAACATTGAAAGAGTTATATCGAAACTTTATGTAGTGAACTAGAGAGGGTAAATTCCGTGGCCAGGACACGTGGAATTATTTTTTTAACTCTAAAAGAATGTTGTAGACGCGCATGAGCAGCAGTTTATTCAGTTTGATACAATCTAACATATTTACAGTCACTTGTAAACTATTCTGCTTCGAAATATTCAGTTGCCGAAAGGGCATAGTTGACCAAATAAAATGTATAACCAGAGCCATATTAAATATCATCAAAATAATATGTTTTTCTCTTGTTTAAATTCAAAACTGTATGACATGTTTTACGCAACTGTAGATTATCATTTTAGTTAAAAATAATAACTCTTGTTTTTTAACTGTTCCTTTTCACCGCCTTTTTCCCCTATTGGATGTAAATGTTATAACTTAGAGGATATGTACTAGTATTTGCGAGCTCGGTGAGTGGAAATCCACCTAAGGTTCATAGCACAACGAGAATTTCACATTTAATGAAGGAAGGTAGACTTTGGCAAAATAATTGTGTACCGCATTCGGCTTAATAAATATGATTAACCATATAAATAATTATTTCATGAAAACCAAGTTTTTAATGCACGTTTACGATTATATGAAGGTCAAGGTTCAAATCTCAGCTGGCAGCACAAGAGAGAGAAGTGATTTTGTGTCTTTGTTTTCTCATCCCCCTCCCTCTCCTTCCATACTAATTCCGATGCACTTACACTGGAGTGTTACCGAGGTAAGTATAGTTTGTTAAAATTGTACCGGTGATATGTTCTCTCCCACTCTGTCCCCTTTTGACCAATCATACATAGGCTCTGCTTGAAATGAGTCATATGAGAATGTGTTACGTTTACTGTTTCCAGCATAAAGACTGGGTCAGGATTTTATTCAAGCCATTTATTTTCCATTACCGGCTTGCTAGGCCTGTCATAAACGTACCTTATAACTAACTTAAGGCGGGGTGCTAGTGAGCGCGAGTTTAGTGCATTAATTTTTCATTTTTGTACAAAATAAATCAAATATTTCTTCTATAGAATCATAGTTTAGTTTTCTGCAAATGCTAATCTCATCAGTTGTTGAATATCTGTCATGAGCATGACAGCATTTGGTGACAAACTTTTTAAATAAAGAGAAAAGTTTGTCACCAAATGCCGCCATGCTCATGACAGATTTTCAACAACTGTTGAGATTAGCATGTGCAGAAAAAAAACTCTATGATTTTATAGAAGAAATATTTGATTTATTTTGTGCAAAATATGTTTGTGCTATAATAACTGCAAAAATACTGCCTAAACTCACGCTTGCTAGCACTCCACCTTAAGACTAGGACAGACACAGCATCCAGTTCCCAGCCGTTAATGTATCAATGTGAAAGGGTAAACCCATATTTTCATCAATGATAAATCTTCATTCATGCGGTGAATCGAACCTAGGACTCTTAGTTCAGTAGGCAGACATGCTACCAACTGAGCTAAGGTGTTGGACTGTTTACGTTTATACAGGGACAATAAATTATTAAGATAGCGTGCGATCTTAATTGATAGGTCATATGTAGCTGACAATTCCCGCAAGTCCATAAATGTCTTAAAATATAGTGAAGAATAATTATCCTGGGCATAGGACGACTCCTGGATAGCTCAGTAGTAAGAGCATTGGCATACTAAACCAATGGTACCGAGTTTGATTCCCGTGTCTAGATATAATTTAAATTTAAAAAATATAGCTCTGCTTATACTGACAACACGCCACGACACTACCCTCCATATCTCTAGCCTTGAAATTAAGCCGTTAATTATTTGGTTTTAAAGTACTAGTAATTAAATAAACAAACCCCAGCCTTGGAATTCATTTCAAGCACGCTATTGTTATTTTAAACTGTGCTGATGATGTATCAAGCTACAGACCAAAGAGTCTGGAATACAAAGAACCTCAGACCACCTCACCAACATTCCAGGTATTTCACAGTGCTTGGTCGTCGCCAAACTTTCTAGCGCACCTCAGTCTACGTTCCGAATTCCCACCTTCATCGCCTCCTAATCACTGTTATTATTTGTTATTTCTTTTTGTTTCTCTCCCTTGCGTCATCAGACAAGTATCGTAACTTGCTAAACACACCCCTGTGTGCGCTCATTCATATACCCTTTCTCTGTCTTTATCTCTATATTTTATAAAGTACCGCTCTCTTCACGAACTTTCAGGCTTAGGAGAATGTTTAGCACGCTGACTTTGCAACGCAAATCTGGAGGTTTGATGTTGATATCCAATATTAGGGACTTTTTACCCCCATTTATTTTTCGTCCTATTTCTGGTGAATTATTTTAGTGCGATTGAACATTTGTTTTATATACCCTGTTCCTTGAGGTGCGCTGGTATTAGAAAATAGACGCATTCCACCTGATCTTTACCGTAGATTGGAGTTAAGGGTTCGAACTCCGGACGAGTGCACTCAGTTTTTTTACGCGTGTGTTTAATTGATTTTATTCTTATCTCTGACATGAAGGTGCTAATTCTCTTAGATATTCTCATCGTCATTATCCCTCAATAAACTTTGAATCAACCGCACCACTAAAAATATGTCATATGTCATTGAATGTCATAACTTTTACTATGAAGGATCAACACAATGAATGACGTAGATAGGTTTTTAACTCTACTGAATTAAAAAATAATAATATTTAAATGAGTTGAAATACAATTTACAAACATTGGTAATACGGACTATAGTCTTCTCTTCGTAAAACTATTTTTTAACACTGCGTCTTACTACCTATTCAGGCTATACACATATCCACTAGTTACGCTAATGGACTAGGGATGAGGAAGGTTGAATTTAGAATAAATGTACCCATATTCGCGTGGAGGAAAAGTGGAAAGCCATTTAAAAAACCACCCGTAATACACCCGACTGGGATTCGAACTCCGATCTCGCTTTCGTTGGAGGTCTAGTCTATTGTAATATTATTCCTTATATCATGTGGCCACTGGAGCACGTAGATAATTTATTACCGGTACTAATTATTTATTCGTACATAATTTTAAAATATGTTATTTTCATATTACTCATGGCAAATTGTTGCAGGATTTAAATAACTCCCGCTTCCCGTTCAAGACTCCCTCACTATTAAAGGTGTGAAGTTGTCCTGAATAATTCATGCAGTTTAGATTGATCAAAGAGTTATTCGTCGAGTATGAAGGTATACAATTATTTGTATAAAAGCATGGTGTATGAAATATATTATCTTGACTCTATATCTAATCTAAATATTGAACAACCCATTAGAGAAAAGAAAATTATTTCTCATCATTTATATTATTATTATTATTATTATTATTATTATTATTATTATATTAGCACCGCGTCTTACTACCCGTTCGGGTTATACGCACTTACGCTAGTGTGTAATTGTAGGGTGATTGTGAGATGAAATGGAGGACCTACAGTTTAACGTGGAATCTGAATCACGGTGGAGGCCTGGCATTCCCCACATTCACAAGTTGTGATTAATACACGACTCGTACAAAAAATTATAGTAAATTAACATCGGTATCAAATCATTATATTTAGCTATCAGATGGACATATTTTTTTAAATTGTGAAAGCCATTAACAGACACCTTGGCGTATAAATGTATAGAGTACTTTTGAACGGTAATTTTCTTTAAATGATTAACTGTCTTTATAATGACGAAAAAAATTATTTTGGAAGATTGTATTAATTATTTATTAAAGGAGGCTGCCTACGGAATCGCTGAAACGTGTTTCAAACGTTCATTTTTATTTAAGAGTAAGTGGACTGTTATTTTATAACACAGCTCATTCCAGAATGTAGGTGAAAGGTATCATAATGTCCCTATATAGTTAAAAACATTACATTTTTAAGTTTTATAGTTTAAAAAAGACAAAGTGTAAAAGTTATCACTTGATCATTTTGAACTAAATTAATTACTGCAAATGATACCTTGTGGGATTAAGTCAAAAAACAGCAACATAGATCAGGTACCCCACAAATATATAGTCATTATATATTATGATCACACCAGAATATTATAAGATGGTTAGAGATTGTTTTATTAGTTTTAAAGCTTCAGAAATGCAATTTTGATCATTAGTGTGGTGATAAGATATTTCCCGTCAAAAAAGGTGCTGTCCTTAAACAATTCAAATTTTATAAAATTAAATTGTTTGAATTTTTAGTTATTTAATTTAATATTGTCAGGATAGTAAAATCTTGCAGATTACGGCGGGCAGGACATGCATAACAAATGGAAGAATCTAGAATCGTGTTAAGGGTATTAACTGGCAAACCCAATGAGAATAATAATAATAATAATATTTAGCACGCGTCTTACTACCCGTTCGGTTTATACGCTTTAAGTACTAATTACGCTAATGGATTAGGAATTGGAAAAGTTTTATTAGAGGAAATGAACCCGCATTTGTGTGGAGGGAGAGTGGAAAACCATTTGGAAAAACCACCCCCAGATCACCCGACCGAGATTCGAACCTCGATCTCCCCGTCTCAGCAGTCGAGCTCAACACGTCAAGTGCGTTAGCCAACTACGCCAACGAGGCGGGTTAATGGGAAGAAACCATTGGGAATACCTAAAGGCAGATGTGAGGATAAAATTATAATGGACCTTATAGTGGGATAGTGGGGGACATGAATTTAGGTCAGTTTTTTTTTTTGCATTTTTTAAATCCAAACACTTTTTTTTTGTCAAAATAAATCAAATAATTCTCCAGTAGAAATATAGAATTTAATTTAATTCACATGGTGATATCAACCGTTCTTGAATATCTATCAAGGGTGTACTGGAATTTATTTCAATTTTTCTCTTTTATTTAAAATTTTTTCTCATCTAAAGCCGAAATGCTCATGACAGATATTCAACAATATTTGATGCCACCTTGGGATGAAAATTAAACTCTATGTTTATACTGGAGCAATATTTTATTTATTTCGGGCAAAAAAAAAAGTTTTTGTTACATAAACTGCAAAAACACTGGCTTTTTATTAGGTCTCTTATACTCCCACCTTAAAAAGTAAGGGTGTAATGAGGGGGACTGGATGGAATTAGCTCAAGATAAGGATGGATGGCGTATTTTTCTAAGGGCGGCAATGAGCTTTTGAGCTATGAATGCCATTGAGTAAATAAATAAATAATTCTCAGGAAGTATTTACACTGTTTTTATGGTAGTTGCTCGCTTGTAACTCTAATGTTACATACAAACTTGTTTGACTGGCTTCTGGGATCAAAATTACTTTTCATATCACGGATAATTTATTAGTAGTGATATCTCATTCCGCTGAATAGGGAGTTATTGTCGATTGTTAAATTAGACGTCCATTTCATTTGTTCGGAAGACACGTCTGTCAACAGAAATGAAATTGCATCTTGGGACGAAACTGTTTTCAGGGTTTTAATCAACATCCGAATAACTCCCTCATACAACTTTACTAATCAAACTTTAGAAATATAGTATATAATTTTTCTAATATTTAAGGTAGTATTTTTTTAAACTTATCTATTCATATTAAATTTAAAAATAAAGCCAAATATTTGTGTTGGTTCTAAGATTATGTAAAAACTGGTCAATTATCTTAATTATTTTCTAGTAGGCCTCCCTACAGCATATTAAGCTCATGGATAGCATAAAGAGAATCGCAAAAATTCAATGAGAAAGATGTAATCATTATTTTATTAATTTCTTGTGTTAATTATATATTTAAAGGTATTTTATAGTTAAATCTATGATTTGTATTCTTGTTCATTCTTTCACAACTTATCAAATACATTTGTGTTATTGCCATGCTTTTAAAATTCTTTCAAAATTTCTGAATCCCTTAAAAATAATTTTATATTTGTAAAGTATACATGGCAGGTATATTATCATTTTTGGTTTGCTCATGTTTTATTAATCAGAGTTTTACGTCAAATTACTTATATACTTTTTAACAAATTATCTTTATTTAAAAAACAACACAAGATTAAAGTTGATTTATCTTTTTTTATATATGAATAATTAATAAAGTAGTAGGACTAAATTGCCTTGTAAAAAGAACCTTTTCCTTACCCAAAACGCGTTTCCATAATTAGTTAAAAACTTCCTACCTCCCTCCTATCCTCACAAAAAAAAAAAACCAACAAATTCGCACAGACCACTTTACGAATATTATTACGTTAATATTCTCAATTTTATCTCAGAAGTAACATTATCCACCTACTACCTTACACCACATAGAGAATGGCTTAATCAACCCGTAATAGACCACCGCACTTTCGTGAGGCAGAAAACCCTCTTGAAACCCATCACATAATGTTGCCTTCATTCCCCCTGAATTGATTCGTTCACGAGAATGTTCGGTTGGTAAGGCAGGTCTCGAAAAGAAGCCTGAAGGCATTTAGAAGTTAATCAAGAGCGTTTCCTCTCAACCGATAAAAAAAAATCAACCGAAAAAAAAAATCATCTTTCAAGTGCTCCGCAGAAATAAATTGTGAATAGTTTTGTTGCAATTGTTTGAAATGCATTTTTGTATAATAAGTTGGATAGCTTGTGTGTTTGTATGTGTACCAGATATTACTACCCATCCATATTATCTGCATATTTTACACTAGTTCAGGGAGGAGGAAGGTAAAATTTAGAGTAAATTAACCCTCATTTGTGTGGATTTTTTTTAAAAGTAAAAACACTATCAGGACTTGAACCCAATCCTCCAGACACAATTGAGACTAAACAGATGCCTTTAACCATGTGCCCAACTCTGGGATTAGTTGGCTAGCTCACCTGCTTCACTTCGGTAGCCGCATGGTCTAAGGCGCTATTATCACAATATATTAGAATGCCAAAGACAGGGAAATGGGGGCTCGATCCCAGTCGGGTTTACTGAGGGTGATGTTTCCTAAATGGTATTCCACTTTCCCTCCAAACAAATGCGGGTACATTTCTTCTAAATTCAAGCATCTCAATCTTTTACACGTTAGTTTAATTAGTATATAGACCTATAGTCCGAACAGCTAGTAAGATGCGGCGCTAAAAAAAAGAAGAAAAAAGTTGGCTAATTAAAAAATTAAGATTGTGATACATTTTATGAAACGATTGATAAACTAGAATACGACTTAGTTTTTAAGTTAATTTTAGAACATACACAACATCCGGTCCCTTGGCCGTCAATTCATTGATGTGAAAAAGAAAGTCCCAAATTCACCATTGAAGTTTTTTCAGCCATGCCGGAAATTGAACAATGGAACCTTTAATTCAGTATGCCATACGGACACGCTAATGACTCATCTAAGCTGTTGAACAAGTTGGTGGTTAAATTTATTTTAGTTTTAAATAGCACAGTCACACAATCGGTTTTATTTAAATGTAAAACAATAATTGAAACATTTTAAACAACATTAACGAGTATTTATTGTTTATTACATATTACATGGACAGTTTCATGTCCTCGGTACCCCTATTTATTGGTGGCGTGGAAACTATTTGAGGTCGAAATAAAGGCTTCGGCGCACGTAAGGGGCCTTCTTTAATTTACGTAAAGCTTTTTTTTTTTCCATAATTTTCAACCTCCTCCTCCTCCCCACATAAGGGATAGTAATATTTTCCGTTACCACCCTACTCCCCCTTCTATCCTACGTAATTTATTATAATTTGGTAAACTACTTTATTTTAATAGTTTTATTTTTTTTAGACATAAGCAAGTTATATTAATTATATTTCTATACAACTATGTAAATTAATGCCTCTATGAATGAATGAATGAAAATGAAACATTTCAAAAATTTCTTACGACAAATTTCTTACTATAAACACGATAAAAAAACCTTACGTAGTATGGATTCTGACAACCCCCTTTTCCAAAACCCTTACGTAATTTAAGGACGCCCCCTAGCGGCAGATACATAATTTCTGACGATTGTGGTTTGTCGATTAATGTTCGCTGAACTCAGCTAAAGATATTAATTTTTAAGTAGCTTAGTTCGGAATGAAAACATAAAGAACAGGATTCATCAAAGAGTTATGTCACACCGATCACAAATTCTCAGTATTTTTCCATAAATTCGCCGTGTGTGCGCGCGCGGACGCGAAAATTAATGGCCATCTTAAATACATTGAACTCGGAAGGTGACATGTTTTTGTTTGTGGGTGGAATTCTAACATTTTAAGATGATGATGATGATGATGACAAATGTGCCAGTGGAAACAGCAGGTCCTTTTAAAAAAAGAGAAAAAAAGAACGTAATTACTTTTAAATTGGTGTGCAGCCACGATATAGTTATGTCATCTAGAACATGTGGTATTAAACGTCAGTCAAGTAACTTACATGCAGCTTTTTTAAAAGTTAAATTCGGTATCAAAGGAAACCAAACAGTGGGATTAGCTCCATAGATAGTCAGCCATATATTGTGACTCACTAACACAAAAAAAAAAAAAAAAAAAAAAAAAAAAAAAACAGGGGAAAAGTTGTAGTGACCAAAGAACAAAGTACCTGAACATTTCTAGAAATCAATCCGATGGATATTCCAAGGGTAGTAAGCATGAGATCCTGCTAAAACACCTGATGGTGCCATTCATCGAACATAACCTGAATATGGATAAGGACTTAGATCACATTATTGACGAGTTAAAAAAAATTGTACCCTTCAGCCGTCGGATTGTATTGTAATAATTTATAGTCTCTGTTTTTCAAAGAATAATCTTGTAAAATAAAACACTGATTCTTTCTTTTTATAACTTATTGTAATTGTTTAAAAAAAAAAATTCTTGGGGTCACTGGAAGGGAGGGTCATTGGCCCACCCCCTCCATCTTTCAGCTCGCACCCCCACCCCCCATCAGCATGCGCACTCCTATGTAGTCAGCTTGACTTTGACCTTCATAGTATTAAAATAAGTGATATTTTTTTATCTATTTTTATTAATTATTTCGAAGTTAAAGGAATTTATTACCCATGATATCCAGCGACCTGGAAAACCTGGAAAACAGGGAAAAGTCAAAGACACGTCATGGAAAAGTCAGGAAATTTCAGCCAATTTATGGAATTGTCACATATTCACTAATAAAATATCCAAATTTGATTTACATAAAGGGGTGACCTGGTGGTCTAGGGGTAAGGTGTCAGACTTCTGTGCTGGCGGCCGGGGTTCAATCCTCGGTCCCGGCACAGATTTATCTGATTTCCAAGCCCTTCCTACACCTCTGACAAGACATCTTGTGAATGTGTGGAATGCCAGGTCTCCACCGTGGTTCGGATTCCACGTTAAACTGTAGGTCCTTCATTTCATCTCACAATCACCCTACCATTACACATTAGCGTAAGTGCGTATAACCCGAACGGGTAGTAAGACGCGGTGCTAATAATGATAATAATAATTATTATTATTTACAAAAGTTAAAATGAGTTTTTTTCTTCTAGTTAATACACACCACTAATCTCTTTTAACACACTTGTCCATTGTTGAGTATACTAAGCTCAATTCTCAAAGTCTATGTGGTTTATGTGCCGTCTTTTTTCCAGTCTATCGTATGTCTTTAATCAAAATTGAGACATATACGCATGTATGTAAACTCGATAACATTATTGGAAGAATTAACTAAAAAATAATGTGTCCTACAATAATTTTTAATTGTACTCAGGTAAGGTGATCCTTTAATGACTCAATACGATCTCTATAAAATTTCCCTTACTAGCCCATCGATTTGGGCTGAAATATTTACACATCCATATACGAACACAATTTTAGAATGTGTGTGTGTGTGTCTTAAAATAATATTATATTAAGCTGTGATTTTAATAAAATAATGTTTGTAAAACTGACTGAAAAAGTGGAAAATCGGCTCTGGAAAACCTGGAAAAGTCAAAGAATTTTAAAATATCATATCATCTTAGATTATGTTGTTTTAGTCTCTATATTATACAAATATAATAAATGTATTAAATTGACATTGCTAAACAACTTAATAAATTTACATTTAATTACTAACTAATAGGATACTATATTAAAATATTTTAAAAATTTTCAAATTATTATAAGTTAGATGATATGGCATGGTACGGTACTTTTAATTATTAAGATTAGAATTATATTGACGCATATGCATAATTAAAATTTATCACAACTACAGTACATTGAATATACTTTCAAAGTCTTAATGTTTCCATTTTATCTTGAATGGCAAAATAAAACAAGGGGTTTGTTTACATTAAAAAAAATCCCGTAGCTTATCGAATCGTTGATCTCGGGGTGTGGGAAATATCGTCACGCTATGACTTAAAATGCTGTCCGGTATCAGTGGCGTGTCGTGGAGCGTTGCCAGTGCACGCAGCGCATCTTAAAACTGTTTCTGTGATTTGTTATCTAACACTTATCCCTCATTTGACCGATCACGCATAGGTTATTGTCTACATGCCTCACACGGGAAAGTATTTTACTTGAAACTTGGCCAATGAATTTTTCACTGGGGGATGAGAATAGTTAACAGTTACATTTTTGACAAACTTTGCTTATCTTAGCACGAAATGCTAATCTACTTTCCGGTACACTTTGAGAGAGATCATTAGTTTAAACCTCAATGGGGTTATATATTATTATTAGTCTTCACATGGTGCAAAATTTGTTGCAATTGGCTTGTGTTAGGTCTCTTTAAATATTTGTTGAAAAATGACACCTGAATACGGGAATCGAACCCTGGATCTTTGAATTAATGTAGTAAAGGGTTTAGGTACAGAAAGAGCCGACATATTTTTCCGGATAAAGGTATTTTCCCATAACTTTCAAGGATATTTTACATGCCACGATCGAGATGGGACTGACGTCATTACTACCCTTCCGTAGGAAGTTGTGTTACAGATTTGTCAACCTAGGCCGGGTTTGAACCCCCGAACATCAGGTCCTGAGGCGAGCACTTTAAGAACACCGTGTCCCACTTTACAATATATATATAACACACAATCTTCTGGCTGTCAAACAAGAAAAAGTCCCACCAAGAGTTGACGGACTCTAGCTGTCCCATCGGGCTGGCGAAGAAATCCAGCCAGTCAGCCAGTCGGAAGTGGCTCGAAGGAAACCTAGCTCGTACTTACCGTGCGGGTAATGACTGTAATTATGGCGGCACGACCCCGCAAGGAATCTTATTTTCTCTGCAAACCGAAATTGATGCAAGGTGGATTACAAGACACACCAACCCAACCTGATGTGACGTGATGCTGATGTGATGAACTCTCGCCGCGGGTAGAAGAGGGGGAGGGAGGGGTAAGGTGAACGACCTGGTGCGCAAACTGGCACCACACTGGCGAGTGTTGGTAAAAAAAAAACCACCATGTCGGTGGTGGTGGCCCACCTAGGAACGCCGACCACACGTTCATAGTTTGGTCGTTTTAAGCCAAGCTACTGTGATGTCTTATCCGTCCCTGAGACCAGCGGTCGGCAACCTACGACAGGCAACCGACTGATCTTATACGGCCCACAAATTATTTAGCAGAGAAACAATTGTCTTTATAAAAATAATATACTAATTACTATATGAGAAATATTAAGTTGAAAATTTTTGCTCGATATATTTTTAAACTAACTTACCAATTTTTGTTTTCTAAGTCCATATGGCCCGCGATATAAAAATATTTGCCGACACCCGCTTGAAGCTGAGACTTAAGGGCATTTTTAGGTAATTCTGGGTTCAAATCTTGCTGGGAGATAAAACTGTTTTGTATCATATTTGTGTACGTGTTCGTCATACTATGGTCTATTCACGGTAACTTTGTACTTTTCTAACACTGATACAAATTACTAAAAATCAATCAATATTCCGGTGGAAGTATTCTTAGGAGCTGTAGATTTTTTTTGCAGTCAACTTTGATAACATTTTATATTATACTACTATCGTTATTTTATGGTTATTGATAGTACGGTATATCCTCAAAAGTGTCATCTTGACTTGACGTTTTAATATATTAAAATAAGTATATACTAACTGACTTAAACATAGATATACCCGCTTCGGTGGCCCCTTGGTCTAAGGCGATACTATCGCAGTGGACTAAACTGCCGATGACGGGGATATTGAGGTTAGAGTCTCGGTCGGTAGTACTGAGTATTTTTTCCCTCGAAAATCGTATATCTCCACCTCTCTCTCTCTCTCTCTCTCTACTAATGAGGGTACACTTCCTCTAACTATAACATTTCTTATCCCTAAAACCATTGGCGTAGTAAAATGCGGCGCTAAAAACAACAATAATAAAGCATAGATATATATAGTTCTTAGTGGTAAGTTTGGTGGTTTAGTGTTAACAGTGTTATATAAATTTTACGTCCAATTTTGGGGTTTAATTTTTAAATTTGTAGCCAAACAAAATGGACATTGGCAATTGCGTGAAAAACCAAAGTAACCGGCTTTGATTTGTTCGTTCAGGTTTTAATTCTTTATCTGAACGGTATTTAATATGAGCATCAAGTTAACCTGGGACGGATAACATTTATATACCAATTATTAAATATATAAGACAAGTAAATTTTAGACTATGTGTTTGGAAAAATCCACGCTTTTTACCATAAATAAAATAAAGTTATTATATTTATTTATTTGTCCTAGTACCCATTTAGGTTGTACACATATTTTAATTACGCTATTGAATTAGGAAGATGAAGGTATATTTTGAGGAAATGTACCCCCATATACTTCAAGAAAGAGTGGAAAAGAATTAAGGAAAAAAAATACCCGGTCAGGATTTGAATCATAATCTTCCCTTCTCCTAATATTCAGTACAACACGAGAGTGAGACTTAAAACAACATGACCATCAATGTGGATGTATCCATGTTCACAACAAGTGAATAGCTGTGTCATGACAAATCACATATAAAATTTAAATTAACATTACGAGTTAGACAAACAATTAAAAATCAAAAGCTCAGTAGTTTTTTTTAACCTATTGACAAACCATAATAATTTTGTAACTACATTTATTCGAGATTAAATACATGTGGTCTAAAATATGAGGCTCTCAATAAAAGTTTATAACATAACATTTATGGTTTTAGGACGAGTCAGCCAAGCTGATTAGTTTGAATAACTTTTTCGCAAAACTTTGGGAAAAGTGTGACGTAACTATCGTCTGATTTTTTTTCGGCTTTGGCGATGGATATGGCATTTATTAATAGTGAATGGTAAACAAACACATTAGGACTAAATAAAAACGAGGTCATTTTTATGGCATGGTTTGTATTCTCGTGGTCAAAGCCATATTATTTTTGATGTTCAAACAAGGACAATATGATCAAATTTCTTCATTAGCATAAACTTTTTTATAAGGAGCCTTTTTCTTTTCCCGATTCAAGATAAATATTTACTCTCGGTAAAGTATATGTAATCTATTTTATAAATTAAAATATTATCGACATATTTATCTGTGTATCCATTTGTTCGAATATTCGTTTCTTCTGTTATTAACAGATTCTTAACAAATTTATTATTTTAAACCCGCACTGGTGGATACGCGTACTAAATGTCAAGATCTTTTAGGATGATTTGCTGATGATAATGAGGTCAGGGTTCAAATTTCGATCGGGTGTAGGTAG
This sequence comes from Timema cristinae, assembly GCA_039000515.1. Lineage (NCBI taxonomy): Eukaryota > Metazoa > Arthropoda > Insecta > Phasmatodea > Timematidae > Timema > Timema cristinae. The sequence goes on along the minus strand of JBCFYV010000003.1, from coordinate 34,187,668 downwards.
TTAGGGTGTTTTTTCTAAATAGTTTTACACACACACACACTCTCTCTCTCTCTCTTCATGCAACTCTAACTTCCCCATCCCTAGTATATTAGCGTAATTAAATGCTCAAAGCCCGGATATATAGTAGTAATACGCAGGTAAATGATTAAAAATACGATTTTAAGAGGCACCGATTTTAAAAGTTTATCACATAAGATAAAATTATAATCTTAAATGATGTACACAAAAATTCAATTTTCTTAAAACCTCTAACGATTTAAACCAACCTTTGTATGATTATAAAGATGTACCAGGATGATTATTATTATTATTAGCACCGCATCTTACTACCCATCGGGTTATACGCACTTACGCTAATGTGTAATGGTAGGTGATGAGATGAAATGGAGGACCTACAGTTTAACGTGGAATCCGAACCACGGTGGAGGCCTGGCATTCCACACATTCACAAGTTGTTATTAACATAAGTCTTGTCAGAGGTGAAGGAAGGGTTTGGTACTTAGATAAATCTGTGCGGGACCGAGGATTGAACCTCGGACCCTCAGAACAGAATTCTGACACCCTACCTCTAGACCGCCAGGTCACCATATATACCAGGAGAAGAGCTTACACAGGTAAAATGGTTTGGGAAAAAATTATGAAGCAGTATAAGACCTGATAGTAAACACACAATATACAAAGATATACACATATAATCAGTGCCGCCGCTTGTGAAGTCAGCGCCCCCCTCTCCCCTATACCCACCACTCACACCATCTCGTATTTACACCATAATTCTAAGGGTTATTGCTATGCAGAAAATAACAGGCAGCGCAACCTTTATGGTGCAGAGTGCCCCCAATCAAAAAACCCTTTTTAGATCATCCAAAGGTTATGCTTCACACTTTTTAATTATGTTTTTAGCTCAAATAGTTATAATTAATTCATAACATATACCTGTCACCTGACACCATGGCTGATAGGTCCAGCCCAGGAGTACATATCAATTTTTTATTATTAAATAATAGGGTTAAATAAATATATTTGCGTATAAATCCGGTATTTTATTCACACAATTTGAAAAATCGAGAAATAACACATAATAGATGGTTGTAGTTGTGAAATGTTCAGAATATTACTACGTGGTCATTCAGTATTCACTTTGATAAATCATAATTAATACAATCAAAATATTTATTGATTTGTTTTCTAAATATCTGTCTCTTTACTGTGTCAACCAATTTATTAGAATATGGTGGGTAGTGGAGAGAAAGAAACGGTTCATAACGAGGTTTGTGACTCGCGGGCTGTCAGCTGAACGAATTCATGTCATAGCGGTGTCACGGTTGCTCTTTTCATTTTACCAATTTAATTACACTGGTGTTTTTATAACACAACAAATTATACAATTTTATTTTCAATGTTTACAAGACGTATTTTAAAAATTTGACAACATTATCCGTTGGAATCTGATCTAATGTCCTTGTAACATTTTCAATATTTACATTTTTAAAACGATTTACGAACACAAATGGGTACAAGGGGCGCCCGGAACAATCGCCCCACCCACCCTTTCGGTAACCCTGAATATAATCATTATATAAAATAAAAATATTTTCCAAAGTAAAATTAAACTCTACTAATGGGCTAGGAATTGGGAAGGTTGATATATAGAGGAAATGAACCAGCATTTGTACAAAGGGAGAGTGGAAAACCATTTAGGAAAAACCATCCCTAGTTCACCCGAGTGAGATTAGAAAATTGATCTCCCCGTCCTCAGCAGTTTAGCTCAACATGAAACCATCGTGTTAGCTAACTACGCCACCGAAGAGGGTAACATATCATAATAATTAAAAAATGGATTTTATTTAAAATAAATATGGAAAAACGTCCATAGTATGTGCTCGAACATCCTATTTAAGTAGTACTTTAAAGAAAACAAAACACATTGCTAATATCTTTACCATTTTAAAAACTCGACAAATTATATTAGTGTGATAAAATTAGTACTTTTTTATGATCTTTGGAGGCGTCCTCTGAAAATCTTGTGTTCCTTTTAACAAACCTTATAATTAAATTTAAAACTTATTAGGCAGATTTTTTAACGTTAAATGGTTTTAATGAAATTTACAATACCACGATCAAAAATTATTTGTTTTATTAATTTGATTTACGACACAGGCTTGCTGAATTAAAAAAACTTTTAATATCTGAAACTTTCAAGCTCTCTTAACTTTGATATTTAAATATTTTTCATGAATAACGTTTGTAAACGTAAGGCTTTTGATTCGAAACAATGAAGTGGAGAAAAGAATATATTATTTGGAAATATGTTTACTAAGCTAACGATATATATAGGATCTATGCGGGTTTTAAGTTGTTTTTAAGTTCAAAGCCATGATAACAACTTCTAGGCTCATCCGTTTCAAGGAGGCTGATTGCACGTCGAGTCGAATATCGGATTCTTTCCCCTTAGTTCAGTGAACACGCACACACTATATATTTAATTAAAACTCACCATTAGCTCAGTACTCAGTATTAAGGTGCGGCAGAAGGAAGGGAGCGCAAGTATTTTAAGTTTTTATATCATTAAATTTTTTTGCTCAAAATAAATCAAATATTTCTCCAGTAGCAACATAATATTTTGTTTTATGCACATGCTAATATCAACAGATCTTGAATAGCTTTCAAGCGTGTCCTGGAATTTTGTCAAAACTTTTTAGATAAAGAGAAAAAGTTTTGACAAAATTCTAGTACACCCTTGAGAGATATTCAAGATCTGTTGATATTAGCATGTGCATAAAACTAAACATCATGTTGCTACTGGAGAAATATTTTATTTATTTTGAGCAAAAAATTTAATGATATAAAAACTGTAAAATTAATCGCATTCCCTTCTGCCTCACCTTAAGGCTCTTGGATCTGTCGAGTGAAAGTCTAAAACCTATTTTGTGGAATGGTGGGTGGGAGGGCAAAAGGTTTGGCATGGCTTAACAACAGACCAAAGTATCCTTTTGCGCCAACAAGAACAGATGGATCACGGAAACCGTAGATGGCGCAAGCTACCGGACAGGTCTTGCGGAAAAATCTTACGTTTGGAAATATCAGTTTCCTCGAGAATGACTGAAATTTTTATGTTGATATTTTCAACACCCCTTCTAAGATAATGTATCGATGTTTATTAATTGTTACATTTTCTATTTTTTTTTCTGTTATGAAACTGGTAGCTTTCTATTGAAAAATGTCAATTTTATCGATATTTGACCACTGTTATTATTATTAGCACCGCGTCTTACTACCCGTTCGGGTTATACGCACTTACGCTAATGTGTAATGATAGGGTGATTGTGAGATGAAATGAAGGACCTACAGTTTAACGTGGAATCCGAACCACGGTGGCGGCCTGGCACTCCCCACATTCACAAGATGTCTTGTCAGAGGTGAAGGAAGGGTTTGGAAATCAGATAAATCTGTGCCGGGACCAAGGATTGAACCCCGGCCGCCAGCACAGAAGTCTGACACCTTACCCCTAGACCACCAGGTCACCCCCTTGACCACTGTTAAAATTATAGACGATGTATATATAAATAAAGTATAATTTAATCAATACTCTTCTATTCTTGAACAAACCGTTTCCAAAAGTAAACTTGCAAAAAAAAAAAATCTTGAAGATAGACGTTTGTTCCCATGGCTCTGCATTTTCACCCCAAATGAAAAGGAACAATCGCCTTAAGCAGATATTATTATACAATATGACTCGGGTGTTAATTTCACTGCATCTTAGTTCCCGTTCAGGTTAAACGCGTACATAAATTATGATAGTAAAATAAGTATGAGGAAAGTATAGTCTTAAAGGAAATGTACCCACATCTGCGTGAAGGAAGAGTGGGAAACCCCTTAGTAAAAAAACCCTTCAGTACACCCGACCAGGATTTGAACTCCAATCTCTCCCCATCACCAAAAATTCAGCTTGATACGAAAGCGTCTTAACGCAGTATGTTTGTTTTTAATATTCTATCTCATCTCTTAGGTTAAGATAGCTATTAATGTATTTTGTACTGGTGTATTTTTTTTTTGTTAAGAGTATTTTATAAAATACCTAAAACACATTAAAAAAAGTCAATCTCGATAGTGCTTAGAACCTAAACCATAATACTGTACACCCCTGAAACAGTCAATATTTCTCGCAATTTCTCCTGTGAACGAAACTTTTCATCGGGGACCCATCCGTCAAGGAAACCTCCCCGTAAGAGCGAGCAGCGTCAAGTTGTGAGAAGACGCAATCATTCCCCGAGATGAAGCCTACAGCTAGGATGAAGATGAATTACACTTCTCATATTCTACCGCTTGATGGCGACGGCTCTCGTCTGAATGTTGCAGTATCCTACCAAATGAATATACAGCGTAGCATTACTCATTCCCGAAAGGAGCGCGTTATTAGTTTTGAAACGCGAATATTACGTAAATATTTATCTAGATAACTTAAGTAGGGAATTGTAGGGAACGTGAATTAAGGACAAGTGTTTTTGAAGGTTTTAGAGCAAAACTTTTTTTTTACATTAAAAATAAAATATTGCTGCAGTAGAAACATAGGTTCTAATTTCCTTCGCATGGTGATATCAACAGTTCTTGCATATCTGTCAAGGGTGTTAAAATGATATGGTATTTTGAGATATATGTTCCACGACTGGGCATTAATTATATTGATATTGGTCCGCGATTAGGGATCAATTATATCGATATCGGATGTATTGTGATATTTGATGCGGATGATACCGGGTGTTATGATGATGACGCGTACATGCCTTACTACGCACTTATAACACGGTTATGTGATCTGATTAAATGTGATATATATTCTTATGAAATGAGCAAGACTTTTGATGTTGCACACGATTTATTTAAATGATAACACCCTCGGCACTGAATATATATTAAATAAAACAGTTTTGTTAATTTACAGATTGTTTTTCTGTGATATTACATGTTTCATGTTCTGATTACTGTGTTGCTGTGTAGATTTATGTTAATATCACTGTATTATTATTATTATTATTATTATTATTAGTACCGCGTCTTACTACCCGTTCGGATTATACGCACTTACGCTAATGTGTAATGGTAGGGTGATTGTGAGATGAAATGAAGGACCTACAGTTTAACGTGGAATCCGAACCACGGTGGCGGCCTGGCATTCCCTACATTCACAAGATAACTTGTCAGAGGTGAAGGAAGGGTTTGTAAATCAGATAAATCTGTGCCGGGACCGAGGATTGAACCCCGGCCGCCAGCATAGAAGTCTGACACCTTACCCCTAGACCACCAGGTCACCCAATATCACTGTACTCTATGTTCTGTATATATTTATGTTACTGGTCAACCCTCCCCTGTGGTGGTAGCGTTCTTTCTCTATCTGACCAGGAACGCCCCAGAATACCACCACAGCTAGAGTGTCGCACAAAAGGAAATACAAGAGTTAATTATCAGGCATCTTTAATGATCACTGCCCTACCTAACCAAACCCACGTGTCTGGACCTACCCATTTAACAACATAACAACATAAGGGAACAAGTGTTCATGTTAAATAAAGCCCTGGCATTAAAGCAAAACTATGAATCGTAATAATATTGGCCTCTCGGCTAGTTTATTTATAACAGATAAAAATATAAATTTATAATAACACAAGATGTATTAAGACTGCGATTTCTACGCAATATATTTGACATATAAACAAAATATGAATAACTCTCATATTTATGAAAATTATAATTAATTTAGAAATAATTAAATTCAGGGGCAAGTGGAGATATTATATGACATCATAGAAATATTAAAATGATAAAACTAGGGATTATGCCCTTAATATACAACATGATAAAATAATTCTATAATAAATATATAAGTGTTATATCCATTTCAAATGTCTGACTGACTCGTCAATAAATTGCATATGGAAAAAGAGTTATTGTAATCAAGGCTATTCCTTTCCTTCAACACTAACATCATACCACCTTAATCGTTGCCAACTCCTGGTCCATATCTAAAAATAATTTAAGTAGCACGCTAGTGCGTTAAGACCTAACCCTCCGACCAAAACTATAACGACCAACTCCAACATGATCGGAAGGATCAAAGGTCATCTTAGTACGTCTGGTACATAAAAAAAAGCTGCACTTTTTGATTGGAATATGCCACTTTCTGTGGTCATAAATGAGGTCAAAAGAGAACTTTTCAGATAGGGAGCCACATTAAAATCCGTGCAGGACACCAAAATGGCGGCTATTTATGGACGCCATTTTGGAGTCCTAGAATTGGTTGTATCTCAGCTCCTAATGGTTAGATTTTGATTTTTCTTTTTTTGTTCAAAAGCTCTTATTAAGTACATTTTTTTAATCATATTTACTTTTCTCTAAGCCTTAAGATTTCCTCTTAATTAAAAGAAATATTTTAGTGTTAGTCTAGTTTTTTATTTGTTTTTGTTTTTTGTGTGTGATTTCTCTTACATTTGTTTTCATTCTAATATAAAATTATACTCCTATAAATCATATAACATTCATTTTTGCAGATTAGACTGAATTTAATTATTCTCAAAATGACTTCAAGGCGCCTGCGGCTGGCAAATGTTGACTTTGAATCTCCACTTGAGCTTCGTGTTATAGATTGGACCAAATGTTGCATTTGTCAAGAATCTAGTGATGAAGGCTTGATTTTACCAGCCTTACACACTGCATAAGCACTTGTTGGTGCTGTCTACAAGACGCTTTCGGAAAATTTAACAGAATTTCAGAATCTTGGTGCATTGCCCCATGGTTTGGATGTACAAAAGTTAAATGAGGGTGAAAGTATAGAAGGAACATAAAAAAAAAGCAAAGTGGCATAAAAAGTGTGCACTTAACTTCAACAGAACAAAACTAGCCAGAGCAAGGAAACGCTAACGTTCATCCTCTTTGCCAAATGATTCACATGAGAACAGTCCACAGACTTTATTAGAGCCAGATGAAAGAAACCCAAGGAATATGCGTTGTTCGACATCATTTATTAAAATGAAAGATGAAATATGTTTTATATGCAATCAAAAGAGCACTACTCGAAAACATCTATATAAGATTGTTTCCCTACAAGACGATAAACTTAAGAGATGTGCCGATATTACCAATAACACAAACCTTCGAGCATTCCTAGAGGGTGGCGATTTGGTTGCTAAGGAAGCAAAGTACAACTCGAAGTGCTATACAAACCTGACCAATTGTCTGAGAGCATCAATTGGGGTAAAAGAAGAAGAGGTCAACTCTATCTGCGAGAGTATGGCATTTGCTTCCGTTGCACGCTTCATAAGAGAAAAACAAGGCCTCTGAATCTGATAATACTGAGATTGTATACAAAATGGCTCATTAAAGACTATATATGCAAACGGCCTTGCAAATATTCTGGGAATTAAAAGTAAAGACTTTCCAAACACACATACCACCCGTTTACGTGAGAGAATTCTCGATCACTTCCCACAGTTCAAAGCTCAACTTTCAGGCAGAGATTACTTCCTTTATCATGATGGTGCTAATATTTTTAAATATATTCATTCTGAAAACCTTGATGATGATGCTGTTGCATGTGAAAGATTTAGAAAGCAAATAAGAAAGATCATAACCCAGCACAAAGTTACGTTTGATGGTCATTTGAACGATGATCAACAAGCTGCAAGCGTTCCTCCAGCATTTCTCTCTTTAGTGTGTTCTTTACTTCATGGCTATGCTTCAGCAGAGAATGTGACTAAAGCAACTCAGCCTGCTTTGACTATCAGCCAATTAATAGTTTTCAACCACAGTGAAAACATTCCAAAAGTCAACATTATTCGTCATAATAAAATATTATACGTGGGCCTGTCTATATTTGAAAGAACACGAAATAATACAATAATTGAAAGCATGCATAAAAGAGGCCTCTCAATATCACCAAACAGAATTATGGAGATAACAACAAGTCTGGCTCACTTGGAGATTAAGAGAGCTCAAGAAGAAGGTGTCCTATGCCCCTCAAATTTGCTTCATGGTCTCTTTGTGATTGGTGCGTACGATAACATTGATCATAACTACAGCAGTACAACTTCAGAATAATCTTTCCACGGAACAGCAATTTCTATCTTTCGAATTCCGGCAAAGGAGAAGTTGGTGAGCCTCGTAATTTTGCCACAAGCATTTCATGTGTCAATATAAGTAACAGGAAAGTACCATAGCTTCCAGACAGCTACAATTTTGTCAAGACTGTAACACTGCCTTCAAAGCAACCTCCTGTGCCAATAGCAAGCGAGATCACCTGTTCTCAGATGTCAACTTCTAAATTTGGATCCGAGTGGAAAACGGAACAGGAATGGCTAGACCATATTCTTAGCGACAGAAAAGATGGGCCCTTAGATCTTTCCTGGGCATCGTTCTATGCTTCAAAGGTAGGCTATTCATCATTTAAATTAACACGTAACTCTCTTTTACCTCTATTCAATGAATGTTCTTCTTCTCCGACAATGCTGAAGCATGGAATCGATCAAATAAGAAAAATTACAAAGTTTTTAAATTCAAGATAAATTCCTGTAATATGTGTGTGGATCAACCTATATTTGCCTTGACTAAATCCATCCAGTAGAACTGGCCTGAATTTTATGGTGGATCCAAATTTTTAGCCATGTTTGCAGCGTTTCATATTGATCAGGCCTTTCTGAAGGTGCTTGGCCAGATTCTTGAGGGTAGTGGCTGAACTAGTTTGGTGGAAAATTCTGGAATCAAGACAGAGGCGGGAGCAGAGGCGTGTCTTAAAGTTACTTATGTAACAAAAGCAAGGGCAATTCATCAGACTACTGCTGCTGTTTTATAGTCTTCTCAAAGATGCATTTACACTAGAAGACCCAAAAGTATCATTTGAAGAATGGATTGAAGAAAAACGTTCAAACTCTCCAACATTTCGATTCTGGTTTTTAGTGTTAAACTTGGAGATACTTGTCTTATCTTTTGTTGGGTTGATCAGGGATGGTAACTATGAACGGTTCACCCAAATATTGAAGAAACTAGCACCTTGGTTTTTCCTGATGGATCATCTCCACTATGCTCGTTGGTTGCCAATCCACATAAAATACTTACAAGAAATAAAAGACACAGCACCCAGTGTACATGAGTACTTTAGCAACGGCCATTTTGTTATCCACAAAACAAAAAATCCCTTTTCTGCACTCGCTGTGGATCAGGCACATGGACAAAACCACGCTGTCATAGACATTTAAAATGATAAGAAGAAGTTAATTTGCAGGAGCATTCCTATTATTCAAACATTTTTGTAAACATTATGTTACTATCTTATTGTAATATTAAAGTAAACGAAATATTAAAAACCAAAGTCTGGTTTCATTTGACCAGTAATTTCTCAAGAAGTAGTTTATTAAAACAGATTTTCTTGGTATCAATGGAAAGAAAAAATAATGCTCTTTCTTTTTTATATCATCTATAAAGGAGATATTATGGACAATAAAAAATATATTTAGCAATGAAATGTGTGAGAAAAGTGAAATCTTCATAAATATTTAAATTGTGGAGAAACCTTAAAGCTTAGAGATAAATATATAATAACCAATTAGTTTCTTCTTAGCAAGAGCTTTCAAACAAACAAAAAAAAACTTTAATCGGAATATTAGAAGCTGAGATACCATGGAATTAAGAACACTAAAATGGCGGCTATAAATGGCCGCCATTTTGGTGTCCTGCACGGATTTTCAAGTGGCTCCCTATCTGAAAATGTCTCTTTTCCCATTACATATGACTACAGAAAGTGGCATATTCCAATCAAAAAGTGCAGCTATGTACCAGACGTACTATTTATGTATGTAGTCTCAAAACAACAAGATTAGCCGTAATAAACAGTTATTATTACCTAATATAAATCAAAGTTGACTTCTTGAAATGCATAAAGAGACGGCTACATATTTAAAGTTAGTGGAAGACCCTAGCCACTTATGTAAAATTAAGAAAAATTATATGAATCCCCAACATTACGACTACTTACATCCTAATATGTTCCTTGGAACTATTGGCATCAAAGAGTAAAGAACATTGCTAGGCACTTGCTTATATTCATATTGAAACAGCGGGGGAAATATGGAAGGAAGGTATGACATAAGGGTGATGTCATTCACAGCCAATGAGTTCTCAGATTACCTCATCAGCGCCTGCGCACAACGCCGATAGGTACCAGACGAATATAGGGGGTGGTCACTCACACTTTACACTTCAACTCCAACAATATTCACAAGGCTGCGATTGCGCGTTAAGTACTACTCCGATTTAGGCCTGTGGAAACAATTGGACATCGCGGCCAGGCTTCAGATATTGTTTGTCGTGAGCGGTGATCAGAGTTGTCGGCTGGCGTGTTTTCTTACTCCATACGTGGCGCCGGTTTTGCAGTTAAACGGGGTAAGTGCACTTGGTACGCTTGGTGGCGGAGGTCTGGTGGTTAAAGTTTGTAGACATGGTACACTGGCACTGTGTGGATTCATACGCACAAGCTGCTTATTTGTTAAAACTAACTAATAGAAAAGTTCCTGATGACTTAAGGGTGTGAAGGCTTGCTTCCTATTGGGTAGATGGATCTAGCATGTCACATTATTTTTCTAATACAGTGTAGTTGATCTCTTAAAGATTTTTTTTAAGTGCAATATATTGAAATTATTTCTGAAAACGCGTGATGCTCTATGGGTGAAGTACCATAAGGAAACTTAACATACAGTTCTTTAAATAAAAATACACTTTATCCGTGACAATTTTTAATACATAAGAAGGGTCCAAAACAGTATCATTACAGTGTTCTGCAATTTAATGACAACTTTTCACCTTCATTTAAAAAGTTTCTCATCTAATACTGCTATTCTCATGCCAGATATTCAACAACTGTTGTTATCTGCACTTAAATAAAATTAAACTCTAGGTTTATACTGGAGCAATATTTTATTTATTATGTAAAATTAAATTTTGCTCTAAAAACTACGAAAACACTGCCCTAACTCGCATTTCCTAAACCTCCATCTTAAATCTAGTGTTGTCTTTCACCGTGGCTAAGGGAAAGAGTGGTATACCTAAAGTGTTAGGGATTCTGGATCGATTCCAGGTAATGCTGACGAAGATATCAACCATTTGTAACATGCATCGGTTGGTAAACGGGCTAAAAGTTCAACCTGCTCTGATCTGTTTTTATGGTAATGACGTTCGAATTGCGGCATTATTTACTGATGTTGGCTTTTTCTACTGAATTATTTTATACGCAAATGTAGGTATATTTGTTATTAAATTCTATCTTACTCATTTCTGCCCCACTAGAGCAAAAATGTGTACAACCCGGATGATTAATTAGACACGTTGCACTATAAAAACTACTATTCTAACACGGCCTCGTACTTCTATCCAAATCTTACAATTCTAGACCTTCTCGTGCTAAGTATGTATAGTACTGCTCTAGGTTAAGTTAGTTTGGAAGTAGTATTCTGGTATAATCTGTTAATTTAGAAAATACACGTTAAATTAATACATAAAAATATGTATTTCAAAGGTTGCTATATATTTTTTAAATAAATAATTTTAATTTCAAGTGTAATTTGACTAAACAATCCAATGCGATTTTAAAAATTGACGTGCCAAGTGAGTATTTCACACTTTTTATATAATAGGTTTGTAAAAAAAAGTAATAAAATCATTAAGATGAACTGGAGATCAACAATTATTTGAATGACTTAACTTTACGTTTTTTTACTTGAAACTAAACAATTATTGTTACTTGCTTTAGCTTAAAGGCAATAAATACTCTTCAAAATCATTCTTTTTATTGTTATTATATTTAACGAGCACTTGCTGAACAGACTGATTGTATTAGCACACAAGTTAAATACAATATAAGTTTTTTTATTTTATTACATCTTTACAACGATAATATATTTCGTATCTCATATAATTGCGTAGATATGATTAGCATTGAAAATTGTTGCTGATGTCAAGTATCCTTAAAGTAGTTTTCATGTGAAAATGAAAACTGCCATTTTGTCGATAATGTTAAATAGTTTTTAAATACAAAGTTTAATCAAAACTGTTTTAGCGGATTTCAGTATGATCTGTTTTTTCTCTTTGTTGCTCTTCAGTTAACTATCCGTAGTTTTGGGATTATATATATAACTCGATTTTCACTTTGGGGGGGGGGGGCTTCGTCCCTCAAACCCCCAGTGAGTTTTTTTTGCAAATGGATATAAATTAACGTAATTCCAGAGCAGTTGTTTGATAGGTCTTACCGTTTAGCCACAAGAGACCTCCAAAGAAAGGTCCGCACCGACTTTAAAGTTGCTCCGCCATTTCGAATTTTTTCGGGAGTTAAAAATTAAATGTTTTAACTTTATGGAATTTTTCCATCGGTTACAGGCTAGAAGCTATAAGTTTGCCAAATTTCAAGTTTCTAACTCACCTGGAAGTGGGTAAACATTAATGTCATTGATTGAGTCAGACGTGTGGCTTTATTGTAACTTAGTATAATTCCGGAACCTTATGAAAACCCTTGATACAAAGTTTTAGCCCGATCGGTAAAATGGTTTCGGTTCTAGTCCTCACGTTTGCAATACAGAACCTTTAGCTAGGTGTCACCTACCTACACTCCCACCGTAGATGCGTTATAGTTAGTTGTGAGCTTCTTGTTCCAAATCCTTGTTATAGTTGAACCAATCAATCAATCCATGTCGTCCTTCACACAAGCAAAGTGAACAATGGTCGTGTCTTCATTAACTAATTAGACTACAAGAGCTTGATAGACTTGTTAGATCACGCATTGGAAGATGCTGAGCATTTCTCGTTCCCGTCTCAGAACACACGTTGTGATATGTTGCCATACAATTTGACTAACAAGATTAGTAGCGTGGACTGACCTTGTCTGGTGTACCTATGTTGTGTCATAACTGGTAGGGTTGACAGCAAGGATGGTGTAAGTCTTAAGGTGCGACGGAAAAGGACGCGAGAAAAAGCCAGTTTTTATGGCAAAACTTTTTTTTTGCAACATATATATTGCTTTAGTACAAATATAGAATTTAATTCTCTTCACAGATTGACGTTAAAATTTCTTGAATATCTGTTGAATATTCTGGAATTTAACGACAACTTTTTCCCAAGTTTGTTAGGATAATGCTACCATGCTCTTGATGAATATTCAGGAATCGTTGATATCAACATGCGAATAAAATTAAATTCTATGTTTGTACTGGAGAAATATTTTATATATTTTGAAAAAAAAAATAGTTTTGCCATAAAAACCGCAAAAGACACCGTCTTTTTCTCAGCGTCCCCTTTTATCCCACCTTAAGTCACGGTAGCAGCGGCGTGATGTTGAGTGCTTCCAGAGTAAGCAGAGCTCACGTTTGGTGAGATAGAAGAAGGGAACGCGAACTAAGGTGGCCGTCTCAGTAAGCGAGAAATTGCGCGCAGACGCTCAGCTCTAACACAATATTTAATTCTACGATTCATTTTATCAAATTATGATTCACGCCAAAATAAAGTCTAAATATTCAAACAGGGCTCTTTTTACTTAACTGTATATTTGGAGTTTAATTGATACTCAGAAATGTGTGAAAATATGACGTTAGCTCATTTTCACCGACCTTTTAATCATATTTGTGGAGCTATGAGACTAAGTTTGATGAAAAAAGGGTTCTGAATTTATCCTTCCTCTAACAAGATTATTTCTTGATAGGCTTACAATAAAACATTTTAAGGTATTTGAGAGCTAGAAATGATAAAAGTAAAGAAAAGAAATTTTGTGGTTTTCTTTCCCCACTCTATGTCAAAGAATGTTTTTAGGTGAGGGGTGAAAGGAAGTATAAGTTTAGACAGAATAAAGAAGAAGTTCTAGAAAACGACACAGACTTTGTCTTTTAGGTCGTGTGGCCTGACGGCGATTGATACGTTTTTTCTAACCGAGGCGGCAGCCTTAAGCTCAGTATTTTTTTGGTTTACGTGTCAATATTTTATTTACTTTGGCCATTATAAAAATACAGGCTTTAACTCCCATCCATCTCACAATAAACAAGTATCTGTGAATCGTTCTCATCACTCAGTAAAATATTCACTGTCTGGATATAAATTAAAATATACTTCTATGTGAGGTATTGGTCAAATGGGAAAGAGTGGGTGACAACCTACAATTTTACAAATTCTGTCTAGTTTGGTAACAATTCGCGACACGACACTACACGGAAGATCTCGGTTAGATTTCTGACTTACCATATTGGATAAGTATTTTCCCCCTCAAATTTGTTATTTCATCTTCTCTTTTAGAGAAGGATTGAAAATGTATTCAAAATAATTATCCTTAATTATGTTATTATTATTAGCACCCGTCTTACTACCCATTGGGTTATACGCACTTACGCTAATGTGTAATGGTAGGGTATTGTGAGATGAAATGAAGGACCTACAGTTTAACGTGGAATCCGAACCACGGTGGAGGCCTGCCATTCCCCACATTCACAAGATGTCTTGTCAGAGGTGAAGGAAGGGTTTGGTTATCAGATAAATCTTTGCCGGGACCGAGGATCGAACCCCGGCCGCCAGCATAGAAGTCTGACACCTTACCCTAGACCACCAGGTCACCTGTTAATTATGTTACCTTGGCTCAAAAATTTAAGTCGCTGCAAGACAACACTGGCACAAAAGCATCATAGTTAATTTGTTTTAGAATAATTACTTCATCCTGTGAACAGAATTTGGGAAAGAAAATTACAGCCAGACCAATGATATTGATGCATCCGCTTCGGTGGTCGCATGGTCTAAGGCGTCACTCTCGCAATAGATTGGACTAAAGATGACAAGGTAGATGTGGGGTTCAAATCCTGGTCAGGTGTACTGAGGTTGGTTAATACGAAATTGGTTTCCATTCTCCCTCTACGCAAATACGAATACACTTCCTCTAAATTCAACCTTCTTACAACCTCAACACATTAGCGTATTTATATAATATGAGTACAACACAAACGGATAGTAAGACACATTGACATAAAAAAAAGATGTGTACGAATGGTTTCAATAAAATCTACACACTTCTATACACAGGCTCTAGTTTTTAATAATTACACTCCACAAGGAGCATCTTAGAGGGCATTTTTTACTATTGAAATGGTGACATGATGGTCTAGGGGTAAGGTGTTGGACTTCTGTGCTGGGGTCCAGGGTTCAATCCTCGATCCCGGCGCAGATTTATCTGTTTACCAAACCCTTCCTTCACCTCTGACATGACGTGTTATTAACCACAACTTGTGAATGTGGGGAATGCCAGGTCTCCATCGTGGTTCGATTCCACGTTAAACTGTAGGTCCTCCATTTAATCTCTCATTCAATCTACCATTACACATTAGCGTAAATGCGTATAACCTGAACGGGTAGTAAGATGCGGTGCTAATAATAATAATAATAATAATAATAATACTATTGTAATGGCAACGAGATTTTTAACACGAGCTATTCTCACACACACACGATCTTACTACTTAAACTTTTTTTTTACTGTCACAAATTATACTTAAAATTATTTATATTAAAAATTGTTTAGAATTTTAAATAATGGTGACTTATTTAAAACAAAATCAAATTCCATTAAAATATAAGAAATAGCTACGTTTAAGTATTTGAAAATTATTTTAATGCCTTTCTGTATACATACATCTTACAAATCGATTCTCATACTGTTTTATGAAAGAAAAAAAAAGTATTAAAACTTGTATAAAATATTTTGATATAGAAACAACAAAAACCAATGATAAAATGCAATTGTTTAAGCCTCACCCCTAGTACAAACGATAGCAGTTGTATTGTGCTTTTAATTGCATTTTTTCCCCGTAACTGCGAATATCCACATCCTATATTCAAACCAAGCAGTGCCTAGTAATAATTTCTAATTGCCTCAATCTAATAGCGACAGTATACATTTCAATAAAGGACTACGTGTGGGGATGTATTTTACATAAATATCTTTTCTTATAATTAGGTTCAGCAACTAGTGCTTTTTACGAGTTCATTTTAAATAAATATAATTACATTATAGGACTAATTTTGACTTTTTTTAAATTACAAAGTCCAGTAGAATTGGTTGAACGAGTAATTTACTGTACTCTTATATAGGAGGGTGAGTTTCCATACTGACATTGATTAAGTATCTCTTTTTGTTATCCTTTTATATTTAAGCATTAATAGCCTAAAATCCTTTGATATATTTCAGGAAACTGAGTTCTAGAAATATCTTGGAAGGTCCTACAAGTATTTTTGAAATCACAAAATTAATTTTTAAATTTCCGAAAGTGTTATGAAACTATTTGAAAGCTATTTAATGAACATTTATAAATCCTTTTTAAAATCCTTTCAGCACTGCTGGTGGTCTTTTGGAAGTCTCAAAAAGCTTTCAGGAGTGTCCAGTTTTTTTTTTTTTTTTAGCACCGCGTCTTACTACCCGCTAAGGTTATACGCCTATGTACTAATCATGTTAGTGTGTTTGAGAAGAGAAAGATTGAATTCAAAAGTTTACTCGCACTTGCGTGGAGGGATATTATAAAACTATTCCGGGAAAATCACCCACATTACACCTTACCGGGGATTTGAACCTTTATCTCACGTCATTGATAAAACAGTTTGTTAAGAGAATGACGCCTTAGACCAGTGATATTCAGCCTGGAAGCTGGGGTATGCAAATACATCTTAGTGAGTTACGTAATATATATTAGAGTGGTCCTTATTTTTGAAGTTTTGAAATGTTTTTGTCCAACCCTCCTATGTTGTTCTACTATATAAAAAATATTTTTTGAAAAGTTTTATGCACATCCGACTATATTTAGTGGTCGCTCAAGGCAGTTGAAATTTAATCTCAATTTAGTTATATGTGTACCCAAGTTTAGTTTGAGTTTACTGCGTGCTGTATCTGCTAGTATTCTACCGTTTGTATGTTTATCGTCGAGTTCGCTTTGTAACTTGTTTGAGTACTGATAATTTTATTTTATTGATCTACTTATGTTTTTATCTTGTTTATTATTGATTTATTCAAGTACACACCCTGATAATCGTAACAATATTGTATGTTGCAGTTATTTTGAAAGATGAACAGTAAAAATGGTAGCAGTAGCTAATACAAGACGAGTTTCCATAATTTGGTTAGTTGTCCCTGAAGCAAGTGAACTGAAAGGATCCAAATGACCTTCAAATAAACAAGTGTTGAGTGTCTTTTTCTACCACCACAGAGCCTTGAAGAAGACAATTCGTCAGAGTTGTAGGGCTGTTCTTAAGGAAACTTGTTTTTTTTTGTTGAGAAAAGGCTCATATTCCCATCCACCATAAACAGGATTGTATCAAGAAATTGTAGAAACCTAATCAAAAGTAGCTCAAGCTGAAACAAAAATTCCGAAGGAAAACAACTATTCAGCAAGTCAATGAGTCTCAATTTTCAAGAGACCTTGACAACTTATTTGATATTGCTCATCAATAACTCCTGCAGATTATGAATATCCAATGAATCGTCTACAAATATGTTTACTAACTAGTAGAGAAAGAAACGATTGCAATTACATATTTAAATAAGTTATACATGACAAAGGCTACGGAAGGAAAATGCATCACAAAAATATATAAGTTTAACAAATAAGTTTATTAAAAAGTAAATGAAAAGAAATAGAATTACATATGAGTGACAAGATTTTAATTGAATTAATTAATTATAACTGTACTCCGTTATAGAGGTAGAAAACATTAGGTACGACGAATTGGTATACTTACTTTGTCCACAAGGAACCAACAGAGGTTAGATAGAACATTTAGATTAGTTTAATAACTCTAGAAATAGAGATATTCACTCTTACTCGAACGATGAAGCGTCAGCCACGAGTCGGCAACAGTAAAAAGGTAGAATCAAGTTTTTAGGCAATATACAAACAAACAATCTAGCCAGGCCAATACCAGACTAATACCTGAGCGGTCTAGTCAAGAAAAATAGTGACACAATCGAGAAAAGTAACATAGCATCAAATTCAATATTTTTAGATTTACTAAGGAGAATATAATTTAAGCTAGCTTGCTTGCTTGCTTTTATCAACCCTCAAGGAGGCTTACGAAAAACTAAAGAATTATATCCTATAAGAGGAGCTTCCACTATACAAATAATAGATAGCTAACAATCAGGAATCTATACAGACATTTACTATGGCCGGTCATTTCCTAAGGAGTACTGCCATTGAAATCAACAGTAAATTTATACATTTACCCATAGCTAGGGCACACAATAGCTAATACTATCTTTGAAGACTAAGATAAATAAGGTGCCTGATGGGGCCGAAAGAAAGCACTATCCTCGCGGGCCACTACTTCACTCTAGTAGTGCTCCCACAGGTTGCGCACCGTAAAAATACACAAACAAGGCTGAAATTGTGACTGCAACTATTCACTGACCTAAATAGGTCCAAGAAAATTTTAGATGATCTGATTGTTGCCATAAAGAGATTCTAAGAGAGATCGCACCGTTTAGGGTGTCATAAAAATATAACGCTGTCTTAAAAACTTCAGCTGGTCCTATACATGTATAGAACGTAGAGCCTTCGTATTTAAACTATGCCTTGGGGGCCTAGATAAATGATTGTCAGACTATCTGACCCAAGAAACTATGTCTGATGACATAGAAATTAGCGTCAGACATCCTGACTACATAAACCATGTCTGATGAACATAGAAATTAGTGTTAGACATCCTGACTACATAAACTATGTCTGATGGACATAGAAAAATAATGTTAGACACTCTAAATAAATACACTATGTCTGATGAACATATAATATAAAGAAAGACATTCTAAAACCTGAAATTTATGTCTGAGGGACATAGATAGCAATGTCAGACATTCTGACATGATACTCAATATTATCAGAAGAGAATTCCTCTTTGACGTGGTGGTGAGACCTAACGCCTGACACATCGTGGCCATCAGTAGTCTTCGGTGCTGAAGTTGTATGGATAGTTCCTTTTCGGGTGAATAAATACAATGGAATACAAAAAAGTGACCCATGGGCAACCTGCTATATAGCAATAGAACATAAACAGTACATGTGGATCCAGGGGGAGAGGGGGGGGGGAGAGTTGCGAAATAAATCCACCTTCTCACTAGCGCTGTCAGCTGGAATGACGAGCCGAGACAATCTTTCTTTTCTTCGACGTGCGCCCCTCGATCCAGACGTAAAAATGCTCACGACACCGAACTAGTGCGATGGGGAAATGTTCCTCGAAGCTCTGGCGTTTCCCGGCAACATCAATTCAGAGTGAGTCACCACCTGTATCTTCTTATTGGAATAGATTAGTACTTATCTTGTTTTAATTGTCTTTATAGAATTTTAATTTTTTTATGGAATTTAGATTGTAGATGTCGTATTATCTAAATTCCATGCTACACGAAGAGGACAAGGAGTTCCTTCTCGCACAGAGAGAACCTGGTTGCCGTGGTTGCTTTGTGAAAATTGATAAAGAGTTGGCATCCAAAGAAGCAAGGGCCGAACTACGGAAACGAAAAAAAACAAGATTTTAAGCAGAAGTACGAAGAGAAACAAATGACCCAGAACGAAAGTGTCGCTCTCATTTACTCCAGTAATGTAAATAGGGAAAGTAACAGTGATTATCTTGAAGAGGAGAAAGCACATGCAAGCATTGATCAAGAAATGGCAATACCTTCCACTTCCACTGCTTCCGGCTGTAAAATGGTACGTATGAACATTATCACACCATCTGTTGCTTTGGATTTAGATAGAGTAAAGTTATTTGATAGAAAAGGCACAAATCTGTTGGCAGCAGCTGCTGAAGGCCTTGGCCACAAAGTAAATAATCTTAATATTAACAGGTCTTCTATTCGGAGATATTGAGAAAAAGTACGTGAATAACTTGCAACGAATTTAAAAAGAAGAATTTCAGACAAAATGCTTCCTTGTTGTATACAGTGTAACCCCCCCTTTTATTTATATACCAAATAAAAGTCAGGTTGGTCACAAGAGTTTATTTATTTTCAATAATAACAATAACAATACTCGATGAGAAAAGTGTGGGACAAGCCCGGAGTTAGGCGTAGGCATAATGAGGCCATTATAACTCATATACAAACAAAGATATGGGGTACGACCCCAAGCAATAAGATGGCCACCGTAGGTACCCACAGCACAAAAAACATTTAAATTGACCTCCATAAAATTCGTATAGTATAATGATAAAGAATGAATATAGGAACAATAACCCGCATACTAACAATAAACATTAGACATAGACTATTCGCCATCGGCGACTCCCCAATAACTTATGAAAGAGAGAGAGAGAGTCCCCAAAAAGGTTACCATCACAGCTATTCTAAAGCTCAAAAAATGAAACCAAGATCCATTATATAGATGCATCAACAAAATTGAATAACCTTGCAATTAACAATACTAATACACTAAGAGCGTGGGTTCGCGACCCCAGGTTTAACCAACAAAGTTTGGATCAATGGAAATTCAATCCCCCAATAATGACAATAACATTGATCGTTTAATATGATTTTGTCCAAATACTCAAAGTTACGATATAACTAAACATCCCGCACATCAAACATGGTGAAGTAAATAGCCCCAAAACAATCCGTGAAGTGGATGAGATACGTCAATAATAATATCCCTAAACTCAAACTGCGCTGTCATGACCTCTACAAAAAGTCGCAGTTCCAATATATAATAAATTAAGTTAAATTGTAAATAAATATCGACCAAAACGTAATTTAGAATTCATCGTTACTCAAAACAGAATTTTGATACAAGTAAATTAAATCTAAAGTTGACACCAAGTGCCTCACCTATAGAATGCGGAGAAATGTGTGTCATGGCACTAGATTCCTGCCATTATATACAACCAAGGTAGCGTCACGTGCTCACAAAGCGTGGGAAGCAAGGTAGGAGAAAGGGGAAGGGGAGTGCACTGTTCGGGAAGATTCTCGGGTGTTCAGGGCGAATTTCAAATCTCACGCCGCTCGACCGGCCGTTAACTTCAGAGCACTGTCACTAGGCGCGCACGGGTCCGCGCATGTAGATCGCCTTTTATTTATTCTTTCTTGGGGTGGGGCAGGCTGGAGGCGTGGCTTCGCTGACGGTTACTCGTCTCAGTTGAAAACAATCTGGGTGGCGAGACAATGTGTTTGTGTGTGTCCTCGTAGAACAGCCAAATGGAGGCAGAGTTGGTGAGTCCATGCAATCTTTTTCTTTCCATGTTGTGACTCGGTCACAACAGGGATGAAAAACTTCTACCAGACCTGACTGGGAATGTAATGGTAAATCGACTGCCGGTGATTGTTTCTGGACTAGGCGTAAATCAGTTGCTTGGGGTTCCAAAGTTACAAACAGGTACAGGAGAGGCACATGATCAACCAGTGGCTACTTTTCTCTGAGAGTGGGGGATTATTCAAATAGTAAACGCAATGTGTTTTGACACTACTGCCAGCAACACAGATCACAGAAATAGAGCTTGCATACTTTTGAAACAAAAGTTACAAAAGGACCTCCACCACCTAGCATGACGTCCCCACATATTAGAACTTATTCTTGCAAGTGTGATCAACGAGGCTAAGCGATGTACATCATCTGGCCCTGATATAGCCATTTTTAAACGCTTTAAATAATATTGGAATATGATCGATCAATCGGTTTATAAAGGTGCGACCAATAATGCAACAGTTATGGCAGCTTTGGGAGATGAGAAGGACATTGTGACTTAATTTGCAACTAACCAGCTTCAAGAAACTCGATTCAGAGATATCACAAAGAATTTCTAGAGCTTGCAATTATCTTTTTGTGTGGCGTTCCTCCACGTGGTATACGATTTTTATATCCTGGGGCTCTTGTTCATGCTAGATGGATGAAAAGGCACTGCATTCTTTCAAGATATCATGTTTTGTGGCCAATTAAAACTCACTAAATTGGAAGAAGACGGATTGTATAACATTTGCATTTTTCTTGTGCGTATTTATTTTAGATCTTGGTTACGGCTTCTCTTCCTATTTCAGCACCCTCTAACGACCTCAGTTTACTGCAGCAGCTTAATGCTTATGAAAAGGTAAATGCTTTAGCTCTAAAGTTGCCAGCAAGAAACTAGAAGGGCAACTGTGGTATCTAAGTGAGGAGCTGTAGGTTTGACATTTTTTTTATAAAAACTTATGTACAAGTTAAAAAAAAGCTGTGCTTCGGTCTCTTAACTAAAGGGATGGGATCGACGAAACTCTTAAGCGCATCCAACTGAGTGGTGAGATTTCTCGTGAAATGAATATTGGAGATTTTGTGACAAAAAAACACTATGAATTTCGTTCATCACCTTAATATCCCAACAGACTATTTATATTTTGATCCTGAAACATGGAACCTCAGAGATGACTACAAGCAAGCAAGGAAGACAGTTAAACATTTAAGGGTTGTTAATGACAATGCTAAAAGAGGTGTGGCACCTATGAAATGCCCTTATAACGAAAGATGAAGGCAAAAACAATATTTATTACAAGTTGTAGAACAACATAGGCATCGTTATCCCGACTGCAGCAAAATAACTTAATCTCAGATGAGTAGAGTTTCAAGGTATTCTGATTTACGTGATTTAACTGATTTTCTCAATGTCAACAATGAATATTATTTTAAGTGTAAACAATGTTATGTTGTCTTTGATAAGCATAATTAATTTATATTCTGAAAATTGTAAAATGACACCTGGACACGAGAATCGAACCCAGGACCTTCGGCTTAGTACGCCAATGCTCTTACCACTGAGCTATCCAGGATTCTCCCGTGCCCATGGTCATTCTTCGCTCATATTTTAAGGCAGAGTCTATGATGGACGTGCAGAAGTCGTCAGCTTATAAACATGTGATTATATGGGATCACAAGCCATCAGACAACGCAGCCACCTGCGACTCGGTGGGTGTCATTTTTCAATTTTCAGAATATGATATCTAAGTGGTGTTAAGCCTCACTAAAATGTTAGATGATAGCTTCAGTTATCTGATTCATTAATAATTAATTTAGATAAGGATTTGTGTGTGTATTTTTTAAATAATTAATACAGAAATTATTTATTATGTAAAATATATGAAATCACATTTAAAACTTTGAGCGCATTGAGCTACCACTATTTGTTAGTTAAAATGGTTCAAATCTTACACTCATTATTTTTTTACATCAAGGAACATTTTTGGGAGGTCAGAACATATGAATTGAAAAAAAAAAATCTTAGTATTATAAGGACCACCCTAAATCTATACTATAGAATATGTATAGCTTGCATTATGCACCACCAACTTTGTGGATATAAAGTAGATATATTATATATAGGGGTGGTAAACAAAAAAAGGTTGAATAGGCCTACCACTATCTTAGACCTTCGGCCACCAAATCAAATTCCGGTTTAGTTAAAAAGTGTATTAATCTTTTGTAAGTCTCTGAAATATTTTAAAAATCCCGAAAATACAAAACTAAAATTTAATGCACACAAATTTTATCAGTCGTTAAAATATATAACTCTCATAGAATTGATAACTAAACAAAATAGTGTGAATAGATTTTCAGTGGTAGATGAAAATCAGGCATACAAGTATAATGGAATGGAAAACATATCCTACTACTTAATTGAATTAATACTTAGTAAATATTTATTTAATCGGCTACTAATCAATATTTTAAAATTACGAGCTTTAATTGACCACATAAGCTTGACACAGTATGTGAGAGAAAGAAAACAACTTTTTTCCTGTTGACTCAACGTAAACACAAAAATAAACTAGTGAGTGCAAAACACCCCCCAAAAATAGGGGGGAAATAAAACCTTTACTCCCTCCGCCATCTATTGGAAGTAACTCGTACTCAACGCAGGTGAGGAGGAGGGGGGGGACTTAGCATCCATCAGGAGCTCCTGACTGCCAACTTCCGGAGCAAGTCAGTAGCGAGTAATGTGTCTTTCCCTACACACACACACACACACACACACACACACCACCACACACACACACACACACACACAAACCTGAAATAGCTTCACAAGCGCTCAACAAGCGAACACTTCCGAGACTTCGGGTACCATATCATGGAATGACGAAGAGAAAGAGAAAAAAAAATCAACCATGCATGGTGAAAAGAAATGAAACTTTTTTTTTCTAGGGGGTGATTTATCGTTCACTGTTGAACGTTAAATTGTTTGAAACTACGATTTAAAAACTTAACCTAAAACAACACATTTAATTGAAAACAATTTGTCGAAGAAAATTCTAAAACAGTTTTTTTTATTGTAATTGAACTATGAACTTGGTAGTCTTTACGTGAAAGTTTAATACTTTTCACGTTGACCTTTATTAGCTTTCATGTGAAGTTTCATGGTTTTCATGCGATCATTTCATAATTTTCAAATGGAAGTTTAATATACTTATGTAGAAATGTCTTTGTTTTTACTTGAAAGTTTGATGGTTTTTTTTTATCACCTATTCATGTTATATGCATGATGATTTACTCTGATATGGAAGGGATGAGAAAGGAAGTATTTTAGAGGTAATCCACCTGCATTTGCATGGAAGGAGAGAGAGAGAGAGAGAGAGAGAGAGAGAGAGAGAGAGAAACACTTTAAGAAAACCATCCTCAGTAGACCCGGCTGGGATTCAAACCCCGATCTTCCCCTCATCAGCAGGCCAGTCCAACACGAGAATGACGCCTTAGACTGTTAGGTTTGGTAATGTTCAAGTCATAGTTTTAACTGGATGCAAATTAGGTGTAAGTTATTCTGAGTTGACCATACATGTGACTATGTATACACAAATAATACTTAGTTTGTGAAAAATCAATTATTAGTATAGTTATAAAACAATATATATTAAACTTTTTATTTGTGTTTACGAAAGAGTATGAAACCCTTTCTTCAACTTTTAACCCTCACAGGGTGTGTATAAGAATAAATATTTATAATATGTGGGATGCCGGGTAATTGTTTTACCATACGGCTGATAGACACGGTGTAATGATATTTGTATTGATATTTGTATATTGTAGAATTTATTTTGTAATAAGCTACTATTAACATATATGACATCAAGTTAATACCAACAACATTAAAATGGACAATTCATACTATCAACAGAACATGAAATGTAATTTACAACAATTTGAATGTACAACTTATATAGTAGAACTTCATAATGATGGCGTTCCGCCCCAAGAAGTTCTCATAGTTTGTCAGTCTGTACACTCGAGGATAATCTTAGTCAAACCCCTTCGCCGTGAGATAGAATAAAATGCAACGTGCACTGCTGAATGTAGCGAGAATAGCGAACAGTAAGGCAGTAAACACGTTAAAGTAACCAATATGTGGACAAAAGTGGCAGGCAGTCTTGTTTTGACTAATTTACTGATGATAGGATGGCCGTGCTTCATAACCGGACCATGTGTACTAAATTTTGTTTGTGCCTTATTGTCACAATTTTCACCACAAATGCGGATACACTTGATCCACATTCTACTCTTAGTACTCACACTCATTTTGCGCATCTTGTCCTTATTAATTTAAATAGGCGGATAGCCCAGACGGATAGTAAGACGTGAAGTATAGACTGATATAATATTTCTTAAAAATTTTATTTATGCAGTTTATTCTTAAGTTCAAATAAAATGTTAAGGCCTAGAGTTGTGAATTCATAAAATTCTAGACACTTGGGTGGTTTTTTTTTAATGTGTATGTTGAGTTTATTAGATAAACTTGATAAAATATACACCAAATGTGATTTTAATAACCAAAGCATGTGAATTAAAAAAAACTATTGTTTTTCTACAGCTTAATACTCTATACAAATATTTGATAGTGTTGTGGTTGGAGTAAAAATAAAATTAATTTTTTGTAGCTAGAACTTGGTACCTTACAAGGTAAACGAAGGGTACAAGTTGGAAGGCTATCTGTCCTTTAAGATCCCGTCTCATACCACGGATACCAACTAACTTTGGTGGTAATACAGATCAAACCAGGAGACAAATTGTAGTTTTCTGTAGTATACTTAAAAAAAACAGTGTTATCGAGACCAATTAAACCGTTTTATCATATTTTAAAAGCCTTTCCCGGTTGTAGATTAATCGTGTGTCTAATTTCCTGGTTAATCGGCCATGAGATGGGGCTCCTAAGTGCCGGTAACTGCATGTGTTTCTGTTTTGTAAATACCTTGTATTTCCTATTTTTGTCTAACTAAACCTCACTATAAATTCTACACTAGTAGTAGACTAGACTGCAGATGATGGGGAGATTAAATATCGAATCTCGGTCGGGTGAAATGAAGGTGGTTTTTTCCTAAATGGTTTTCCACTCTCCCTCCACAAAAAGGGACAAAAATAAAATTTGTTTTTAGCTTTCTAAATTAGAGTAAAGTAATAACATCAAATCACATAAACTGTGTATGGTGTTTGAGTCTCTAAACTACTCTATTTTAATGCGTAAATTAATTCCTCTTGAATTAAGGCAGATGTTTTATTGTGTACAACAAAGATGATAAATATTTTATAATTTTTCTCAATTTTCAATTAGCTAATTTGAAACCGTTCATACATGGACGTCTCCTAACCAAAATAATCACTTGCTTACCCCAACAACATAAGTTTGTAAATATAAAATTCATGATACTTAAACTATTTATATGGGTGATTTATTGATTAAAGTAGTATACTTGACTACTTATGTAAAAATTATCCAATGAAGTTGCACTAGTAAGTCGATATTGGTTCTGACAAGAATATACACTTTCATAATAAAGATATAGATAGTAAGAGAGTTTTGTCATACCATATTAATTACTCAAGTAACTGATTTGTAACGGCAAAGTGGTGATTGTTCAATTATTTGTATATTTTGTGGTAGAGGAATCGTCATGCCCACTAATTGTTTATTAAGTATTGTTGGCCCGATGGGTGGCTTGTAGACACAATGCTAGATATTTTGAATGTAAAGTTAAGTTGTGAGCATGTAATACATGTTTTATACTTAGTAATGGATACAAAATATTATATCGTTAACGAGTGATACAAACATGTTGGTTTTTGATTTGGTAATAATACTTGTGTTTTCAACAAAACGGTATTGTATACAATTGGGGAAGCACTTACACTAATTGGAGACATGTTTAGTGCCAAGATATTTGTTTCTTGAAAGCTATCTATACAATTAATCATTACACTCAAAAACAGGTGCTAGATTAAAACCGCCCATTTCAACAATGACAGTCCATGACGCGTTGGGGGCAAGTTTCATTCAAGGCTATTGTTTGGTTATTAATTACAACTAGTCGTCGTGTCCAGGTGAAAAATCGTCTAAAGTTAGGCGCTCACTGGCGCAGTTTTTTGTCTATTATCGTTCCACACAGACACGGAAAATATTACCGATTTGAGTATTTACCATTTTCACAGAAAGTAATCTAGGTGCAGTCCAATTTGCATGAAAAAAAGCCTTGATTCATATTTTTTCGGTTATTTTATTTAACAGAAAACTAAACCATGGCCTTGCATCCCCAAGAAATAAGTTCTGTGACTCTAAGTATGTCGGCTATAAATGTTACTAGATCTGCTTTCAAATATTTATACGTCAAATTTTGTAACCATAGCTGTCATTTTTTATTAGATATTATCTAAAACTTTAAAATATTTGCTTCAATTTTACTACTTAGTATTTCAAGAACACTTTTATTAAGCTATATTATACACAAACTATGACCGCCTCTATTGTCTAGTGGTCAGAGTTCTTGGCTACAGATCCATAGGTCTCAGGATGGATCACCAGCGCTTCCAGATTTTCTGTAAAGCAGTGGTTCTAGAATGGGGTCAATTACCCAGCCTCTTGAGGTCAAATGAGGAGAGGTTTGAATTTTAAAAAAGTAGCGGTTCTGTTCTAGAAAACTGAGATAAACGGCTGGAGAGTTTTTGTGTTGTTCACATGACGGCCTCTCTCCGAAGAAGTTGGCACTATCTTAGCCAGCAGATGACGGTCACCCGGTTGGTATGGCTTGATTGCGGGTTATGACATGGAGTTTTTGTACACAAACGATAGCCATCAAGAACACATAAAAATACAAATTGGTGGTCATAGTAATTTCATTACCATAAACACTTAATTAACAACTAAACAATTGGTTATCATGTACATACCATGGTGGAGGATGGGGTTCGAATCCGGGTCGGGTCTACTGAGGGTGGTTTTCCCTAAATGGTTTTCCACTCTCCTTCTATAAATGCAGGTGGATTACCTCTAAAATGCTCTCATCCCTATCCCATTAGAGTAATTATCATATATGTGTATAACCTGAACAGTTATTAAGACGTAGTGATACAAAAAAACAAACAGCCATCGCATAATAATTATTGACCGAGCTTAGCGAGGTTCCCGTTTAATTTTACCACTAGGTATCTCGACTGTCTACCCGGATATTTAAAACTATAAAATACTCTGACCAATTTTAACGAAATTTCGCAGAGAAATTATTTGGACCCATGCCGAACAACATATATGCTTCTTTTTTCGATATGACTCTCCGTTTCAATATGGTGGCCTCTCAAATAAACTTGCCTGAAAGGTTTTAAATTAAAAGTTTTAAGCACATGATCGAGTACCTAGGGCGTATTAAAAAATAAATTTACTTCTATTGCGAGACTGACTTCTTAAACTGCGTGAATTATTGTTACTCTCTATGAATATAAAGTACTATTGAATAGACTGTAGTATTTTTGTTTTGGGTCTAGCTTAATCCAAGGAGAAATACCAACTCTAAAGTCAAGGAGAAATTATGAGAGAGATTATGAGAGATATTTTAAGAATTCCGAAGAGAAATATTGAGACTGTAGCAACAAAAAGAACTTGCTATAATTCTTAAAAGAATATTATTATTTCCCGTTGTGATGTGATGCACGCTGGTCTGGTGTGCGATACCTGTTCGGGGAATATACCACACTATTTTGGATATTAAAATTGGCATTTTAGACATGCTTTCTGAAAAATATGTCCAAGTTTTATTAAAATAAATTTTAAGGCGCACCGCACAGACTATCTCGCTTATTTACCTTAATATGGATTAATATGATTAGAACTTGAAAGCTGGGCGGTACCATTCATGTTCCTGTGTATTCAAAGATAATTTACAAAAGATGGAAATAGAAAGAAAAGAGCATCATAAAACAATTATGGCAATAACAAAATTAAAGCGGTTAAGATCCATATACAAAGCATTATTAATGCCTAAAATCATTCATAAGAAACTAAATATATACATTTCTATAGGAACATAATATAATGAAAATAAAAAGAACTTTACAGTTAACCAAAGAATATACATAAATAATAAACACTGTTACAGAAATATATAATTTGCTTTGTCCATTTTCAACTCCTCATTTCCCTAAACTCTATTTAAAAAAAATATTTGCCCATAATTTGGAAAATATTGTTTTAGTACTACAAATTTGCAAAGAAAAGTCGTATCTCAAAGTGTAGAGGATATGTCATCAAAATTGGAGATATCCGCTTATGTAAAGTATTTTCTAATAATTTTTCAGGAAAAATAAGGCATGTCATTTTGTTTGTAATTTCAAACAGTATCTAGATAATAACTTTAATCAAAATCATTAAAGCTGATTTCGAGAAAATCGATTCTTTCTCTTTTTGTACTTATAAACTACCCTTAATTATGACTAAACACATCCCCTATGCTGAAAACATTAGATACAAAGTTTTAGCCCAATCGGTAAAATAGTTTCGGCTCTAAGCTGAGATATAGACGGTATCGCGGAAACCACCATTTTGGCTTCATGGGATCATGAAACGTCGACATTAATAAAATACTCGAATTAATAATATTTTACAATCACAATAATTACGCTTTCCTAGAAGTCGTGAGAAAGTAAAGAATTAAGCAGCCATGGGATTAATACTAGTGTCTAAAAAGTGTTAGATTATACTAAGCACGAAAAAAATCTATAGACACCTAAACACAGATATATATTTTTTAATGTATGTTCCTTAAAATAGTATTGCTAATACAATTTTTGTTTTGTTTCAGGTGAGTTCGCGCTTGCACCGTTCGGTTGAATTATGATTGATTATGCCTACGTAATTTCACGTGATAGGGTGAGTAAACCATAGTCAATTTCATCCAAACATTTTTTCCAACTACCGTATGTAATATTATCACTTCTCGATTTTATGTAATATGTATATATATTTTTTTAAATATATAAAAGTGAAGTTAACACATGAAATTTCGACTATTTTACTGGATGCCTTGAAATTAAATATTTTGGTATACACAAAATAATCATTTGGATTAACTTAACTACCAAAGTACAGTAAGCTCCTAATTATTCGTGCTTGAGTTATCCGATTTGTAACTTATCCTAGCGTCAATCATGATATTATTAAATTTTCTACTTTTCGGGTACGTGTGAACTAGGCTTTTGAGAAAATAGCAGCGTTCCGAAGGGTCAATAGAGACCTTATAAGCCTAGTTTGGCAAGCATTACGAACTATTTATTTTTATAAATAAATCAATTAGTTGAGAAAGTGTTAATTTGGGATGTGATGGGGGAGTAAATTTAGTATTAAAATTAATTACCCATGTTTATAAGACATCCTTGTAATCTACTTTCTCTAATTAACTTGGTTAGTCAAGAGAAGGATTATAATGTCAGCGCAGACGTCATAAAACCATATTCATCTTTACATATAAACAAACCATTTCGTATTTTTTATATTCTTTTCTATCTGGAGCTTGGGAGGTTGGGACTGATTTTGCTGACAGATATGAAAACAATTTTGATCGAGGAGGAATATGAAAGTACCCATTTAAAAAAAAATATTTTTTTTTTGTCATGACACCAATAAACTACAAAGTCAAAAAATATTATCTAGACAGAAGCACAAGAGGT
Organism: Timema cristinae; assembly: GCA_039000515.1. Lineage (NCBI taxonomy): Eukaryota > Metazoa > Arthropoda > Insecta > Phasmatodea > Timematidae > Timema > Timema cristinae. The sequence continues at coordinate 34,156,691 of JBCFYV010000003.1, read as the reverse complement.
GGTTTTCATAAATATATATAATATATAATATTTGGAGCAAAGGATAAGTGGATCTAAAGTTCACACAAGGAATATCGTGTAAGTGTATAGAGTGGATGACCCTAAAAATAAAGTACGTTAGAAGGAAGGAAGCGCGAGAAAAGTCGATACAATGGTGCAACAGCCAACAGCAGAACAGAGCAGGGGATGACGTGGGAGGTGGGGGAGGCGGGGTAGATGAGATACGGGGGACAGTTCCTGCCAGATGCTGGATGGCTGCTACCGGACCCGGTTATGGTGATTTGTGAGACATAAAATCCATGGGTCGGATGAAAATACAATGAGGGAGGGTCGTCACGGGCGACGGACGTTGTATCAAATTATTTCAATATCAAATCTGCAAGGTTGTCGGGTAGGGTGCATGACATCCACCCGAACGCTAGTTTTTGTCTCGTATTCCCTAAAATAATAACTTAAAAAATAGTTACCGGATGGATTTACCTGAATGTTTCCCCACTCTACCTACACGTAAATGTGGGTACAGTTACTCTAAAAATTTTCTTTACCCATTAGTGTTAATAACCCGGATGGGTAAAGAGATGCGGTGCACAGATCACTTAAAAGAAACGAATTTAACACATTTTCTGCCAGCACTTGGAAGTTTTTTCTATCTATAATTAATTTACAATCTCCACTGCTAGTCACGCAGACAATGGAGTAAGACTCATCATGTCTGGTTTTTAGGGGACGTAGAGTTTTAGTGGATTCAATGAAATTGTTTTACTTGAATGATCTCCCTCTCTCTTTCCACGCAAATGAAGGCGCACTTTCTATAAGCTATACCTTCTTCATAACTAGCTTACCTCATTAGTGCAAATATACGGATCTTACGGATGAGTAACAAGTTGCTGAAAACCTAAAAAATAAATAATTTGTGTCACAATATATTATTTTTAAAGAATCAAGTCTGGATATGTAATAAATTATAAAATTCTATAAAAAACTTATTTTATTTTACTAAGAAACAAATGGTAGAAATATCTTCTTTCATATTATATACTACACTATCACTCCACCATAAAATACTCTAGTAGTGGAATTTATTTACTAAACTAGTCAAAGCGTAGTTTTAAATAACTTTTCCAAAATATCAAATAGTTTGTAATCGTATTGTATATTTATTTGTCTTTTGTTTCTCAGATTTCGTAAGTAGCTGCACACAAATACTTGCTCGGTAAAAAATTGTTGCTCAAAGCATAATAAAAATACCACAAACCCACCTTTTTTATTATTCGTATAGCAGAAAAATCACTTTACAACATTAATTTATGTTGTCATTATGTTAGTAGGCCTATAGGGTGATTTTTTAAAACATTAGACATTCCGAAATGTATCTAAACAAGTTTAATTTACTTACATAAAGCCACTGTAATGGGCGTATTCTAATGTTGAAATATTCGGACATACTTTCATTTGTGTCAATCTGGTCGTTTTTGGTTAAATAACATCAAGGCCGTCAACTTTACCTGATCTGAACATCTGCAACTTCTTGATATAGGGCTATGTAGAAGGTAGTCTTAGGAAAAAAAAATAATATATATATATATACTCGATCTAAGAATCATAAATTGCAACAATTTAAAAAAATAGTTACATTCATCGGTGACCGCATGATCTAAGGCACCACTCTAGCAATAGAATGCCAATGGCAAGGAGATCGAGGTTCGAATCCTGGTCGAGTGCACTTAGGCTGTTTTTTACTAGATGGTTTTTCATTCGCCTTCAACAAAAATGAAAGTATACTTTCTCTAAATTCAACCTTCCTCATTCCTAACTCATTAGGTTAATTAGTACATATGTGGTGCTAAAAAAAGATTTAATAAATTTTAACGAATTCTCGTTCAAAGCCCTTCGTGCTCTGTTTCATCCGGGCTATTCGCATATGTATACTTTTATGATAATCAGGAATAAGATATAATTTGGAGGAAGTGTACCTATCCTTTAGTGTAAAGGGAGTGAGGTACAATTGAGGGGGGGGGGGGGGAAACTTCAATACACCTTGTTGGAATTCAAACCCCAAACTCCTCCATCAACGTCAAACAAGAAAAGACCAGACTAACACCTTTATTTGTTTACCCACAGAGGTTGGCTCAAAAGTTCTTAAAAACGGTTTAATTTGTTTGTGTAAATGCTGCGGGGCCGAAAAGCAGTTAAACAGAATATGTTTTGAACCAAAAAACAAATTCCTCATAAGTATATAATACACATGTTACTAATTATTAAATTAATGAATTAATTGAGTTGGTCTGATTGAAAGTAAGTACGCTCTTGAACAAGTGTAATAATATTTATTCCAATTAGTTCTAGACCAAAAAATGCAACCAAACCTCAAACGTCTAGCTAAAATATTAGTGAAAAAGAACAATTTCATTCCCACAGTGCTCAACTTACAGCCCTGGCTATGGATGAACTGGTACCACTTAACACAGTAATTAGATTAAACAACCAACTGAGCCAACACGTTCTATGTTTAACAACTTTTTTCCCCCCACATTTGGTCAGCTATTTTATAAACTAAACTATATTGTGTAACACTAAGGGTCGAGTTGCCATAAGGAGAACCTAATGTGCCAGTTAATTTCGTCATTAGAACTTCTTTCATGTATTCACAAACCAATTGTTTGTTTTTGATGCCCCTTTTGACGGATGATGACTAACAGCTGTAAGGAATACCTTTTGTAAATGTAGGTTTCTCCAGATTTATCTCTTTATTGGGTTAAGGCCGATACACACAGAGTACTAAGCTAAGCTGTGCTGTGCTGTCCTCTGCTAAAACTTTGTCAGTTTGTTTTCACACTTATTTCTAAGATAAGCTAAGAAATGGTTTCCTTTCACTCCAGAATTCAGTGATGTTTCTTTCTGATTGCTCCAGTGAAGTTTAGTTATGATGGCGTTTACCAAAATGTCTTGTTTGAGTTCAGGTAATAGTACTGAGTAAAAAAAAAAAAGCTGCTGTTAGCAGCAGTTTAGGAATATGAAGAAAAATTAGGAGGTGGAGGTTTGACTTGTTCAATTAACGCTTCCATTTTAATAGAAAAATCTTTATTAAATATAAAAACTAAATAGAATATTACTTAAATACACGCGAAACTTAAATACACGCGAAACAAACTGGAAACAAAACTTCAACACTTAATTAGTCAATTTCACCAAAGCAGCACTGCGTCTATTTAACACGGATCGCAAGCTGCGTTATACGCATGCGCAACGTAAGATGGCTCAATATGGGAGATGGAAAAATTGCCCGTCCAGCAATAGGAAAAAACATAGCGCAGCTTAGCAAGGCATAGCGCAGCTTAGCTTGCTGTGTGAATCGGCCTTTAGGCTTGGCGTGCTGCCAGGGTGAAAGCCCGGTCTACAGATTCTCTATCCCTAAGATGCGTGTGAGAACGACCCCATACTGGCAGATTGCTCTGTCTAGTCCTTACCACTCCGTAGAAGCTGGCTCAACTTTAACTTGCTAAGGACTAGTCGATATTGACTGATAAATACTACCAACCATAGCAAAGTAGATATGTGCGCGTGCGTTTAAATATAAGCACTAGTGGCAGCGAATTTTACTAACCAAGTTATTTCAGAAATATGTTTCTTAAAATATAAAAACCCCGGGAAGCGTGGCATCTCTTCTGAGAAACACCAAGTTCCAAAGAAGAGTGGTGTGGCTTTGGTAGGTTAAACTTCGTAGTAGTATCCTTTACAAATTCTGCTTTACAGATCACGTCTGCTTGCGCCTTACTCCAGATAATTTTCTTTCGAAGAGTTTAGTTGGACGTAGCTTAGACTTTTTCACTAGTTGATTAAAGATACTGACTGTGTAGACACGATTTCCATTTCCAAGGACTTGAGGATAATACGAACGCGGAGCTTATAAACTCTGTAGACGGGGTTGAGGTAGAGTTAGTTCGGTCTATACCTGTTAATTCTTCTCATCATTCAGAAGAAGGCTCATTGGTCAATTATCAACGAAAATACATTGCCATATTAAATAAATAAAGAAAAGTCTAGGTAATTGATCATTGGGGACAGAGCGGAGGAGAACATATCAGTTCAGAGGTTCTGTTTCAACAAGATTTGCCCAACCTGGCGAATCTCCAAGACACGCCACTGTATTTTTTACACGCTATATAAGAGTATCTAATGGAACTTCGACTCAAGTACTGTTACTCCTCCGGTGTGTTGACTATCATGTACGTGGGAGTAAATAAGTTCCCTGCCTGTAATGTAGGAGTGTTGTACTAGTGTGTAATATATGTTGACTCCACCCATATGAACACAGCAGTAGGCGGTACCAGACGTGTTATCATGGCGATGGTTGCAAGTGGGAACAAGTATTTACTCTCACCAAACGATGTTCGCTTACATATGAAAGTGTATACTCTCTTGCACAAAACATTGGACACTTATTAATGTTATTCTGGTCAAGTTTTGCTGTGGTGGAGAGCGTTGGAGTGTCAGAATAATAACTGTATGTATTACATTATTCAGAATAAATGGTTTATTAGAGCAATGTCGTAGGGGGCAAAGAGGGAAGGAGAAAGAGACTAGAAAGATGACGAACGCAACTAATTAATTACCTCAGAGTAAGGAAAGAAGACGAAGTTTCAGGATTTCAGGATCTAAAAAAAGAAGCTCTTATAGTAGGATATGCTGGAGGACTCAATTTGTACAAGTTAGTGGACCTGCTGAAAAACAGAACATCTAAGAATAATAATGATGACTAAAAAGTAGAATGTTGCGGTGTTGCCTCTAATGTTCCAGTAATGTTGTCTTAGTTCTTAATGAGCGTCTGGTTTTATGTAGATTATTATAACGAAAACATGTATTGTCTTGATTTTCAATCCAGCAGTGTCCATTAATTTATATATGATTAAAAAGATCTTAAAAATGTGAAACCTTAAGGTACGATGTCTATAGAGATGAAAATTTTTCGGTAATTACTTCTTCAGGTCATTGAAAAATATGAGAAAGATATTTCAGTAAAGGCTTTAGTTATAATATTAAAGTATCAACATATCTGCTCTACAGCAGACCAGGAATCGCGATTTTAGTGACACGTAGGCATTCAATCAGCAAATAATGTTTCTGATGTTGACACCCTTAGAATTTTACAAAACTGAAGTTTAAACTTTAATTCTTCGTGTCTCTCTATTGAGTCCATTCCATGTAAATAATTGACAATTTTTCCAAATATATTACAGTAAAATTTTTTCTAAGAAATTCATCATCTAACATCCTTAGTAATTTATAGTATAGCAGGATTATGATAGAAAGACACTATTTGACAGTTACACAAATTACTAAATCCACTTTTATATGTTTGGATTAAGTTCAACCGTATTAGGGCGAAGAGGGGATGGAAAACCATACCGATAAATCACACATGGAAAATCACCCTTACTGCACCCTGTTGCGATTAGAATCTCATCTTTCCTTTTCCAATATATTCCAATAGATTAACGTTTTATACCGTGTGACCATCAAGGTGGCCTATAGCTGTAAAATAACAGCCTCGTAACTCAAGTAGGCACCAATTATACATATTTTTAGGGTCTCTTATGCCCTTTTTGTTTGGCTGTAAATTTAAAGTAGACGTAACGTCTAGATAGTTTAGACGATTACAGTTTTATCGTTTGGCTGTACAATTGTAGAAGACATACAGTACTGTATATTTATTTTTGTAGCTGTCATGATTTGTTTTTTGGCTGTACAATTGGAGTAGACACAATGCATACAAAGTTTTGTGACCCTCGTGTTTTGTTCGTTTGGATGTACAATTGGAGTATACACAATGTATAGAAAGTTTTGTGGCCCTCATGTTTTGTTCGTTTGGATGTACAATTGGAGTAGACACAATGTATAGAAAGTTTTGTGGCCCTCATGTTTTGTTCGTTTGGATGTACAATTGGAGTAGACACAATGTATACAAAGTTTTGTGACCCTCGTGTTTTGTTCGTTTGGATGTACAATTGGAGTATACACAATGTATAGAAAGTTTTGTGGCCCTCATGTTTTGTTCGTTTGGATGTACAATTGGAGTAGACACAATGTATAGAAAGTTTTGTGACCCTCATGTTTTGTTCGTTTGGATGTACAATTGGAGTATACACAATGTATAGAAAGTTTTGTGACCCTCATGTTTTGTTCGTTTGGGTGTACAATTGAAATAAACTCGAGCTGTTCACAGTTTGGGGAGGAACTGGGTGTGCGTGCGGGAAACATCCAATCAGATAAGACCGGTGTCGCCATAAGACACTTCAATGTATCTCTCTGGTTTCTTCACAAGAATAGTCTGATTTTCAAAGATTTGGTTAGGTGATACCTTGCAAGCAACGGTCGTGTTGCTGTATTTACATTTTGTACTCTACAAACACTCGGCACAAGTGGTTTATTTAATGTTATTAGCACCGCGTCTTACTACCCATTTGGGCTATATGATTATGTACTAATCACGCTAATGGTTTTAAGGATTAAGAAGGCTGTATTAAAAGGAAGGGTACCCTCATTTGTGTAAAAGGATAGTGATAAACCACTTTAGAAAAATTACCCTCAGTACATCCAACCGAGATTCGAACCTTAATCTCCCCATCATCAGCAATATAGTCTACTGTGAGAGCAGTGCCTTAGATTATTTGGCCACCAAAGTGGGTACGAGTGGTGTTTCTATCGTCTGGGACTGTACTTGTAGTGATCTCCAAACCACTCCTACTTTGCCTTCTTTCATCGCATCATGCTAATAATTTATTTTCAACACCACTTGTATTAAAACTTTTTTTTTTTGTAAGTATTGAAATTAGGGTTTACCCTTCCACAGGGATGAGCTAATGGCTGGGGAAATGGGTGTTTTGTCTGTTATGGACTTAAGTTAGTTCATAAATCACGTTCTGATATAATCTGTCGGTTCAGAAAGTGCACGTTATAAATCGCAAATAAAAAACACAAAGAATAAATAAAACATCTTTGCAAAATTAGCTGGACTCTTTGTCAGTGATGTATTCTTGAAGTAAAATTAAATTATGATACATTTGTATTTACCTAAAAAAATATACAGGTTGTACCTTAACATGTAGGACAAGGGGGGGGGGACTTATGTGATTTCAGAGCTATTGTCATTTTTGTGTTTCATTAATTGAGTTAATGGGCAGGAATATTTGGTGACATTTTTATCATAACTTTTTTTTATGAGAGATTAACAGGATTATGTTATGTCGGTTTAGTGATTAATCAATGGAATTGTATTAAATTGTACTATCTTGTGTTTTACGCATGGCGGTGCTCTGCCACGTTTTTGCCAAATAACTAGACATATTCTTGAATGGGCGATTGATTTTCTAACAGCTGGGTAAGTCGTGCAGTGCCTATTACTTTGTCTGCCAGGGGAGTTCACCAACTCAGCTCCTGGCTTGCATCTGTGTGTGTGTGTGTGTGTGTGTGTGCGCGCGCGCGCGCGCGCGCGATGTATGGGAGTACAGGGGAAAAGAAAAGACCTATAAGATATGCCAAAAATATGTGCAGTGCATTCGTATTTGAATGATTGCTTGAAAATTTTCCATGGTGACGATTGGGGATAAAGCGACATAGTTTCTTGTTAATAACTACATTATCTCCTTATTATGACAGAATGAAGATTTTAGCACAATACTTATATGTGAAACCATTCTAAAATGGTCAAAAACTGCATTTTCAATATACAAGTATAATTTATTATTTCAACAATTTTCGGTATTAGGAACTTCTAATAACACTTTATCTCCATTAATGTTTAATCAGAAATGATCCAAGTACAATAGTGTTCGTGTAAATGTACGATTTCTAGCTGACTGTATCACAGAGTTGATTGGCGTGTGATGCACCTCTTAATCCAGTGGATTTCTACATATTGATGGAAAGCAAAATAGGCCATAGTTCGGAAACAAGGTCAAATAGTACAGATGTTTATACTAGCCTATTTTACTATTTTTGTGTTCCGATAACAGATCACATGTAAAGGTACATCCTCTATATCTGCAATAAGTGAGAACTATTAAATAAATAATCACTCGCTTTTCCTAGTTACACATTGTTTACATTCTAATTCTTCTTATAAGTCATCGGCCACGTCACAATTCCCTTAAACATGGTTCGTGAACCTTATGACTGGAAATAACTATGCGGATAAGTTTTTAACCCAGCGTCTAGCTACTCGTCTGGGAACTTTTTATTTAATCGCGCTAATGATTGAGGATGAAGATAGTATAATTTAAGAATAATTTACGAGAATTTTCTTGAAAGGAGAGTGGTAGACAATTTAGGAAAAAATCACCTCCAGTAAACCCGGCCGGGATTCAAACCCCAAACTCCCTGTGTTTGGTAGATCAGACGATGTGAGACTGAAGCCTTGAGTATCCACCGGTGTGGATGTAGAACAAGTCCATCCATTTGTTAATATAGCACGGTTAAGGATGCGTGTGATAATTACTTAACTTTCATTTGACCAGCTTTGGTGGCCGAATGGTTTAAGGCGTCACCCTCATACTAGATGTGACTGACGATTACGTGGAGATCGAGGCTAGAATACCACTCGAATGTACAAAGGATGAGTTTTCTAAAATTGTTTTCCTCTCTCCCTCACCGCAAATGAGGGCACACTTCTTCTGAATTCAACCTCATTAATTCTTAACCCATTAACGTAATTATTACAGAGGCGTATAACCCGAACAGGTTGTATGACGTGGTGCTAAAAATGCTTTCATTTGTTTCTAGTATTTAAAAGGATTTAATGCTAGACTTATAAACATATATTAGAAGAAAAAAAGTTTTATAGTAAAACTATATTTATTTGATTTTATCTAATGTCTTTTAATCACTACGTGTAATTAACATATTCGTTTAAAGGGTAAGTATGAAGAAGGTGGTATATAGGAAATGAACCCGCATTAGCTTATGTGTGGGGGAACCCCCCCTGTCCTTCAGTATACCTGCCAAATTTCGTATCAAATTCATTTTTATTTGTAATTTGATCGTAGCTTCGAAATAGCGGTGAAATTATCTTACGCCGCCACACAGACTCAGTCTGAGACAAACAAAGACTGATAATGGATCTATCTCCTTGCAATGCATTGAAATCTGTACATTTCTCCGTTCCAATTTAAACGTGTCGCGTTCCAGACGTGTTTTCATCTGTCGTTGAGGAGATGTTATGAAGATGGGACCTGAGCAAAGTCAACCCCTCCAAACTCCCATCCTCTGTATGGATTGAAATAAACCTGTTCAAGCATTCACTTCGCCCCTAAACCGAGATGAAATCCTTGGGGCAACAGAGGAGAAGTAAGGTAACTCCTTCCCTTTTTCCACTCCGAACTAGGGACATAAACATGGTAAGCTTTACGCTCTACATCCAGAAACAATTTCCAGAAATGTAGTTTTGGGACGTTCTCAAACCCGTTACTATTTGTAGATACATTTTTTGCCACTTCAAACTAAAATATATAAGATTGAAGATAAAAATATTCTCCAAAAATTATACATAACCTGTTAGGCATTGGCATGGATAACATATAAGTTATTCTTACGGGAATGGTGTAAGAAAATATGGAAAAATTAATTATTTTCGAAATAAATTTGGGTTAAATCATGATTTTTAATTATTTTTAATTTCTCATATCAAGAGAGAGTATTTTGATAGCGAAAAAAAAATCAACCTCGTGATTATAACGAAACTTAACGTTTTTTGAGAAAACGAACCCATAAAATAGGATTTTACTATTCTGCCTGTCTCTCTGTCTGTTTGTTTTTCCCTGTTAACGGATTTTAAACGGTTGGATGGATTTTATGTTCAAACTTGATATTTAGTTTTTATAGGGCTATGATTCGTGAATTTTTTTATTTTGGACCTAGCCCTCAAATGAAGGGTAGTTGACTGATGAGTTTGTTTTTTTAAATTCTAAATATTTTGAAAAGGGCTTTACCGATTTTGTTTAACAGACATATCTAATATTTGTTTGACATGGCATTTCGTACTGTATAATTGGTTTTGGGGCAAAAATTTGTTGAAGAGTAGTTTACTGATGGGACCTTTTTGAAAATTCGAAATATTTCGAAAATATCTCTAACGATTTTGTACAAAATTCATATCTTTATATAGTATATACTGAAAAATAACAATTTGTAATTGTTTTGGGGATAAAAACTGATTTATGGGTAGTTAAATAACGGCCGATTTTTCAAAAACCTTTAATATGTTTAAAATGGCCATAACTATTTTGTTCCAAATAGGTATTTTTTAGGGTGTTTGACATGACAAATAACCTTGTGTACTTTATTTTGGGTAAAAAAATACGATAAAGGGTCGTTTACTGATGAGTAATTTCGGAAAATTTTCATTATTTTGAAAATGACAAACAATTTTGCGCAAAATTAATATCTGAAGAGTGTTTGATATGAACATGACAAATAAAGCTCTATACTTGTTTTTGGGGAGAATTCGGCTAAGGATAGCTTACTAATGAATGTTTTTCTTTAATTTGAATAAAAAATAATTATTTAATGATTTGGCCTAAAACGGGCATTCATTAAGTTGTTTGTATTATAAATAGTTATTTGAGTGTTTTTAAATCCTTTAATAGCAGTTATATAACTCATTTTTGTAAAACCTCGATCTCCCCATCTTCAGCAGGCCAGTCTAACACGAGAATGACGCCTTAGAACATTTGGCCACTAAAGCGTGTTAAAAAATTAATCTTTGATTGCGACAGATTGTGTTAAATATTTAATTAAGATTGTAAAATAATATTTTTGTAACTTTTTTTTTCTTGGGACAACTATTTACAACACGGAATAATATCGAACTAAAGACAATGATAATGTAGATGCTGGATGATTCAGTGAACGATCACACTAATTGCTACCGTGGTTCGGATTCCACGTTAAACTGTAGGCCCTTCATTTCATCTCACAATCACCCTACCATTACACATTAGCGTAAGTGCGTATAACCCGAACGGGTAGTAAGACGCGGTGCTAATAATAATAACACACTAATTGCTAGCAGCAATGGTGCACACTACTCTCGTTAGTGTGATACTGCCACAATGAGCACACAAAGTAATGAATCATTTAACTTCTACATAAATCATCAATCATAAAGCAGTGATCAGCCGTGGGTATGTCAAGATTATTTAATTTTCTCAGACATGGAAACAAAATATAACATAAATAAAGCATACCAAATCAATTTGTTATAGACAAACTTATTAAAAACCATATTTTTAGAGTCTAGGAGGAGCTAATATTTTAACGCTTCTTCCTCTCCTAATCCCATAAATACGCCACTGTTTTTACAAATAGAATAAAACAACAATTGAAACTGAAGATTTTCCACATAAGTCGGAGCTTTAAAACATCGTGAATGGTTTGTTGGTCGTTAGAAAGAGAGCTCTCAAGCGATTCAACAAAACACACACACAAAAACCAAAGTAGTAATACGAGACGACGTCACATGGGTTTAATAAAAAACAAAGGGTACAAAGTTGAACATCGCGTTTAAATATAAGAAAGTTAAATTACGTCACAAGGATATACTTTGATTAAAGATTCCAGACGGTTTTTATAAATTATTATTTTTCGAGACAAAAATAAATTAAAAGATCTAGAATCTTGTGATTTATTTTATTCTTGCGGTGATAAAAGAAAGAAAGAAAAAAAAACGGTGACAAAAGTCTTGAGCAATAATTATGAGAAAAAGTTTGTACATTTTATATGGTGGTCGTCAGGTATAAATTATATTTACTGTTAAAAATAAATCTGAACTTTTTATAATTTCTATTTGTATTGAATTTGTATTGTATATCAGTGGTTGCAAGGTCTAAGGCGTAACTCTCGCAATAGACTAAACTGTCGGTGATGGGGTGGATCAGGGTAGAGTGTAATGGGGGGAGTATTATTGGATGGTTTACCACTCTCCTTCCCAGCAAATTCGGGTACATTTCCTCTGGATATCATCTTACTTATTTCTAACCAATTAATGCAGGTGTTCCTAACCGAGGGTATCCATACTTGTTTGGAGTATGGGAATCAAATAATGAGACTACAGCGATTCGATTATCATCATTATTATTATTATTATTACTATTATTAGCACCACGTCTTACTACCCGTTCGGGTTATACACACTTACGCTAATGTGTAATGAAGGGTGATTGTTGGATGAAATGGAGGACGTACAGTTTAACGTGGGATCCGAACCACGGTGGAGGCCTGGCATTCCCCATATTCACAAGTTGTGATTAATACACGTCTTATCAGAGGTGAAGGAAGGGTTTGGTAATCAGCTACATCTGTGCCGGGACCTAGGATTGAACCCCAGACCACCAGCACAGAGGTCCGACACCTTATCCGTAGGCCACCAGGTCACCGATTCGATTTTTGAGCAGCAAAAATTTCCCTGGTTGTATCTGGATAGTGTATTTGTAATTTGATTTTTTCTATAGATAAATAAGATAAAATATTTATAATTTTCATTAAACTGTTCTGATCTATTGACACGTAAAGTAAAACAAAGCTATTGACCTATTTTAATGTCAAACTAATAACTAATAGGACTGGTGATCATGAAATGATGATGGCTGGCTTAGATAGTCTGACGAAGGGGGTATAGGAACATATTGGGCAATCCATAGGGGGTTTGTATTCGTAAAATTAAGTTAGGAACCCTTCAACTAGTTTAAACATGGGGATAGCCCGAACTGGTAATATGGCGTGAGGTGCACGAAAAAAAAGTGTTGAAAATAGGGATTACATTTTTGTTTTAGTTAGGGCTTTGCAAGTACTAGAAAATTCGAGTTCAAGTCTAGTATTAGTATCTGTTCGAACTCAACTCCAAGATGTTTACAAAATTTGAAAAATTTGAGTACATACTTGGAATTTAGGATATTTTTCTTAAATAATCCTAGTTTAAATAATTTTATTCAATTTTAAGATATAATTCATAGAAAATAGAATCCCTCAATATTTTCTTTTGTCCGATTATAAAACTTAGAATTATAATGAATTTAATTAAAAATTCGAATTTGTGTGATTATATTTTTTTTACAAAAAAAAGTCATTCTAAAAGAATATGTTTGTAGACGTATTTAATTATGGTTGATGCATGAATATATTACAAGAATTCAACTTGAAATATTTATTGTACGAATATTGCTCTATTCTAGTCGAAAAACACTCGTTTTCATTCAAACTCAACTCGAAGTGTAATATGCCTACTCGTACACCCCTACAAGAATACAAAGCTGTTATATATAAACATAGTGTATCATTAATAATTATATATTACATGCAGTAGTGGCCGAATAGTCTAAGTCGTCACTCTCGAGCTAGACTGGACTGTTGAGACTAGGAGATTGGGGTTATAATCCCGATCGGGTCTACTGAGGGTGGTTTTTCCTAGGTGGTTCCCCACCCTCCTTCCACGCAAATACCTGTACCTCTGAAATGATTTCTTCGTAATCCCTACTTTATAAGAGTAATTATCATACATACGTATAACCTGAACTGGTAGTAAGACGTTGTGATTAAATATAATATATATTTAGATTTTTCGATTAGGATTCTTTCAATAGAGAGTATTTTCGATGAAGGGGAGATGGATAGTTTTAATCCTGGTCGGTTCTACTGAAGGTGTTTTTTTTCCTAAATAGTTCCCCATTCACCTTCCACGCAAATGTGAGTACATATAAAATGATTCCTTCGTCATCCCTATACCCCATTAGAGTAATTAATATACATGTGTATAACCTGAATAAGTAGTAAGATGCGGCGATAATTAATATATATATATATATATATAAATTATTACGATCGGAAATATATATATATATATATATATATATATATATATATTATGGCGATCGGGACTCTTTCATTAGCCAGGATTGCCGATGGAGGGGAGATCAGGGTTTTAATCCTAGTTGGGCCTGTTTGTTAAGGATTTTCTTTACGAAATTGTTTTCCATTCTCCCTCCATTATAATTAGGAAATTTTACCCTAGATTTTACCCTCTCCATCCCTTCCCTATCAGTGTAAACTTGCGAATAGCCCGGAAGGGAAGTAAGATGGTACTCTTCCCCCCACCCCACCCCCACCCCTTCAAAATTAGTACCAGTATAACGCTGTGCTACCGTAACTGAATATCAGAAACTTAAACTGTCTCGTATATTTACATTTTTAATAAGTGCACTAGCCTTAGGCTGTAGGGAGAATTGGAACCACAGGTTTGAATAAAACAAAACAAGACAGTCGGTCGTTTGGTAATTGAATCGTTAAATGTATGTACAATACGGTAACTACACTCATAGTCCTGCATTTAAAGATCGAACTATTTCCTTTAGAATCAAAATAAAGATTCTAACTCTTGAAGTATCTGCCATCAGACGGATATGATTAAAATTTAACATTAAATTAGGCTAATAAATTCCGATTGAATGGTATTTGCGTGGTATAGAAAATTGAGGTGTATCTCTCTAGCTCAAATAATTTTGAGCCTACATCGTGACCGAGTTGTCTAAGACTTGCGTCGCAGTTTATCGCCATCGACGAAAGAGGTTGGGGCTCTAATCCCAACAAGGTTTACTGATATACTATCCAGATTGATGGTGACGGGAAGATCAGCGTTCGAATCCTGGTTGAGTGTATCGAGTTTTTTAATGGCTTACCATTCTACTTATACGCAAATTTGTTTGCATTTATTCTACCTTCCTCATACCTATTCTATTAACATAATTAATGTGTGTAAAAAGATATGGTGTAAATAAAACTATCCGTCCGAACTTTACCCATTTAACTACCCTAGTAGGGTAAGGCTGAGGAAAGTAACGTTTAGAAAAAATGTGCTCATTTTTGCGTGGAGAGAAAGAGTGAAAAACTATTTAGGAAAAAATCACCCTCAATACACTCGTCTGGATTCAAATACCGACCTCCGTCACTTGCAAACCAAACTAAACGATCCCGACATTTAGCTCACGGCTGACACAAGAAATAAAAACAACATAATGTGCCTAGGATTCTTCCCCCAAAATAACTGTTCCATTTCTTCTTTTTTTTTTACCTCAGGGTGATTTGAATGTGTTATTTCAGAACTTTTTTTTAGCGTCGCGTCTTACTATACGTTCGGGTTATACTATCATAACGTTAGGAAGGGAGAAAGAGAGAGAGAGAGAGAGAAAGATAAAAAAAAAAAATAGCACGCTAATCCCATCGCTCTCTTAAATCGTATTACGGTACTGAAGAAGAGCTTAACTTAATATTCGCAATCCTATCTGCGGGGGAATCCCGTTTTTACTACCGTAATCTTCTTTTGGCGTAACATTTTGACACAATTCCATTGAAATTATTCAAGATTTCCTCCAAAGGTAGTTTAGAATCCTCATTTAAGTCGTAAATAAATTTAACGTTTGATACTTTCTCTCTTCTTTTATTTTTACCACATCTTGTTTGGTTTTTTTCCTAGATGGTACCGTTTATTGACTATAAACTTAGTTTAATTTGTTAACTAACCCCACCATATACCGCATCACCTGAAAGAGGCCATAAAACTGGCGGGCAGCGGCTATAAAAGTGTAGATGGCCCGCGCGCGCTCACTTTTGCTAGTTTTACGGCGTGTTGAAGTTCTCCTCACCCCCCCCATACCACCCCCACCCCAAAACTTGTGTTGATGTTGTTATCAGGAGCTTATGAGGAAAGGGCGATGAAGTCTTGAATGACGAGGATGTAGCGAGAGGAACATCTGCACATACTCTGGATGTTTATTGGCATTGTTATATCGCGTGACCTTTAAGTTGTTGTTTCTTAGCACTACATCTTACTAACCGTTCGGGTTTTACGCTTATGTACTAATTGATATAAAGGAAGGTTATATTTATAGTAAGTGTGCCTACTTTTGCGTAGAGGGAGAGTAGAAAACAATTTTTTAAAAAAAACTTCAGTACACTCTACCGAGATTCAAATTTCAATCTTCCCGTCATCTACAGTCTAGGCTACTGCGAGAGCAGCACGTTAGACCACGCGTTGAACGAAGCGAGTGACCTTTAAATATAGCTTAGAAATATTTTATATTTATAAGGTTCTGTACGACTGAAATGAGGTAAAGAGACATATCAAATTTGGTCAAAAGTAAGGCTACAGTTTTGAATATAACAAAAGTGACGGGGGTAAAAAAAAATCGGTTTTATTTTAAAATATTAATCTTGAGGTTTTTTCCTATTAGATAAAAATAGATATCAAATTGAAGGATATGAATAAGATAGAAATTGGTTATTAATATAAATTATATTGACAATATCAATTAAGTATAATTTTCATAAAGAGTCAATGGACTGAGTGGGAAAGTTGTTGTTAAAACAAGAAACAAAAATCAATTAGAATCAATAATTGTGAGTGAAAATAGATATGTATTGAGAAAAGTTTAATTAGGTTTAAAAGTAATAATTGAACCTTTACAAACACATTAAAAATGTGAGTCAAAAAGCACATATATAACAAAATAATAAAACATATTAAAATACATGTATTATAGACATTAGTTAAAATAAAATAAGGTGTATAATATTGATGACAAGATAATTATGATTAGAAAAGAATTAATAAAGTTCCATTGAGAATTGAGCTAAAAAGTTATTAAATTAGTTTGTTCTAAAAATTTCAGGATTTTATGTAGTTACAATTTAACAAACCATAAATATATTAAGACAAGTGTTGAAACATGGGATATTATAGATGAAACTTATAATATAGTGTAATAAGATAAAGGTCAAATGACAAAAAATTGGAATATTATAAATACAAAAAAGGTTAATATAAGTTGAGATCTATCCTTATCTGAGAGTTTTTGAATTCCCTTGTTCCTTGTAAATTAGGAGTGAATTAATCACAAGTCCGACATGTTTCGTGCTCGATAGGCATCATCCTCAGGTCATAAATGAATCCTGAAATGAGTTCTTTCCATTTTTTTCAAAATAAACCAAGGGATTTTACGTGTTTAGGATTATTTCCCTTCTTCACCACCAATCCTTTCTCACGCCCTCCGTGGGGATATAGAAAACACGAGTTAATTTTGGCCAAAGTAAATAAAATATTGCTCCAGTCACATGGTGACCTCAACAGTTCTTGAATATCTGTCAAGAATGTTATGGAATTTAATGATAACTTTTTCTGTTCATTTAGAAAGGTTCTCATCTAATACCGCCATGCTCATGACAGATATTCAACAACTGTTGATATCACCATGGGAAGAAAATTAAACTTTGTGTTTTTGCTGGAGCAATATTTTATTTATTTTGGCAGGAAAAAAGTTTTGCTAAGCTTATAAAAATTATAAAAGCACCACCCTTAACTCGCATTCCCTCCATCACCACCTTAAATGAATTTAAGTTTGTAATAATCACTTGATTAAATGGTCACATGGTTTAGACGTCACACTCACATTAGACTCGACTGTCAATGAAGAAATGTTCGTGGTTCAAATCTCGGTCAAGTGTACTGATGTTACTTTTTGTTAAATGGTTTCCCACTCTTCCTTCATGCAAATGCTATTACATATTCTCTAAACCTTAAGCCTATTTTATCCTCACCATCATAGTGCATATGCGGATAGCTAGAATGGGTGGTAAATCATAGTAAACATTCAAAAAAACTATTCAATCACTATAGTTCTACTAGGAGTATAAAAATACCCAAGTTTTCCTAATATTTATTTTAGAAATTTGTGATATTATACAAAAAACAAAAGTGGAACTATAAGTTAGTGCAAAGTTTTTCCTATTCTCTAATTGAGTTTATTAGGTTAAAACTTATTTTCTTTAATATAAAACGTGATTAATTTCAAATTTGAATATAAAATAAAGTAGGCAATATTTAATACTGAAAACGTACGTTTGTTTATTTTTTATGTTAATTGTGGTTCAAGTTATATTTGTTAATATAAGTTCAAGACTCTAAGAGTGTGTGAACAGTTGATAGTTTTGCTACGTGAGTGAACGCTTAGTAATTTTTAGATAAATATAAGAATCTTGGTGTGCCTTCACATGTAGTTTTACTTGCTCACCCGTGCGCAGTCTAATAGCGATAAGGTATACTCTCTCAACTGGCTCCTGCTATATTTGGTCAATAGGTGAACGTTTCTTCTCAGATTTAAGATGGAAACTTTTTCAAAGTTCCGATAACACTGACGCGCAATCCATTTTCGTTACTAAAACAGCGATGTAAAAAAAACTCTGTGGTCAAACACAACTTTTGTCGTTGTTTGATAAAAGGACTTTTGTTGTAAAATAAACACAAAGGCCCTTATATGGGATGAAAGCAGTGCTTTAAATGGTTGGAAGTAATTTATTTTTGAAAGCAACTTGCTTGAAATTAATTCTATTTGATATTAAAAATAACGGATGAAGAAAAAAAAGTTAATTTAGGACGGAAATGTTTTATTTTTATGGCTTCCCTTCAAGTCTCTCTGGGTTAAATATTAATTGTTTTATGAATTTTCAAATATTAACTATAGCTTTGATTAAGATTGTTTATTAAGCTCTGTAAATTTTATATTTGATATTACATGATCTTATTTTTTAATTTATTTTTTCGCCACTTCTCACTGCTCATATGAGTAAATATGAGGAAATTAACATTTAGAGGAAATGTACCCGCATTTGTGTGGAGGTAGAGTGGGAAACCCTATAGTTACAAACATCTGCAGGAAATTCTGTTGAGATTCGGGCTTTTTTATTTAGCAATGCGTCTTACTACCCGTTCGGGTTATACGTCATTCGAGCGTTGATCTCCCTGTTATTGGCACAAAAGACTAAATGAATGAGACGTCTAGTCCGCGTGACTAACCACTCGGGGCCTCAATGTGTTAAACAATACACTGGCTAGGTCCATTGAGGCTTGTTTTACTAATTGATCGCGCAATCTCGTATAGTCTCACATGTAACAGTATTCCCCGCTTACGACACAAAGTCTCTTGCCTCAGTAATTTCTGTGTGTGGATCCAATAAGTATTGATGACAACAATATTTATTTTTAATTACGGGGTATTTAACTTGCACGCTTATCATGATCCATGTCTTTCCACCCATCTAGATTATACGGATATTTTCGCTAATAGAGTAGAAATAAGGTGCGTAGAATTTATAGGAAGTATACCCACATCGGTGACCTGGCGGTCTAGGGGTAAGGTGTCAGACTTCTGTGCTGGCGGCCGGGGTTCAATCCTCGATCCCGACACAAATTTATCTAGTTACCAAACCCTTCCTCCACCTCTGACAAGACATCTTGTGAATGTGGGGAATGACAGGCCTCCACCGTGGTTCGGATCCCACGTTAAGCTGTAGTTCCTTCATTTCATCTCACAATCACATTACCATTACACATTGGCGTAAGTGCTTATAACCCGAACGGGTAGTAAGACGCGGTGCTAATAATAATAATAATAATAATAATAATAATAATAATATACCCATATCTACGTGGAGGGCGAGTAGAGTCGATTCGTGACTTAGTGGAGTTAGCTGACAACAGAATATTTTTATTGCAAACATTTGTTGAAAGTAACTAATGCCAACCAGTGTGAACATTATTATTTTATTAGATATTATCAATCAAAAGTGTTAATGGACGCTTCTGATAATCTTTCCTTAAATATTACTGAATATTTTTTCCCGTAACTTATTAAAAGAACAAAATGTATTAATAAAACTACTATGTCCTTTTTGTTTTGTGGTTTTGACAACAATAGCTATTATGTGCAAGTAAAAATAAATTAAAACATTTTATATTCACACTTATATCGTCTTAGGCCACCAAAATAAATTTAATGTGCTTTCATAACTTATAGGAAAAGTCATACAAAATATTAGTTTCAAAATAAAATCTTTTTATTGTATAAACAGATACGCATAGACACAACCGAACATGGCCTGTATGACGTCATCATCGGCCTTCTTTTAGTCTGTCTCACTATTATAATTTATGAAGAGAAAGCAGCCTTTTAGAAGCTCTCGTTTGTAAAGCATGTTCAAGTGAACAACAGACGCCACAAAAAAGAAACACCCCAAAGGTTATTTTCATAAGTTCATGTTTCAATTATGTAAAAATTGTTATAAGAAAAAAAATATAAATGATAACCAATGGTTTGTTGTGAAAGTTATAACTGAGTAGAATGACAATTAAATATATGGTCTGACAGATTTTATATATATATATATTTTTTTTGTTTTTGTAATTTTGCACTGCGGTCTTACTACCCGTTCGGGTTATACGCTTAAGTACTAATTACGCTAATGGATTAGGATTTGTGAAGGTTGAATTAGAGTAACTGAACCTACATTTGCGTGGAGGAGAGTAGAAAACCACTTAGGAAAATCCAACCCCAGTCCACCCGATCGAGATTCGAACCTCGATCTCCCCGTCCTCAGCAGTCGAGCTCAACAAGACAAGCGCGTTAGCTAACTACGCGAATGGACACATGAGAGTATATTTGGTAGATTTTTCTGACTGTCACCACCATTCCAGTGGCGAATCGACTTTACATTCGGTGAAGGCTTGAATTCCAACTCCCTATCACCGACGAACGAGGCAAGACAATATTGACTCCCTTGTCCGCGTGCCCACTGTTATATGTGGAAGCAACTTAATCTGGAATTATCTCTATGTTATGATATTGGAATATTACCCGGAACTATATGATAGGAACACAGTTATATTCCAGGTGATCTAAAAAGAATTATTTTGTCTATTTATTCGTCCTATTACCCAAATGCTATCTATTATTTTATATAAAATGTTTAAAAGTTGTGTAATAAAATTATGCTATACTAGGTTAAGTTATGTGTAAGTCATTTGTTTATAGATTTCCGTTTACTCATTATTGGCTGGAATATACTTCCCCTCAATTTAGTGTTCCATCCTCCAATAGAATTATTGTGTAATCCTTTAAAATTCATTCATCCAGCCGACCTCCGTTATTTAGCTTTGGCTGTAGTATTTTGTGACAAGTATCCTAATTAGAGTCTAGGACTCAAACACTAGTGTTTTAATAATAAAACACTTAAAAGTGTACTCTATAACAACAGATATACATCAGCACGTGACTTAGCCTAACTCAACCTCTGATAAAATAACTGATATTTCACACCAAGCCTTTTTTTCTTGGAATTGTAATTCTGAGTATTATTAGCACCGCGTCTTACTACCCATTCGGGTTATACGCACTTACGTTAATGTGTAATGGTAGGGTGATTGTGAGATGAAATGGAGGACCTACAGCTTAATGTGGGATCCGAACAATGATGGAGGCCTGGCATTTACACATTCACAAGTTGTGATTAATACAGTCTTGTCAGAGGTGAAGGAAGGGTTTGGCAATCTGATAAATCTGTGCCGTGACCGAGTATTGAGCCCCGGACCCCCAGAATAGAAGTCTGACACCTTATTCCCAGACCGCCAGGTCACCGGCTTGTAGAGTAATTCATTGACCGACATTTTTATTGAACCAAGGCCATAAACACTTATGGTCAACCACTAGCTACTCGTTCACGGAAAAAATACATTAGCGAAATATATTATTATTATTATTAGCACCGCGTCTTACTACCCGTTCGGGTTATACGCACTTACGCTAATGTGTAATGGTAGGGTGATTGTGAGATGAAATGGAGGACCTACAGTTTAACGTGGAATCCGAACCACGGTAGAGGCCTGGCATTCCCAACATTCACAAGATGTCTTGTCAGAGGTGAAGGAAGGGTTTGGAAATCAGATAAATCTGTGCCGGGACCGAGGATTGAACCCCGGCCGCCAGCACAGAAGTCTGACACCTTACCCCTAGACCACCAGGTCACCGACATTAGCGAAATATAAATACTTTGGGTCTCGTGTAGTGGTGCACGATTGCACATAGATGGTTTTTATCTTCGATTCACAATATTAATTTTCCACATGATAAAAAAACAAGACAAAAGGCAATTTTGTGTTATAACTTAACCAAGAGGAAAACTGTTAGCGAATGATACGTCCTTTTAAACGCGATCATAAATACTTCAAGTGCATGAACGCCCGTAACTAATTTTTCTGAAAGTAAATTGTGTTCGTATTTTCTAAAAATATATATATATTTTTAATTTACAATCTCATAAAATTTCACCTAAAGTGTTTCTGTAGCCGTTCCCTTGAAATATAGAAGAAATATTTTAACCTTAAGCCACATTAGCATTTTTAGTGGTTGATACTAAAAAAAAAATTCTCAAGTGGACTCACTAAAAATAGGTCCTTGTAAAGTTGGAAAATATTACACATCTCCTAACGTGGTACCGATGGACACTTCCTTGTTCTAGTTTGGACTGGCTCCAACGTATGGCGATGAACTTCCGAGATGGGCTCCTTTTTTTAAGGGTGGGGAGGGAGGTCACATCTGCTTTTCAGCAGTTTTTGTTTCCGAATCTTGGAAATGTTCCACGAAGGAAAATCTTACAGAGTTTCGTATATTTTTTTTGAATTGGAAGTCTAGTCAAACAAACAGCATCATGTTTCAAGATAAGAGAACTAGTACTTTTGACCCGAACGAATATAGTGGTTTGACTCTTGACCTTGAAGTTCGCCGTTAAATCCTTGCCAGGGACTCAAAGTAACTTTCCATCTTATACAGACAAATGCTGGTGCATTTCATATAACATTATCACTTCTTAACCTGTTTTACTAACCATAGTTAGTACTAGCCATACACGTTCAAACTTCCTTTCCACAACGGTCACTCGCTAGTCTGACGGCATTAGACTGTCCAGTGTCACACACGCACATACCACACGGTCTGTATAAAGTTCGTTCACGATAGCTTTTTACCTGGATGACAGTTAGAAAATCATATGTTTAGGTTTTGGGTTGCCAACACTTGTAAAAGATCACTGTTTTGTTATAAATGTAAATACCTGTTATATATTACATATATAACAGGTATTTACATACATATATATTATTATATTATTATTATATAACAGGTATTTACATACATATATATTATTATATTATTATTGTTATAAATGTAATTACCTGTTATATATTACATTTAAAATAACGTAAACTTAAGTTTTCTCATACTATTTCATTTTTTTAAATAATTTCTTTTTATCCAACTCGAAACAATATTTTAAACATAATTAAAAGTACTTATTTTTCGTTTTGGAACGTTACTGATGTTGTGTAATATAGTGCACACATCAATATATTTTAATACAGGCATCGTATTTACTTGGAAAAGATAAAATTGTTTCATTTTTTTATATACAATAAATGATTTTATGATTATTTATCTTATTTTGAAATATTTAACTGAATAAAATATTTTCATCAACTGCGTGTCTGCATCATTGTAAAAAACTTGTTTACCGTCATGTTCAACCATATGGTTTAAATTCGTCGATCGCCATTTTGAAGATATGTTCGTTAGAAGCTTTTGTGAAAGTGGTGTGAATATTTTTTTAAAGTGGAATAAAACGATAAATAAATTTTGTGTCCGTCCTCAAATAAATAATAAATAATATTGGCCTAAATTACGGCGGTTAACTATCACAATAATATATACCATCTGTTTTCATTACAGTCATCCAAAGTGATAGATGTCAGCTGTTAGCGTAGTGATATATTAGGGATTACTTCTAGTAACATTTCGAGCTGTCATCCAGGTAAACTTAGGTCGTGAATGAATTATAGATCACTCTCCTTCAGCTGGTGTTGTGTTGAGCGATATCTGCGTGCCTTAAGAATATGCTAATGCTTTCTTATTTGGTTTGTTTCAAATTTGAAAGCGTTTTAGAGGTTAAAAAAAATTGTTTTTGTGGCAATGGGTGGGGCAAAAAAAAAAAAAGTAATGTTGCAGCTGCAATAGCGGTTATATGCCTACTGAACAAACTAAAATGAAACAGAGGAAAGTCTGGATCAAACACTGTCTTTTAAAACGTGACAAATTCTCGCATATGAGGGTTAAACACTCAACACACGACACGTCTGAGATGCCTGAATGCAGTATGGGACCAGAAACACGTGGTGCAGCGCACGCGCGACCTCAAATCTGTTAACCATTGTTGATGAAAGCCAAAAACGCTCATACTAAAGTAAAAACTTCTATTACATCAGTTAACGGTTTCCTAACCCGATTTGACGTACTTTGGTTTGACAAACATCATCCAACTTCAAGATCCCACACAAGCTTAAATATTCGACCCAGTCAGACTAAAACAAGTGTTTATCAGACAATGGTCTGAGCGCTTTAGTTCAGAGTAATCTCCTACCCACATCGGTGGCCGCATAGTATAAGGTGTCACTCTCGCAATAGACTAGACTGCTGGTGATGGGGAGATCGAGGTTCAAATCTTTGATCACGTTACATTAGCTAAGTGGTTAGAGCATCAGAAGACAAGCCTAAGAAACACTGGTTTGATTCCGGGTGATGCTGTTTACTAATTGTATAAGGTTCGTCGACATATTTAATTAGTGAATAAATATACGGGTGTAAGTCTACTTGTTATTTACTATGTGTATTATCCTAGATTGTTAATGTGTGTGTCGTATGTTAGTTTAGTTTTTTTATTTATCCCTTAAAACACCCCAATAAAAATTAAAGTGGAGCTGCATGTTGTTTTACTTTTAAGTGAAGATTAATTTTTACTCTGGGCATTGCAGATAACATTAATAGATTGCGACACATGTCCTTATTAATATAATGACAAAATGTCTCCAAGAATGTTTCATTTTACGCATTATACTGTTCACACTTAATTTATATTCGCACTTAATTTAGATTTGATTAAAACTGACTGAACCACGTTCAATTTGATTATGTTAGAATTTGTTGGCTTTTTATTTACGAGCGTGCTTCAGAAGATGAGCTTCCTTGTCACATTACATTATTTTGTTTAAAAATTAACTTGATCAAAACTATACTGTTTATTAAATGGAAGTGAAATATTCAATATATATAGTGGGCCCGAAACCATTAGCCTATAAAAAAAGGTGTCCAGCGACCTGGAAAACAAGGAAAAGTCAGGAAATTTGATCAAATTTCTGGAATTTTCACATAGTCACTAAAATAATAGGCCTGCGTTACGTTCATTTACGATAATCAACTGTCAAAAACATTTTTCTTTACTGCGAATTTCTTTTAGTACAGCTGTCCATCTTGAATATACTAATCTCAATTCTCAAAGTCAACATGGGATTTTCATCTAATCTTTCCAACCCTCTCTCGTGTATCCACCCAAAGTTGAGTCATTAGTTCATTAGCCCATGTAAGGCGATCATTTAATGCCTCAATATGATCTAACTCAAATATAACTTGGAATGCACGACCCAACGCTTGCATTAGGCTGACATCCTTTTACCCCTTCATAGAGTGTTACAATTTCAAAATATTTATGTGTCTAAGAATATTATTACATTAAGTTGAGATCTTAATACAAAAATGTTTATAATATAGTGATCAGAAAAGTTGGAAATTGGTTCTAGAAAACCTGGAAAAGTCAGGGAATGTTAAAATACAGTTTGGCTGGACATCCTGTATTAGTAATTGGGAAATTAACACTTTAATTGAAAAGTAAATATTGACTAACCAAATAAATGCAAACTACATACTACACCTTTTCACTTTTTTGAGCTTCACCGGACGTCAAGCAAACCGCAGCAGGTTGTCCATCACTTTCCTTCGCATGGATAGTCTAATTATTTCCATTCCACCCTGTATAATCACAATCCTTGATATAATAAAGAATTACATAGATTAGATATTTTCTGATGAAACCCGCCTCGGTGGCGTAGTTGGCTAACGCGTTATACGTGTTGAGCTCGACTTCTGAGGACGGGGAGATCGAGGTTCGAATCTCGGTCGGGTGAACTGGGGGTGGTTTTTCCTA
Source organism: Timema cristinae (assembly GCA_039000515.1). Taxonomy (NCBI): domain Eukaryota; kingdom Metazoa; phylum Arthropoda; class Insecta; order Phasmatodea; family Timematidae; genus Timema; species Timema cristinae. The sequence goes on along the minus strand of JBCFYV010000003.1, from coordinate 34,130,735 downwards.
AATGGTTTTCCACCCTCCCTCCACGCAAATGCGGGTTTACTTCCTCTAATTCGACCTTCTCAATTCCTAATCCATTAGCGTAATTAGTACTTAAAGCGTATAACCCAAATGGGTAGTAAGACGCGGTGCTAATATTATTTTTTATTTTTACTGATAACCGTTTCACGGGATTTTTTTTTAATATACTTTAATTGATTTGGTTCCAATTTGTAGTATTTCACTTTTAGCAGAGACATTATTTCAAACAATTCTGCGTGATAATTTTTTCTTATTTTACTATAGCTATGAATAAAAAAAAAACCTATGTCAAGAAATATTGAAAATAGTTCGTTGGAGCGTAAATGGCCGTTAAGGTCAAAGTATATCAAGTTGTTGAGCGAAGTTATAGCTCGCTTCGCTTGACGGTAGAAAAGTTACTGACCCTATCAGAACGTTTGAAAGTAACGATGACCAATCAGCGAGTGCAAGGTGAGGTTACATTTCTTTCTTTTTTTTCTTTTTTTTTTTTTGTATCGCGAGTAAATTTCAACATGTAAGTCTAGTGTAATATGACGGGTCATATAGCGTATGAGATGGTAGCAGGGGGGCGCCGTGGTCTAGTGGGGTGGAAGGGGGAGGGGGCTCGTAAACCTTGTTGAGAGGGCGCCCCATAGTGGCCCCGGCAGGAGGTCTACTGGTAATTGTTGTAAATCACGAGGAACAATAACCCGACCGCAAGGGGGTCATAGCGGCACAACTCCCCCAGAGCGTGTGTGGCCCAACTTACACATTAAACACATACCATACACATAATCATCATTACGCTAAGATCGCATCTATCTGGGGGTGGGGGTAATGAAGCTTGCGTAACGCCTTGTTCTCCACTTAACCTGATTAAAGAATACTAGTAGCTATATATCTATATCAGGGGTGACCAACATGTTGCTCACGGACCACCTGGTCGATAGTTTACATATTCTTTATAAGTAATTATTAGACTATTTAATCTTATTATTATAATTTTTTTGCTCCGCGTCTTACTTCCCCTTCCGGGCTATACGTATTTCACCATACTGGTTAAGTAGGGGCGAGGAAGGTATAATTTATAGGAAATGTGCCCGCATTTACGTTGAGAGATATTGGGAAACCACTAAGTAAAACGTACCCTAGTAGATACACCTATACCTACCGGTTTTATATAAATCTTATTAATAAAAATGAATGGCTAAATGTGTTGCTAACCGCAAAACTCGAGAATGGCTGGACCAATTTGGCTAATTTTTTTTCTCTAATATTCGTTGAAGTCCGAGGAATGTTCTTATGAAGAGAAAAATGGGAAAAATTGCGCTGAAAATGTAAAAACCACATTTTTCCTTTTCCTATTCAAACTGTTCCTAGCTGTCAATTCTAGGGATGGCGAACTGAGATAGATTAATCGAAGAATCGATTTTTTTGGGTCGTGAAGATCGATTTGAGCAATGAATCGATTAAGTGAATCAATCTCCGACACCTTAAAATCGACTTTCAATTCATTTACTTACTGTTTCGTTTTATTCAAATAAAACAAGAGTACCAAACCATAATATAAAGAAAAAAAACATTTGAAATCGAATTAGTAACTTTGAGTGCATCCGTAGATTTGACACTTTTTCTTTATGAACGTAACCTTAAAATTAAGAGTACCAAACCATAATATAAAGAAAAAACCATATACAATTTGACTTTGACAGTTTTTCAGTAGATTCTCAATTTGTGCATGTTATTTTCTTTGTTGTGTTTAATCTTCGCTTCTCAATCGACACATTTACTTATTGTTTCGTTTTATTCAAATAAAACAAAAGAGTACCAAACAATAATATAAAGAAAAAACATTTGAAATTTAATTAGTAAATTTATAATTATGAACTTAACCTTAAAATTAATATAAACTACATGAATGATCCGTAGATTTGACACTTTCTTTTTCTAAGATATACAGGTTGAAGTTCCTCTATTTATCTTTGGTTGATTGGTTTATTTTGTGTATGTTTACATTTATAACAAAAGTAATAAACCTGTCTTTTTAATTCACAGATACAAGGCCAAATAAATCACCGAGAAGGTTTACTGTTGCCGGTGTCAGATGGCGACTACAAATTCCTGCAAATTTATTTCATGGGCAATTCAATACAAGAAATTGATCTGCGTTGTGCACATAACAGTTAAATGAATAGGTCTATTGTAGAAGAATTACAAACTTTCTTTCATCAACACAATCAGTTGATTACATTGTTCAAAACTGCACTTGATCTCATACCATATGATAATCACAAAATTGTAATCAGAGCTGATAAAACTCTTGTGGGCCAACATTTCAAGACGTTTCAATGCACCAACAATGGGTGAAGTTGCCATTGTTATAGTTGGAGAAAATTTGGAAGCCCGTGATATTGGTTTACATCGCCGGAATGATCAGTTACAGCGTGTGTATGAAACATACCGCTCATATGATGCGCTACAATATCCCATCATGTTTTGGCAAGGTGAAGATGGTTATCACTTCTCAATCAAGATTATAAATCCCCTTACAGGTAATTACAAATTTGGTTTAGCAATGGAGATTTTGTATCAGCTATTATATGTATTACATGCAAGTTCAATCACTGTCATTAAAACAATAATTTATTTACAGGTGCCGAATTCAACAAAAAAAGTCAGTTCATTGAACCATTATTCATACCGCCTGATGGTTCGTGAAAATGAAGACAATCACATCTTGAAATGTCGGCGATTATTTCACCAATATGCTGTTGATATATATGTAAAAATTGAAACAGAGCGATTGATATTCATCAGGTTGAACCAGACCAAACTCCGTTCTGAAGAGTATATTCACATTCGAGGTGTGATTAATACTGATGGAAATGCAGAGAATGTCGGCCGGATGACAATTCTTCCAGCAACATACGTCGGAAGTCCTCGACATATGCATGAATATGCTCAAGATGCCCTGTCGTATGTTCGTCATTATGGCACAGCAGATTTACTTATCACATTCACGTGCAATCCGCAGTGGATAGAAATCAAACTTGAGTTATTCCCTGGTCAATCACCCATTGATCGCCATGACATTAGGGCAAGAGTCTTCAAACAAAAGTTGAAATCTTTAATGGATTTCATTGTGAAACATAGCGGGTTTGGCGAGACGCGCTGCTGGATGTATTCTGTGGAGTGGCAGAAACTTGGATTGCCTCATGCACATATTCTGATTTGGTTGGTTGAAAAGATAAGACCAAATGAAGTTGATGAAGTGATATCAGCTGAAATCCCTGATGTACAAGTAGAGCCAGAATTGCATTAAGTAGTTATAAAAAACATGATTCATGGTCCCTGTGGAACACTTAATCAAAATTCACCGTGTATAGTGGATGGTAAATGTTCGAAGCTTTAGCCACGGGCATTAGTAGCAGAAACAATTACCGGAAATGATGGTTATCCACTGTATCGTCACCGATCGACTGCAGACAACGGAAGGTCAACAATTGTCAAAGTTAATAAACAAGACATTGAAATTGATAATCGTTGGATTGTTCCATATTCACCGATCCTATCAAAGACTTTCAAGGCGCAAATTAATGTTGAATCTTGCCATTCCGTGAAATATATCAAATACATTTGTAAATATGTAACCAAAGGAAGTTACATGGTTGTGATTGAAGTTGGTGCAGAGAATTCCAATGATGAAGTTACCCAATACCAAATGGGCCGGTATGTTAGCAGTAATGAAGCAATTTGGCACATTTTTTCTTTTCCCATTCATGAATGACACCCCACTGTTGTTCACTTAGCCATACACTTAGAAAATTGTCAAAGAGTATATTTCACGGCACAGAACGCATTACAATGAGCTGTTCAACCACCATCTACAACCTTGACAGTTTTTTTTAAATGTGTCAGAATGATGATTTCGCCCGAACACTGCTATACTCCGAAATGCCAAAATATTATACTTGGAATCAATCCACAAAGAAATGTCAACCACGGAAACAAGGAAAACCAGTTCCAGGTTACTCAAATGTATATTCCACCGATGCAATAGGTCGAATTTATTCAGTCCATCCAAGCAACGATGAGTGTTTTTATATGCGATTGCTATTAGTCAATGTTCGAGGCCCAACATCATTCCAACAGTTACGAACTGTTAATGGTGAATTGTGTGGCTCTTACAGAGAAGCCTGTCAACGTTTGCAACTGTTAGAAAATGACGCTCATTGGGATCAAACTATCAATGATGCTATAATTTCTTCGCAAGCTCATCAAATACGTACATTGTTTTCTATAATTATATCAACATGCTTCCCATCAAAACCAATTGATTTATGGATCAAATACAAAAATGATATGTGTGACGATATCTTGCATCAAATGCGCATTAGAACAGGAAATCCAAATTTACAAGTCAGTGAATAAATTTACAACGAGGTGTTAATATCAATTGAGGACATGTTCTTGATGATGTCAAACAAAGTATTATCTCAATTAGGCATGGCCGCACCCAATCGCCCGATGCACGACGCTTTTAATCAAGAGCTGCAACGAGAAAAACTGTACGACCTCGATGCTTTAAGAGAATCAGTCCGAATAAATCTTCCGCTGTTGAACCAACAACAAAAGTATGTATTTGATACTCTTATGGAATTTGTACATGATGGAACTGGAGGGATTTACTTCTTGGACGCTCCCGGTGGTACAGGAAAAACTTTTTTGATTTCTTTGATCTTAGCAACAATTCGCTCACACAATGAAATTGCACTCGTACTTGCTTCATCAGGCATTGCAGCTACATTGTTGGAAGGTGGTCGAACAGCCCATTCAGTGCTAAAATTGCCGTTGAATATGCTAAGCAACGAAATTCCGATCTGCAACATTTCGAAGAACTCTGCAATGGCAAAGATTTTGCAGCAATGTAAATTGATAGTGTGGGATGAATGCACGATGGAACATAAAAAGTATTTGGAGTCATTAGACCAAACCATGCAAGATCTGCGGAACAATCAAAACCGATTTGGTGGTGCGATGATTTTGTTAGCAGGAGATTTTCGTCAAACATTGCCAGTGATTCCACGGTCAACGCCAGCTGTTGAACTTAATGCATGTTTAAAGTCCTCCGTTTTGTGGAAACACGTAAAAATACTAAATTTAAGCAAGAATAATATACGTGTCGAGTTGCAAAATGATTGATCTGGAGAAATATTTTCAAAACAACTCATTGACTTAGGTAATGGCAACTTCACTTTAGACTCTTTCACTGGCTGCGTTACCTTTTCTGACAAATGTTGTCAGGACTGATTCAAAAACCGAACTCATTCAAAAGGTGTTCCCAAACGTTACTCAAAATTACAGATATCATATTTGGTTGAGCGAACAAGCTATATTGGCTCCCAAAAACATGGATGTAAATGAATTAAATTTCAAATCAATGAAATTGCCAGTGAATGATACTACAAATCTGATTCGCATAACAATATGTCTTCACATCACGATTTGAACTATGATTGCAGGATTGCATCACATTCAATTCAAGTCGGATCGTAATCAAATGTTGCGAATATCAAACAACGCGTTTGAAACGCACACGGTAACGTGAAACAATACTGAAACGTGATCGAAGCACCATTGGAAATGAGAAGACGTTGATACCACGCATCATTCGACTGAATAATTTGATTAACCTATTTATTTGCTTATGGACATAATAATCAAGCAAGTGCGGTATAATCTTGAACCATGTCTCGCATCCAATTTCCGGGGAAAAGTTTTTTAAATCAAAAAAATACGTGTAATAAAGCATTAAATGAAAATATCATTAACAACATTTATTAAGTATTCAGTGTCGAAATAGAAAAATGAATTATAAGTATGTTGTTATATTATGAACATTAAAAATAAAGAAAAGCATATTAACATTATACAAATATATTGTTATCCCACGTAATTATTTGATAGTAAAGAAATAAGTATCCTCTGAATACGTTTATAAGTAAAAATCCCAACATATTGGGGACGGTATAGTATCAAAACCAGTATCTGTTCTGTGCACATTTTGAAAACAATGATGTACGTCAGTAATATCAAAACTTATAAAAGCAACGAATAAAAACTTGACCAGAAAAGATTAAGTTTGAGAATGCACACCATAATTTTGAAGAGTTTGTCGGTGATGTATACATTATAATAATAAAAAGCAATTAAAATTATACAAATATATTGTTTATCCCACGGTAATTATTTGATAGTAAATAAATAAAGTGATCACTCTGAAATACGTTTATATTTGTTTAAATTACACATTTGTGACGGTATAGTATCAAAAAACCTATCTGTTCTGGTGAACATTATTGAAAACTAATGATGTCGTCATGATATGTGCACTTTATAAGCGACGTCATCACCAGAACTTGACCAGAAAAGATAAGTTTGTGGGACTGCCACAGTCCAATAACTTTTGACAGAACGACGTCTGTCGGGTGAGCTAGTATATTATAATTATAAATATCACTTTAAAAATACTGAACCGTCAGCCTATGGCCTGGGTTCAATTAATATATTTTTCCACCAACTGCTGGTTAGGACTATCGTAGCCCCACTAAAATAAATGTGAACAAAAAAATGTATATATTGCGCTTCTTTTTGCATTTAACGCTAAGCAAAAATTATCGAACATTGAAAACTTTTACTTTTCCTGGTATTTTACACAAAATCAAAACCATTTAAAATTTAGTTTTTAACTACTGCGTTAAACATCATTGCTATTAATGGCTTAAGATAAGGATCAGGGCTTACAAAGGTCGTTCCAGAGCAAGTGGACCAATATTAATGTGGAAAAATGATGAAAAATATATAGGTATTATTTTAATCACTGCATCTTACTACCTGTCCAGATTATATACATGTTTAATAATTACTATACTGGGGTAGAAATGAGGAAGGAAGAATTTTATAGGTGATCTACCCGCATGTGCGTGGAAGGGGAGTGGGAAACCTCTTAGGGAAAACCACCCTAAGTATACCCGACCGGTATTTGAACCTCAATCTCCCCGTAATCAACAGGTGAGAACACAGAGTGATGCTTTAGACCGTTCAATCAAATGAGGGAAATCTCCTCTCAATACACCTGGCTGAGATTTGAACCTCAACCTTCTCGTTGCCGGCAAGCCACTGTATTGGGAGACTGACGCCTTAAACTATATGTGAGTAATATATATGGCTTGAATGTCTTTTTAATTTAAATAAAAGTTCTAAGAAATATTATTATCACATTTATGATGATATTGACCCGCGATACGGCGCCAATTATGTTGATATGGTATTATATTGAGATATTGCCCTGTAGTTGATCACTATTTATAATGATATCGGGGTTTTATTGAGATGGTGATGCGTGTTTGCGTTACTGTGCACTTATCACACGATTATGTGATCTGAGTGTATTTGATACTTATAAATATGAAATTAGAAAGAATTTTGATGTTGCACACTTTTTATTTAACTGACTACACCGTCTGTACTGAATATATGATATTAAATGATACAGTTTTTGTTAATTTACGCATTGTTTTTCTGTGATATTACACGTTCCGCGTTTTGAGTACTGTGTGCTGTGTAGAATTGTTATATTACCAAGCTCTCTATGGATTTGCCTCCGTGAGGCTGTTGCCCGACCCAGAATCTCAAAATTGACAGAAGCACCAGTCTAGTTCATCTTAGAAAGAGCTGATTTATTGTTTTAGTACCGAGTCACTGTAGTGACTCTTAACCTCGTGAATGGTTAATTAACCACCTGATGAGTGAAACCAATGAGATGAAGCTGTAAGAAAATTACAGAAGTATTAATACATCTTACACTAGGAGATGATAAATGGTGATTGTGAGTGATTGCAGGATCAAAAAAGGAGAAGAATATTTAAAATTACTATCAAGAATGTGTTATCTGAAGTTGAGGGTCTTTGGAAATAACATATGATAAATAATCGAGAGCACATATCTTTTTAATCGATGAAATTATGCGCTGTGTCTCAAGCATAGGAAGGATTTTTTTTTTGAGGGGGGGGGGGGGATAAGGTCGGTTGGTATAGTAGGAATGATCGCTTGTAGGTGATAGCGTAACGTGAGTCCGGGAATGGAATTGGAAGGATTTTCTTTTTGGGATTTGGTCCGGAGGTGATAGATACATTTCCATTCCCCATCTGGGGCCGACAACGGCACCAGTATTATCCTCTGACTCGTAAAAAACCTAGTCTGTTACCCCAGTGGCGTCCGGCCGTGACAAAGGTAGTAATAGCATGAAATGTACGATTTATCCGTGAAGGTCGGGTTTAGGTTTGGATTGAGGATAGGTGGGTGGTGAGGTTGTCGGCGATTCTGCTGGTGGTCTGGCGAAGTGATTGTCAAGTGCTGGTAAATTTTTATTCTACTAGGAATGTTACATCTAGAGTTTTTTTTTATGTTTTATACATTTTTTTTCTTGTAGGATTATCAACTAGGGATTTTATAATTTTTTGAATATTTTTTAGTTTTTTTTATGTTTTAGGTTATATTAGACATTTATATAGAATATATAGTTGCTCAACTACGCTATCCTGGGTCGTTTACGGTGTCGGGGTTCAGTCGGGTCGTATTGTCAGTCCTCTAACAAGTTCGTTCTTGTGCGTTTCAGTCTGGTCGTAGAACTTTTTGTTTCTGTCCTGGTAGATTTATTGTAATTGGCGGTAGTTTGTCATCGTGTGTAGGTCGGTATTACTAGTGCGTCTGGGTTTCCCCTGTGAGTGTCCTGAATATTTTGTTCTGTATCATCTGAAGTTTGCGAGTGTTAGTTTTGGAGGCATAGCTCCATACTACACAATTATAAAGGATGATGGGTTGAATTATTTGCTTGTATAGTAGTATTTTAGTGGGAATTGTGAGCTGCCCTTCTTTGAACAGTGAGTACAGTTGTATGAATCTAGCCATTACTTTACTATTAGTCTTATCTGTATGACTCCTCCAGGTGAGTGTCCTATCTATTGTGATTCCAAGGTACTTGACTTCGTCTTGGAGTGGGATCTCTGTGTCGAATAGGGTGAGTGGGGTGGGGAGCAGTTTCCTACCTTTGGCTAAGATTAGGGCTGCTGATTTAGGGGTATTTACTTTAATTCTCCAGTTTGGGAGCCAGTCCTAGAGGAGGAGGAGGTATCTTTACATAGCAAGTGATGCATAGTTTATGTTTCTATTGGCTACATACAGCATGGTATTCTCGGCAAAATGTGTAACCTGAACATGATCGTGGGTGGGAATGTCTGCTACATAAATGTTATATAAGTGTGGTGCTAGTGATGAACCCTGCGGTACCCCTGCTTTAATTTTTGTGCCTGCGATCTCTTGCCGTTCATAACCACCTGGAACGTACGCCGTCTGAGGAAGCTGGCTATCAAGAAGATTGACCATTTTGGGTAGTTGAATTTTATTAATTTCTGAATAAGTCCAAGTTGCTAAGCTTTCTCGACGTCTAGGAAGATAGCTATTACGTATTTATTTTCTTTAAATGCGTCATTTACTGATTCTACTATGTTTATTGTGGGATGGGTGGTGGAATGGTTTCTAAATCCAAACTGAAGGTTTGGAATAACACCTAGCCTATCGTTTATTATTTTCAGTCTTTTGAGAATTAGTCTCTCATATACTTTACTCAAGGTCGTTAGTAAACTTATCGGCCTTCTGTTCTGAGGGAACATCGGGTCCTTTCCAGGTTTGGGGATTGTCATGACCCTAGCCAGCTTCCAGTCAGCCGGGAAATAGCAGAGCGTCAGTAGTGAGTTTAGTAAAGCCAATAGCGCTGTTACCGCTCTCCCTGCATTTGTTTTAAAATCTCGTTAGCCAGGTAGTCGTGTCCTGGCTAATTTTTCCTACGTAGGTCCTTTATAGTGGTGGTGAGCTCGTCCAGGGTGATTACCTCTACCCTGGTGTAGTTCGGTTCTTTCAGATAGTCCCTAAATGTATTCGGTCACTCCTTCTAATAGTATCATGAGTTTTTCATTCTTGTCGGTCGCCTCTCTGGGTCTAGTTAGGTATGGTCTGAAGTGTGTGAGAATTTTGAAGATCTTCAGGTCCTTGAGTAGGTTGATAAGTTCTTTTATATCTGAGAGTGGGGAAGTGGTGTTTTCTTGTTGTGGTCGTCTGTTGTGCCCGATCGTAACATCGGTATAGGTGCGGTAGATGGATGCGGCCTCTACGAATTGTTTAGCTGATGGGCCCGGGAGTGGTTGGTTGTTTGGAGGGACGATTTGGCGGGTGCACGGGATAGGAGGGTAATGACCAGCGGTAAGTGGGGGCGCCGTCCTGTGGGTCGCGTCTGTCGTGCATTGAGTTTGTTGGTCCTGGCCTCAAAAGTTGCACGTATACCGGGCACTTACTGTAGTTGGCCGTGTGTGGGCCCTTGCAATTGATGCTTCTTGCCGGTGTCGTGTTGTCCTTTTTGGACTAGTTGGGGGTGAGGTGTGCTCCAAGACTCTTCACTCATCTGGGCATGTTCGAACAGTTGTTCTTCGTATACCCATGACGCTGACACTTGTGACATTGCACAATCGTGTTTCGGGGAGGGATGTAATGTTCTACACTAACTCTAGTCTGATTAAGGTACCTAACTTCAAAGATAGTGGTGTGAGTTTCGGTCTTAGCAAACGAGACCAAAAATGTCGAGAGTTAAGTCACAGTCTGAGTGGTGTTAGTTGCTTCTGCCTTTCGGCTAAACTGGCGCATGCCAGTCACTGGGTATTCTATGTCGATTAGCTCTGATTTGATGTCCTCAGGGCCCTTCTTTGGTGGCAGTCCCTTTATCACCACCTTCACCGGCTTGTCTCGCGACAGTGTAAAACTCTTGGTTCATTTCTTTGAGGAGGGTTTGTACGAGTTTGAAGTTGTGGGTCGAGTTGGTTTATATCTTAAGTCCGTCCTTGATGTAACTAACACCTGTTGTGGTCTCTGGTGTCTTTCTTTATTTTGTTTATCTTTTTGTAATTGTGGATCACTACAATCACTATTGGGGGAAGTCTCTCTTTCTTGTAGGTGTCTGTCTGTGTTGAGGGTGTGTCGTTGTTCATTTGTTTCTCTGTGTTCAGTGGTGTGTATTTGTTGTCGACCGTGATGATAGTTTTCTTTGATTGTGTCCTCCTGTCTGTGTTCCTACATTTCCTCTTACGTCTGAGTTTGTCGACTAGGGTGAATGAACCATTGCCGTCGTGATCAGTTTCAATGTCGGTTGTCTCCGAGTTAGAAAAGTTAGCATTTCTGTGTGTTTGTGTTTTTGTGAAGATCAGTGTGGTGTCGTTTGTTTCGAGTGTTGCCACGGCCATTTCGCGCAGCCCTGATAAAGGCAGGCTAGTGGCACACGGGTGTGAGGGAGAGTGGGGGCTCTCCGTTCCTGCGGTGTGTTGTTGTATCTGTCCCCAAGATGGTCACCGACTGTATCCGGCCGTGTTTTATGTCTTTCAGCTACTTGTTGGCACCGTTAGGATCAGCGCAGCTTAAGAACCCGCACAGACCATCTCAGATTCTGTTGTGTAGGGGGATGGGGCTAAATTCGTTGTCTGTTGTCGGCTTCCTCTCCGGTGTCGTCGCAGTCTTCTCCAGGAACAGCAGACGCGTCCGACCTCCTCGGAATCTCATAGACGAATCGGAAGGGAAAGTCAAAAGTGATCTATGGATTCATACGCACAAGCTGCTTAGATATGACCTACCCCTTGCCTATTGGACCCCTTGTCACCAGTGTCAAAAATAACTCGTGGAAAAACTTCTGGTGACCTGATGTTGTGAAGGCTGGTTTACTATTGGGTATAGGAAGCCAGCACATCCCATGCTCTTTCTAAATACAATGGAGTTGATCTTTGAAAGAAATATAAGTTTATGTTGCAATATATTTAAATTACTTCTTAAAAGCTCATGATTCTCCATGGATGAATTATTAAAATAATATTTTACCTATAGTACATTACAGAAAAATGAACTTTATCCATGACATTTTTAATATATGAGAGGGGTCCGAAACAGTATCATTACACATTTTAAAGGTGACCTGGTGGTCTAGGGGTAAGGTGTCAGACTTCTGTGCTGGGGGTCCAAGGTTCAATCCTCGGTCCCGGCACATATTTATCTGATTTCAAAACCCTTCCTTCACCTCTGACAAGACATCTTGTGAATGTGAGGAATGCCAGGCCTCCACCGTGGTTCGGATTCCACGTTAAACTGTAGGTCCTTCATTTCATCTCACAATCACCCTACCATTACACACTAGCGTAAGTGCGTATAACCCGAATGGGTAGTAAGACGCGGTGCTAATAATAATAATAATAATAATTACACATTTTAACATAACAAAACTTCTAAACAGGAAATTTTCGAATGTTGGTTCCTTGTATAATTTATTTCAGGTTTAGTTTGATGCTACCACTTGTTTAAAAGATGGCCAAATAATTAATAACGGATCCAAAAAACCCTCCTAAGTTCTACATGTAACTTTTAATTGAGTTTTTCCTTCGTCTTTCTAGTCGAATGTATATATATCTCCTCTGAGATTCCCTCCTCCTTCCTATATCGTTAAATTATCATTTTGTTTAAGTCAAAGTAATAAAAATATCGGTTGAAAATTTTAAAAGAAGGCTTAGATATAAACCTTGAAGATATTGTGTTTGTATTCTTTCCGTGGAATTAATGGTCTCCCCAAACATCGTTAAAACGTTTTATTTTTCCCATTTATACTCCTCCTTTCATATAATATATATTCATATATAGTTAATTCTGCGATTTTAATTCAACCTTGCACGCAAATTAACCATAAGGAGGGAGATCTGGTCGTACATTGTTTTAATGCTTCTACGAGACCACGCGTTAGAAATAATATAGATTTAGGTTGGCAACCTTGTATTGACCGTGTATGGATTCAGACAGTCATTTCTTGAGCAGTGTCGCGCAAGAAACGTTGAAGCACGTTCTAGCCAGGCATTCAGTTTAACTGCTTAGCTTCAATGCCGTCAAAACAAATTACATAACAAAAAATTGGAAGATCTATTCTAAAATAGGAGTTATATTGGACCATTTTAGCGAAATTATTGAATACAATAAACTACTCAAGATAAAGTTGCACCTTCACTAAGAAAAAAATATAGGTGTGTGTACTTATGTACGCGCGTGAGAAGTTATACTTCTTTGGCATCATTAAAAAATAAAAAATAATTTAATAATATTTAGTATTAATTATGTTAAATAATAATATTTTAATTTATATCAATAAATAATACAGACGGATAGTTAACCTCAATTATATTGGAGCACTTGAAAAAGTCTATAAGCACAATTTTTTTCACTAATATTTACGAATAGTAAATAATATTAATCAAAATATTCAATTTAAATCACTACTGGGCCTAGATTCACCAAAGGGAGCAAATAGTTGCGCCAGCGCAAGTTTGAAATATGTTCCAAATCCCTATTCACTAAAATGAGCAGGCGCAATTTGAGAGCAAAGTTGCGCCTTTTATTTGCCACCACTCAAGAGTAGGCGCAACTATTAAATCATGATTGTCACTTCAATAAATTTAAATGGTGGCATATTATTGTATTGGCTTAAAATACAATTAGTTACATAACTGTACTCCAATTAATAATGAATTAATTAAAATAACAAAACGTATGTCAAGCACAAAATTTGTTTCAATTTAGACAGTGGTAACAAAACAATTACGTACCTTTTATTGTTGGATTTTTACATTCAAACAACGCAATGGCTTTCTTGCAGTATTACAAAACAAAACTACGAACTGTGTAATCTTCGTCTAGATCCAAAGAGGTTTGTATTCCTCCAAGTCCAAGGACATCTCGTCACTAAATATGGCATTTAGTATAACTTTAAAATAAGTTTTAAAGTTTCTATAAACATTAATGTTTTATTAATGGAACTTAAACTTTAAACTAATAATATAAATAAATAAAAAATTTTTTTAAATTTATATCAATAAATAATACATACGGATAGTTAACCTCAATTATATTGTAGCACTTGAAAAAGTCTATAAGCACAATTTTTTTCACTAATATTTACGAATAGTAAATAATATTAATCAAAATATTCAATTTAAATCACTACTGAATATAATTTATTAGCACATATATAATTCGCACTTGTATGAAACTAAAACACGTGTTGTGAATGTAGAAACTAGAAACATGTGGATAAATATTATATATATGTAAAACGTGATCAGAGGCGACGAGCGTACCAACATGCGGATAAGCAGAGGTTCTGTTTCTATTTTGTTGGTAGCTTTTTTTTTTTTCGAGACTTAATGAGCGGTTTAACTTCAACCTGTTACTTTTGTGTTACAGTGATGCGCGCGCATCTTAAAATTTCACTCTCATCATTTTTTCATAACGCGCCTAAAGAAGTATAACTTCAAAAATTAACTATTTTATATATATATTGTCAAAACTAAGCAAATATTGTACTAAAATATTTGGGACATGTTACACGCTTAGCACTCATAGAACTACAGATAATGAATGAGTTCTTAACTAGGCATATTAGTAACTAAGAAGCGTTTTAATATGAATTATTACCATGCATATAATTAAATTTAACTGCTTGAAGCTATGATTTGTAGGAAGTATATCCGCATTTGCATGGAAGAAGAGGAAGAAACCATTTACGAAAAGTCACCGCAATACACCTGGTTTGAATTAGAAACCCCAACATTTCTATGACCATCAAAGCAAATAAGGCGCCTTAACCCCGTGTCCATTGGTTTGGTTTTATCAATACGGTAATGGTGGTAGTTATTTATATAATCACTATTTTTTTAAATAAATTTTAATAAAACCTGTATAAAATTAAATAGAGGTAATATTTTTCACACTTGTAAACTATTCTAACACGCTTTAAAAAGTTTATTTTAGTTAAATTTTAGACAATAAATTTTAATCATTCACATTTGGACATTTTGCTGAACATTTTTATAATGTTTATACAAATATTGTTTTCAAGAAAAATAACTATTATACTTAACATGTATGATATTTTCAACACACACCATTTCTAATATTTTGTAAATATAACTTTGCGTAAAATCCGAACGGGTGATGAGGTGTGTAAAAATATAATTATATTAATAATAAATATCAATGGTTTTCAAAAATAAATTTTAGTATTATATTTTCTCTGTAAAAAATAGTTCAAAATATCTTAAAGACGCTGCAATATTGAAATCTAATGGGCATTTAAAAATTCCAACAATTCAGTACCACAATCTGTGAGTCGACTCCATTGTTCGAAGTCTACCAGACGAGTTTATATGGGCAAGGCTCATAAAGCCAGTCGTTATGGGGTATTATTAGTGCCAAGGCTGTGTGCGCGTCTGACTGGAGTCTCCTATTTGGGCTTCCTCACAACGACTTAGTTGAACTGCTAGGAGTACCACTGTTACTCCAAATGACTGACTATTTCATACATGATGAAACTTCTGAGCATCTCAGCCACATTGTAGGGGAATTTGTTGGAGAAATCCAGTATCTTGGACGATGAATCGCTAAGATGTACAGCATGACTAGGAATATGGTATCGAAAGAAAAGTATCGGAAGAAAACTATAGATACCATACTAGTATCGATAGCAGTAAGTTTCGGCATTGAAATTTTACTGTGGTAAATATTTTTTCTTCCATAGTAATAATAATTTCAACTTTTGCATCATAATTATATTTTGATATTTATTTAAACACTGAACATTATCATAGTTTTAAATCATCTAAAACCAGGTACTTTTTTCGTTATATAACTTTTAAAAACACTTCCAGAATATTCACTTCTAGGAGGTGTCATTTTTTTTAACTACATTCGTCGTTTATATACTCTATCAATATAGATTATTAACCATTGACAAAGAATAAAAGAATGGACAACCTCCCCTGCTTCATCTGCTTAAACAATGCACATAAACTTTTCTCCTTCGCCTGCTTGGAGTACACTTTAATCGACTGAGTTCATTGAGTTCTACAAAAGCGTATTTTGTTTATTTTGTGATTACCGTGCTCATTGATAAAGGAAGTGATAGTAGACTGGTCGCCACTTGCCCCCCTGTCAGGCATTGGGCTGTATCCTTCAGCCATATACTATAAAGTCACACGGCTGACTCACTCACTCACATTAATGTTCACCCACTTCCAAATGAGCTATATATTTGAAATTGGCAAACTTATAGCTTCTATCCTGTAACCAACGAGACAATTCCAAAAAGTTAAAAAAATTAATTTTTAACCCCGAAAAAAATTCAAAATGGGGGCGCAACTTTAAAGTCGGTGTGAAACTTTCTTTGGAGGTCTCTTGTGTCTAAACGGTAAGACCTATCAAAAAACGGATTACACCAGCAGCTATGAATTTGGCCAGATCCACAATTTTGGTTCTATTACTTTTTGTCGTATCTCTATCGGTTGTACCTTAGATAAACCTAGATTTTTTTGATTTTTGGTAAATTTGGCACATTTTATACATTAAAAAAATAAAATGTCTGACACACTTATGGGAAAGCTAGAATCATAAAATTTGGCAAACATAATCATTTTCAACTAAAGGTGGGAAAAATCAAATATAGAAGTAAGTTTACGGATTAACAGTTTTATAACTGCAATCGAATGAAAGTTAAAAAGTAATTCACTGAAGAAAAAAATTGTTGATGAGCGTGGAGGACATTATTCTCACTAGGCTGCAATTTTTTAATCTAGGTAGCTGTTTAAACAATTTGACTAAGTCAAAGCAGCTGCTATACTAAATGTGTTAGCTACTCCTGTTCTAGGGGCATAAAATTTAACATTTCTGGTGATTAACTATTCCAAATATCTTGTAGAGACACCTTATTTACTAAATTTTCCAGGCGAGGCCCACTTAAAATAGCTTCTAGAGGCATCCAATTTATAAACATTTGCCTGGGGAAGACCACTTCAAATAAAAACTAGAAATATAAAATTCTAAATAACAAAATCCAGGTGAGGAACACTCTAAATAGCTTCTAGGATTATCCAAATTTCAAACTAATTCTGGGGGAGTACCAATAAAAATATCTTGGAGAGAAGTCTGAATTTCAAAAGGTTTCCAGATGAGGACTTCTTAAAATAGCTTGTAGGGTAATTCAGTTTTCCAATATTTTCTAAGGTCAAGTCCCTATAAAAATATTTCGCCGCCATTGGGTTTAACTCATTTGTATACATCAGCTTGCCTACTCTCTACTCGTGACTGAGCTAAAATCACAAGTGGAATAATGGTTTCCTGATTCAGACCTTTTAAAAAAAGTGTGATGAGGATTCAGAGTAATTATTCCATATCTGTAACCTAATTTTTTTTAGGGGGAAGTAGGGGCTCGGGGTGAAGTCTCCCAATAAGATATGCTTGAGACTTTTTTAAACAAAAAACTATTTTGAAGTAATTTAAAGTGTTTTAAGATATAATTGAGGTTGTAGATGGTATGAATTTATTGTGTATGACTCCAATAGTATACTTGTCTAGAAATTAAGTAGAAAAATTTATTAGCAATAATTTCTTGAGTATTAAAATTTGTTGGCGTGTTCAACACACCTCTTACAAGAAAAAAATCAGAATAATTAGTTAAAAAAACCTTACTACTGTAAAAAAAAATCTTTTGAAAAATTGGAAAAGTCATATTTTTTGGCATATATTTTTTTAAGTTTGAGTGACAACCCGGATTTATTTTCCATTTGTATGGGTAAATGGGATTTCCTTATGGATAACCTGGAGAGCACAGGTAATTTTTGTAAAGATAAAATAGTGGCAACCCTTAAAAAATAATACCCACCGAAATATTTAGACTCTGATAAAACCATAAGTAGAGAAGTTTCGAGACGCCTCATATTCCATTCAACAAAAAAAGGTGGTATGTTAGTCTTCATGAATGGATATAAGCTGATTTATGAGCCAGTCACGCGTTCGCATCTCTTCTTCCATGTAATCCTCTGGGAGAATGTCTACATTATTTACATATTTCATTGGTGGTAAGCCTCGGCTCTTTCCATTCACACCATTTAAATATAATGCACTCTAAAACAAAATTTCAATGGAACGAACCATTTCTGGCAAATTTCTGACGACGTGCCAAAATAATCCTAACAATAACTGTGAATATTATTTAACTGCATAGTAATGAAACTAATCTTGTCTTAAATCAAAAAAAAAATTTCAAAATTAATTTAAATTATTTGATAAATTACACTTGGACACGGGAATCGAATTTGTGAGCTTTGGCTTACCGCACCAATGCTCTACCACCGAGTTACCAAGGATTCTTCCCGTGTTCAAGGTCATTCTTCACATATAGCTTAAGGCTGATTCTGTTATGGACATGTGTAAATTTGTCATTTAACATATGAGTGAATAAAAGTATCGTGAGTTATCATATATCACAGCCATCTGTGACTCGGGAGGGCTGTTATGCGTCCAAGTATACGATACAAGATTGTAATTATTCTATTCAGTTGAGGCACTTGACGTGCACTTTCTGAACTGACTGATTATATCAGCATACGAGAATTTATACGAGCTAGAGTGGAATGGCTTTCCAATTTTGCTGGGAAAGGTATTTTCACATACCTTACGCTTACAGGTTTTTTATGTGCCACAATCGACATAGAACCGATGGCTTTACTCCCCTTCGAAGGAATTTGTGCTACGGATTTTTATCGCTCAAGAAAAATCCATAAATCCCGGCTGGGTTTGAACCCACGTACATTGGGTCCTTGGGAGGTGAGTACTTTATACCCCAGTACCAACGAGTTTGACAAGATTATTGCTAAAGCAAATTTCAATTAATATCAAAACACAGATTGCAAATCGTTATAATTACAGCACTGTCTGTGTGTATGAGATAAACAATTCAATTAATTTAAATTAGTTAAAATATTACATCTGGACACGGGAATAGAACCCATTTCAAATGTATGATTATGTTCCGCGTCTCACTCTCCTTCCAGGCCATATATTTTTAGTAATGGGGTAAGGCGGAAGGAGGTAGAATTTAGAGTAAACGCATCCTTATTGCCGTGGAGGGAGATCGGCAAGACATTTAGGAAAAGAAACACCCTCGGTAAACATGGCCAGGACACGAACCCCAACCTCCAGACTTCTTATCCCACGTTCCCATTAATGCGTGTAAAGTTTGATAATTTTTATTTTGTATTTCAAGTCAGTAGGGTTAAGGAATCTTACTCTATCAAAATAAAGTTTTGTAGTCAGTCTTCCTCCATCATTGAAATGTAGGGGGTTGAAGGGGGGGAGGCTTGAATGATTTCCCTTTGTCTAAATTTGCTCCGAGTTGTAGGACTAATTTTGTAAGAAGGACATGAAGGCATACAATCAAAAGGTATGTAACCGGTAAATAATATAATTTTTAAAGTAATAACTAGAAATTGGCTGGATCCATTATTTTACGAATCCTAATCCGAATCTTTGAAAACATGGGAACCATATCAGGTTCATTTAAAAAAATGAATACTTAAGTTGCTATAAAAATTATTAACTAAATGTTAACATTTATTATAACATTCTACACTCATATGGAAGAAAGCAGCACTATACAATTTTTTATATATATATATATATATATATATATATATATATATATATATATTATATATATATATATATATATATATATATATATATATATAAGGTGAAGTTGGGGGAATGAATGATTATAATTGGCAGCATAAAGCCACAACCGAGTCGAGTTGCCTCTGAAAATCCTGGGTTCGATTACCGTGTCCAAGTGTCATTTTTCTATTCTACATTCAGTGGAGTGCTAAGTTAATAGTAATAGTCTGTTGTTGTTTTTGTCTTGTAATTATGTTGGGCTAAGTCACCAAAAAGCAGTACAAGATTTCAAAATTAGAACTAATTTTTTTCGAATCTTGAATTCAATATATTTACGAATCATCTTATATTTTTAAGGATTCGAAGTTCCAATCCCTAGAAATGACCTTAAACTGAAAATAAGATTGGTTTTATGATGACAAAACTCCTCCATCTTAACTCTATCCTTTCCTCATTCTTCCTCCTTTATTAATTAAATCACTTCCATTCTGATACCTTAGCTTAGCCAGTAGCAAGTCTGTCTACTGAGGTGAGGATGCCACCCATCATGGTCGAAAAATTCATCATAGGGGAAAAGTGGGTCTAGCCTTTCACAGTGATAAATTAACGGCCGCGGACTGAATGTTGTGCCTGTCCTAGTCTTAAGTTAGATTTTAAGGCATATAAAGCTACGGAAGCTCTAACAAGCCATTAGTCGAAATTAGGGCTTGAATAAAAAAACTGATCCAGGTCACAGCCTGGAAACAATAATGGATTTTAAAAAGAATCTCTCACTTGCACACTTTCTACTACCTGCTCCTACCATATATTTCTTGGTATCCCTTATGGTATTCTTCTATTAATATGGATTTAATTAAAATAAAGATACACTTAGATATTCCTTGACAACAATCTATACGTCTTTATTGCATCTTCTTTTCGAAATTCTATATCTAAAGTAAAACGGAATTTTGCTAGCTTTTATTTTACTTCTCAATGTAAGTTAAATATAATCTAGGGCGGGTGAATAAAAGCGTCGTTGACTTAACCAAAGTGTTCCTATGAACATGGGTTGGTGCTGGTTAAGTCTCTTTAATACAACTTCAGCTCACTCGAGCGTAAAGGTTAGGTCTACACACGGTTCACTGATTTGCATGCGGTAAGTCGGGTGTTTTATAGCACAATGCGATAAACATTGCTTTTGAAAGAAAAATATGCTGTTTAAATCATCTATATAATTACTCCATTTTAAAACATGTCAACAAAACCAAGCAAATAACTCTGCACTGGGTGACCTGGTGGTCTAGGGGTACGGTGTCAGACTTCTATGCTGGCGGCCGGGGTTCAATCCTCGGTCCCGGCACAGATTTATCTGATTTCCAAACCCTTCCTTCACCTCTGACAAGACATCTTGTGAATGTGGGGAATGCCAGGCCTCCACCGTGGTTCGGATTCCACGTTAAACTGTAGGTCCTTCATTTCATCTCACAATCACCCTACCATTACACATTAGCGTAAGTGCGTATAACCCGAACGGGTAGTAAGACGCGGTGCTAATAATAACTCTGCACTATTTAATTTTATGTCCGGCAAGTTCCTAGTAAGAGTTAGTATTAACTATCACGTGAATCAAGACGTCTTGTCATTATCCTGGTTTGACGATGGTGGATAGGTCGGGGATCACATCCCGGCCGGGAGTAATGAGAGTTGTTTTCCTTAAAGAGTGTTGCATGTGAAATCACTGGGAAGTTTTGCAGACTTTTATAGATTCCGCATTATTTATGAAATGGTTTGTTATTTTTTAATATCGTTGCACGAAAATTTAGGTGAAAGCTATGAGCATTAAAAAAGTTTAAATTGTTTAAAAAAATAATAGTATACATAAAACCTTATAAAATAATCTCATATTTCTTACGATTTTCTGTTGTAACTTTATTAATTTTGATAGAGGAAGGCTAGATATATGTTTCTAACCTCTGACTTTAATCTCAAGAGTACAAATTTTCTTGTAAAGCCTCGTTAATTTTTTTAAATTTAAGTTTAAACTCAAAACTTTAACTGTCTAACTGCTGAGAATCCTGCTGATAATTTTCAATGACATCTTGTTGAAAATGATATTGACAAATATCAATCAACTTATTAAATAATCCTGGTTTTCTAAACTTCTGCAATGCATCTCTGTGCTCTTCCTTGTAGCACTCTTCCTTCACTCAAATACGAATGCATTTCCACTAAATTTTTACTTAACTTAACTCTTCATTAATATAAATACTAGAGTCGCACAATTAGTAAGACGAGAAGCACAATCGTTTGACCTCCACTGCAGTTCTTAGACCTATAGTACAACTCCTCAAACCACTCGTAGCTACGCCTCATTGGTGGGCATACGAACTTAAAAGTTCATCTGGTTTGGACTGCGTGGGATTAAGAGGTTCTGAATTTGAACCTGACCTGGGTGTGCCAATTTTTTTTTTTTTTAATTTCTTTCCTCTATAATTTGAGTTCATTTAACCTACACGCTGTATTTAATTTGAATGGTTAAATAACCCGCTTCGGTGGCCGCGTAGTCTAACGCGCTACTCTCATGTTAGACTAAACTGCCGAAGACAGGGAGATCGGGGTTAGATTCCAGTTGGTTTCACTGACGGTTTTTTCCTAAATGGTTTTCCATTCCTCTTCCACGTAAACGTGGGTGCTCTTTCTCTCAATTAAACCTTCCTAATTCCTAAAACATTAGTGTAATTAGTACATAGGCGTATAATCCGAATGCTGAATAATACGCGGTGCTAATAAATTTTTAAAAATAGTTAAATGCGTAAATATCTCGGTCATAGAGAAATTACATAAACTTAGTTTATGGTCGGTCGTCGATTACATACATATTTTATCTGCATGTAGCCCTAACGGGTAGTAAGATGCAGTGGGGAATAAACTTGATCCAAAAGTATGCATTAATTCCAGATTTTCAAATTAATTTTAATTAACTATGAATGTGACTAAAATAGATTTATTTAATTTATATAAATTTCCAATATCATTAATTTATTTGACAAATCGGGGACAAAATCAGTCCAGGGCTTAAGTCTTATTTCGTGGACTGTCCCGAAAATCGGCGATTAATGGTCACCTTATCCTAAATGTTCTCGAGCTTTAGTCATTGTGAAACTCTTAACTCAAACAAAGGGGGAAAACTTCCTTTGCCGAAAGTTTGGTAGATGTTCATTCATAACAAATGTTAAAGTTATTTTCGAGCATATTTTATTAACCTAAGTCTGTAATCTTTTACTCTAGACACGTCTCTTTCTTTGAAGTCAACTGCCGGTACTTCAGTAATACTGCTCAGATTTTATCAGTCGTGTTTAAAAGGTTCCTCCGACTTTCCTACTAAAGGAAACTGGCACGAACAAGGGACAAGGTTGGCGGACAGTCCGAACGGACATTAAGATACACATCACTAAAAAGAAAAGGATTTTTACTGAACGAGGGGAGTGAGCCCTGTTTTAACTCGGAAGTTTGGCATCGCGTATGTCGGTACGTTTGTTCTGTGATTACTGCCAAATATGTGGGCCAATTTTAAAATTTTGTAGGGGCATTCTTTGAACCAAGGCCCAAGATACATATGTATATGTTTTTTAGTGTTGGTATTTATTGTGAGGCAGACGTCTTAATCTACGTGAACAACGGAATATAATGTTATATTAGTATAAAAGTTTTTTCTCTTCCTAGCTTGACTAAAAGGGAAAAATAACAACTACAAACACAAGGAGAAACTATAGAAAATATTTCAATTTGAAATCCAAAGAGAAATGATAATACTGCAGTAATGATTATAATTTATATTACTAATATGAAAAGTTATTTTGTCTCTCATGAGCATTGCTCCATACCTATCGCAGGCAGAGGGCTGAATTTTTTTTAAATTTATAGCCCATATGCACCTTGAAGTTGGAATTTTAAATTTTTTATTAGATTTTTTTTAACTAACTAAAAACTAGGTAGAAAGAAATAAAATGTAGAGACTTTGTTTCTGTTTGTTAGATTGAGCTCAAAACTTAAATATTGGAACTTGAAGAATATATCTCATGATTGTATCTGATGGTTAATTATCGGCTTATTTATCCAACAATACTATTATCACTATTAAATTAACCATGGATAGAAACTATAATATTCAACAATAATTATTGAAGTCAATCAACGTATCAGTTCTTTTTGGGTCTCCAAATTTCTAGCGAGAAATTCTTAAAACTTTATTTATATAGCTTACAGTAAGAAGCAATAACAAAGTTTTATTTGAAATCTGTGATTATTACATTCACAAACTAATTCCGATTAACATTTATGGCACGTACTTAAAGTATAAATCGATTTAGACTAGCTACTCTAGTGAATCAAATGATTAAATACTAACCGAAATCCAAAGGCATATTAGTATTGCGTGGAGTTTTTGATTTTTCATAGTGCCGTGTGTCTTTCTAATGCCCATCTGGGATGCTTGCAACTTATTTTAAGGCCAATAAATAATGAACGTGAATGTTGTTATTATTATTATTATTATTATTATTATTATTATTATTATTATTAGCACCGCGTCTTACTACCCGTACGGGTTATACGCACTTACGCTAATGTGTAATGGTAGGGTGATTGTGAGATTAAATGTAAGGACCTAAAGTTAACGTGGAATCCGAACCACGGTGGTGGCCTGGCATTTCCCAATTCACAGATGTCTTTCTAGAGTGAAGGAAGGGTTGGTAATCAAATAATCTGTGCCGACCACGTGAGTGTTAAGGTAATGAAATAGCATTCACCTTGAGAAAGGAAACCACGGAAAATAATTGAATCCATATATAAAACATTTCGGCCTAACTTAAAATATAAACAAAATACTTTTAGGATTGATTTATTGGATGGTATTCCTGACTTTGACCAGGATTTTAATTCATACCGGGACCGTGATCGCTGCTTTATGATTGAAATAGACCGAATTTTTGGTAAAGGGGAAGGCTTAAGTTCGAATCTGAGCTGGTGCACCAGGGCTCAGTTTAAACATATGGTCTATCAACTAGATTCCACCATACTCTACACAAGCTAATGCGGGTACACTTAATATATTCCGTTAGATTACGCCGTTAAAAACTATTATCTTAAGGTTAATCATATAAAATAACACCGACTGGTTTCACTAGAACCTTTTTATTAGTGGTTTTCCATCCTCTCTCCATGCGAGTATTTGTAAATCTCATCTCAATAAAACAGTCCCGCATCAGCGGGCACGTGAGCTAAGGCATCAATTGACCTCGTCTGGTCCGGTTTTCCACTACCGGAGAAGTCGGGGTTAATCTCAGCAATGTGAACTTAGTATTGTTAGTGCTAAAAGATTTCCACTCTCCCTAGCCCACTAACGTAAATATGCAGATAGTTTGATGGGTAGTAATACATGGTGCCCAAAAAATAAAACATATATAGGTATGATAATAATGATGACATATATATGATATTAGGGATGCGTAAAGGTCATTTTTTGAATACTAAATGAAGTGAAAGTGAAACTTAAAAGATGCGTAGAAAATCTGAAATCTAAGATAGTTTTTTTTAACACAATTCATTGTTATTATTATTATTATTTATTAAAATTATAATTTATTAGCACGCGTCTTACTACCGTTCGGGTTATACCAATTACACTAATTGTAATGGTAGGGTGATTGTGAAATGAAATGGAGGACCTACAGTTTAACGTGGAATCCGAACCACGGTGGAGGCCTGGCATTCCCCACATTCACAAGATGTATTGTCAGAGGTGAAGGAAGGGTTTGGTAATCAGATAAATCTGTGCCGGGACTGAGGATTGAACCCCGGCCGCCAGCACAGAAGTCTGACACCTTACCCCTAGACCACCAGGTCACCAAATTCATTGTTAAATTATTCCCTAACTCATCTAAATAAAAAGAGAAAAAAATCTTCGCACTATATTCTTTTATACTGACATATTTGAATTTATCTCTGCTTGCGATGTATACGTCATTTAATCAGTAATTGGTTTTAAAATACTGTTAAGTAATTATTCTAAAGTGATTAAATGTTAAAATAACTAATATTTAGTAAGATATCTCAAATATTTTCGATACAAATCAAAATTTTATTCTTCCTTCGAAATATTTCGAAATGCGATGGAGACTTGAGTTTCGACCTAGACTTCGACATCTCGAAACTTCGCATACACCTGGATGATATATTATATAACAACATAATCCGAAAATTACCACTGTGATGTGTTTGAACCGTTTTGGTGATCAACAAGTTAAATTGTTCTGCTGGATCTTCCCTTTTTTTTTATCCCGACCCATGAGAATTCCCTATGACGTCATCATCATCCCATCCCACCTTTGTGGTATTATGGTCACGTCTGATATTCGGGCTCGGGTCACGTTCTCACGGATGTCAACACATCTCCAATTAAATGGAAGACTTTTTTTTATATTCCTTTTTTTTTCTCTTTCTCTCAATACAACTGGCCCTTAAGGATTGGTTCATTACAAGTCACTGGTAATATTGCACTCTCAGGAAACACGGACGTTGTCGGAATCGTAATTGAGGCTTTCATCAACCCTTGGTTTCCTTCGAAAGCTTAAAAAAAAAAAAAAAAATTGAAGAGGATACTTTCAAACCATACGCTGTATTATTTGATCAACCGTAATATACCCGCTTCGGTGGCCGAAAGGTCTAAGTCCAAGCAGTTCCAAAACGTGGGCACGAGCTTATTCTGTGCGGCCTACCAGCTCAAAATAAAATGATTAAAACTGCAAAAACAAACAACAAAATATAGGCTTTTGGAATGACTGAAAGAAATGCTAGCCTACTTCTATTAAGTTTCCAGAATCGTAAGTTTTATGTTTTTTAGCACTGCGTCTTATTACCTGCTCAGGCTACACGCATTAATACTAATTACACTAATGAGCTATTAATGAAGAAGATGAATTTCGAATAAGTATACCCGCATTTTCATGAAGGGAGAGTGGTAAAACATTTGGGAAAAACCACCATCAGTACACCAGACCTCAAAAGTACTATACAACGAAGCGCATTTTCAAAAGTAATTTACTCGAATGAAAAATTCATCATTAAAAGCGAATCTCCCTTTAAATCAAAAGGCAAGCAAACATTAAAAGATTAATATGTGAAATATCCTTTTATTAAGGATAGCCCAAAATGAGGTTATACTTTTTTTTTATTCACCACGTCTTATTATCCGCCCAGGCTATACGCACTTGATACACGCTAATGAGGTAGAGATTAATATGGTAGAGGAGAAATCATATCAGAAACATATAGGTAGAGTGGAGAATCATATTGGAACAACAGAAGTAGAGTGGAGAATAATATCGGAACAACAGAAGTAGAGTGGAGAATAATATCGGAACAACAGAAGTAGAGTGGAGAATAATATCGGAACAACAGAGGTTGAGTGGAGAAATAATATCGGAACAACAGAGGTAGAGTGGAAATAATATCGGAACAACAGAGGTAGAGTGGAGAATAATATCGGAACAACAGAAGTAGAGTGGAGAATAATATCGGAACAACAAGGTAGAGTGGAGAATAACATCGGAACAACAGAGGTAGAGTGGAGAATAACATCGGAACAACAGAGGTAGAGTGGAGAATAATATCGGAACAACAGAGGTAGAGTGGAGAATAATATCGGAACAACAGAGGTAGAGTGGAGAATCCCAACCCTTCTAGGTTTGTAGCTCATCCCCTTAATGTGTTGGTATTTTTTAATTATTCTCTTAATTTTTTTTTTAGTGAGGATTTCAATAATGTAGGAGGTAGTGTTATACACTGTCTAAACAACAAGAAGTTGTTTGGTGTAAAATAAAAGTATTATAACGCGTAGCAGGTTTTTATAGTATAATATCGGTGATAGGTTTGATTGATGTGAATCAATCACTTGGAAAACAAATGTTTTTCGTTGGCAGTTTTTTGTTAAAGTTATAAAAGTAAGTATTTGATTGTGATATATGATGTTCAGATGACCATGCTCTTTTTATAATTTTCGTGGTTTAACTCTTTTCGAGAACAAATTGTATTTCTTATCAATATGACTTTTTACTCGGGTGTATTTTATGGTCAGTTATAACAGATAACTTTTGAACTATTCGCAGTGTCCAGGCGAAAACTTGCCTGTTAGTTTTCTTACTTGTCCAAGTCACAAGGTTTTGTGGTAAAGCCCAGCGACAGCTCATGTCGTTTTATAATTTCTGTGCACAACTGCAGTTTAAGACCTTGTTTAGTGACCTCAACCCTCAACCCCGTTATTACATCAGTAATCCTGTCATAATGGCTTCCATACATTCAGTGTTTAAAGTAAACTATATTATATGAATACATATACAAAAAAATAAATTATAAGCGCACTTAACCCGAAACAAAAACCTTAATATCAAGCATAGTCCTTATATTTAGTTTCTTAGTAGACTTGTGCTTAATCTTTGCCCTAAAAAAATTAATCTATTTTGGCCAAGTGACACAAATGATTGTGTAAGAGAATGAAATTAATCATAATCATCATCATGAACACTTTTCAGCGACTGGCTGGGTTTGTTTGGAACATAGGCCTCTCTAATGTTTTCTTTATCCCCATCATCACCTCTCCTCGACCATGACCTATTCCTCTCCTCTTTCCTCCTCCTCCATTCTAATCGCATGACCGTACCACCTTAGTCGTGACTTCTCTATCCTGTCCTGCAATGGTTCCTCCTTAATTATCACTCTCTTATTTCTTATATTATCCATTATTGTCACTTCTATATTATATTTCAGAAATTTTGTTTCACAGACTTGAATTCTGCTTCCATCCTGCTCCTTCATTACCCACGTTTCCGCTATGTATGCCAATATTGGTATATTTTACGTCTTAGAGATCACTCCTTTTCACTTTTTCAGGAAATCCCTTCTCCAAATTAGACTTCTCACACTTATAAAAAAAAAGATTTTTCTTGCCCCCTTCTCTAACTGATTTTTCTTCTGTTTCTTCCACTCCGCTCTATCACACTCCCTAGGTATTTAAAGATTTCCACAATCTTCAATTATTTCTCTCCTCCTGCTGCCATACCACTCGTGCACCTGTCTCTGTTCCTTGTCGTAATCCCCACTCCTACACCAGTTCTTCCTACGTCTTCTTCTACTCCTGACTACTATTCCATGTAATATTTTTGGATACCCACACTGCCCGCCTCCATTGTTTCCGTTTACTTCTTCATCCAACTTTTCCTCTTCTCCTATTTGCCTTCTTTTTGGCCTTTTGACGCAATAAACCACACACATCTCAAGCAGTACTTCCTCAACCGTGTGCACGATCGCTTAGTGAGTTGTGGTTGAGACGATTTATAACCACTTAGGTTCAAAACGCGTTGGTGTCTAAGCGTTAGATTTCACCACTTATAAAATCAGTAGAGGATGGTTCCAGGTGCTATTTGTAACCTCACTAAAAAGTATATGTCTTGGAATCGAATTAGTATCGCATTGGTAGTCATTGAGGTTGTCTAAGCTATCAGGGTGCATTAGATTGGATTGCCGATGACAGTAAGGTCCTGGTGCGAATCTTGACCGGTTGCATTGGTGATGGTGCTTCACATATGATTTAACACTGGCGTAATCCCCTCTCCACATCAATGCGGTTGTATTTATTATAACTACCCTACTCATTTCTACCACAAAGATAAAGTTACTTAATAACTACTGCATTAAAACGTATAAATAAAAAAAACTCGAATAGGGCCTACCCGCACTGGTGGGTACGTGACTAAATGTCAATTTTATTTAATATTATTTACCGGTGACGAAGAGATCAGGGTTTGAATCCCGGTTTGGTGTAATCGGAGGGTTCTCTCCTAAAGTATTTTCCACTTCCTTCCCCACATATGCGAGTACATTTCCTCTTAATTTTATCTTCCTCTCCCTTATTTGATTAATGTGTTTTAACGCGTATAAGTGTGGATAGTAGACGTGAATCAGGATAATAATAATAATTATTAATTATTATTATTATTATATTATTATTATTATTATTATATTATTATAGGGCTTTCTTTTCTTAGCAGTTAGTGTAGCTGTCAATAATCCACCGGAGACACGTGTCAATAGGCATGCGGTATAAATGTCGATCACATTTAGTCTGAATTACCAATGACGGGAAGGTCAGGGTTTGAATCCCGACCGTGTGTACAGAGGGTATTTTTTCATAAATTTTTACCACTATTTTATCAACGTTCAAATGCGGGTTCATTTTCTCAACTTTTACCTTTATCATCCCTACAACATTGCTGCAGTTTATACTATATATATATATATATATATATATATATATATATATATATATATATATATATACGTATAGTCAGAATGGGTGGTGAGATGCGGTTAAAAAAAAAGAGATTTACCGAGGCTGGTGAACGATGTTGGACATAAGTTCTGCCCCCTGTTCTCCCCCCCAACCTCAACACCATTTCCCTTGTTCTCTACACCCTTCTCTGAATGCACTATACATGTTTGCGTGAACACACATAGAGGACAGTAGTAGCCCTTGGTCTGGGTGTAAGGGAATAAAATGATATCTGGCTGTTTGGGGTGACTCGAAGGTTTAGTCCTTTTTGCTCGCACTCTGGATCGCTGCCAAAAGAGCGCGCCTGGATTTTCTTGCACTGCCCACAAGTAGAGGGTTGATACGGTGACGTAGGTTGGGAAGAAGGGTGACGGGGGGGTGACAACTGTCGCAGAGATTCGGCGAGAACATTTTTACGAACGTAAAAGTGCTCAAATCATTCAGTACATCGCAGAGGTGCTAGTAAGTCAACCCCTCGTCCTTTGTCCTAAGTTGCTTTGCTTTTCACTGTTAGATTTGTATATATAAAAAAATCTATTAATACAAAAAAAAAAATTATGCTGAATGAGATTTATGACAAAAAATAGCAGTTACACAAGAAACTAGCCGTTCTATATCCAAGTCAAATTTACGAGAAAGATTTTTTTGTCCTTTTATTTTTTGTTGATAGTAAGGAAACACCCATAATTTCGCACGATTATACTTTTTAATAACTGTCAGAAATTAAACTTGTTATCTTTCTATGATTATTTTGGAACGGTATCGACTGCGTTGAGATATCGCACACATTTTCTTTAAAGTAGTTTTTTTAAGGGAAATTATGCATTTACATACTACTTAATATTGCCATTTAGTAATAATCTTCTTAAAGCAATTTAATTTTCCGTTGACTAATTATAAGCATATTTAATTTAATAAAGACCCGTATTGTTGGGAACTGGCTAAATGGCAGTCTTGTTTAGTCTTGTCTGCCTTTTACGGGGAAGGTTGAAGTTTGAATCCTGAAAGAATGTACTGATATATTAATTTACTGAATGGTTTCCCACTCTCTCACCACGCTAATTTGGACACATTTTCTCTAAATGCTGCTTTCCTCGTACCTGCCCCATTGGTGCGATTACAAAATGCGAATAGCCTGGACGGGTAGTAAGACGAGTGGAGAAAATAGAACTTGATAAAACTATTAAATTGGTGAAGCATTGTGAGTATTTATGCACATTACATGATCATTTGAATAATTTAAAACCTATTTCAAAATACATTGAACTCTTTTGGTACAATCAGTTTTCATTTTTTAATTCGTTACTAAGGTTATATTAGCTAATACTTGCCTCTTTAAAGGGATTCAATAAAAAAGATTTGGTAAGAGTAGAATCCCAATCATCCGGATTCGTATCGCAACAGCGGTTTTCATTAAATTCAAGAAAATTAATTTTTAAATAACTTTTCTTAACTTTCAGAGTTTTTATATATGGTATATAATTTCTTTTAAGAAGTTCACAAAATTTATTTTTATGTTGTGTTGTATAATAAATACATATTATGTACATATGTAACTTGTATTATATGCTTTTTAGTAGTTTATTTTCAATAAAATCTTTTAGTGTAAAATCCTTTTTTTTATCTATAAAATCAATGATCTGAATTTTCGATTATATGGACTAACTTAGGTCCTAATTAGTCCGGGTAGTTGAGGCTCTAAGTAATTATTTAAATTTGACAACTACAATAATCTACTTTACTACTGTATAATATGCTTCTTACAAAATATAAAGTTGGCCTATAACTATTGTGTCGGTTGTTTACCAATACTACCGACAATAGTGATAACTAATAACTGATAAGCTTAGCTATTTGGTACATTCAAGCTGAATTTAAGGCATTTCTACATTTATCCTTCCAAGTAAATACCGGCAAAATTTTTATATATGCATATATTATACCTATATATATATAATTTTTTTTATGATCTACTTAAACATGTCGGTGGGAACGTGGACTAAATGTTAAGATTACTTAATCTGGTTTACGAATAATGGGAAGGTTGGGTTCGATTACCAGACGCGTGTCCTGAGAATGGGTTTATTTTAAATAGTTCCCCACTCTCCCTCCACCTGATTCGGATGCAGTTCCTCTAAATTCCAACTTCCTTACTCTTACCCCATCAGTGAAGTTAATAAATATGCATCTAAGGCGTTACTCTCGTGTTAGACTGTATTGCTTATGATGGGGAGATTGAAATTCGAATCACAGTTGGGTCTACTGAGGGAGGTTTATCCTAAATGGTTTCCCACCCTCCTGCCATGCAAATGCGACCAGATTACCTTTAAAATGCGTCTTTCCTCATTCCTACCCAATTAGAGTAATTATAATACATGCGTATAAGTTGAACAGATAATAAACTTGGGGGGAAAATTAATAATTATGCAACTCAATCGGTGGTTACATGGTCAAATGAATCTCTCATGTTAAACTGGATTGGTGGTGATGGAAAAATCAGGGTTTGAACCTTGGTTGGGTGTACTGAGGGTGGCTTTTCCTAAATGGTTTCTCATTTTATTTCCGTGCATCTGTGGCTACATTACCTATAAATTTCTGCCTTACTCGTCTTTGTTCCATTAGTATAATTAATTAATGTATGTATTTAAACCCGAATAGTTACTAAGACGTGGTAAAAAAAAATGCATACAGCCCGACGGATAGTGAGACGCAGTGGTAAAACAAAATCTACTCGAAAATAAGGGAATTATTAGCGATTTATTGGTATTTTGCTATCTAATCTATTTAAACGGAAAAGGTTAATATCCATTAATGCTTTATAGCGTTAATATTTATGAGTTTTATAAAATGTAATATATTTAACTCGAAAGAGTAAACGCCATAATAATTCACGTAATCCATGTTTTTGATTAAACTACACAATGATGAACCTTACCAGATATAATTACATATATAGAAAGTTGTTTTAAGCTCTGAAACCAACCGGTTTGGGATTAAACACGCTAAATGTGTGGTCTCTCATTTTTAACTATTTTGCCATGACGAAGGGCAATTACGACAAATCAACGCTAGCTTTTAATATTATATTTCCGGACGGAATTATCGCGCATAGAACGACACTGTTTATGATGTAAGATATAAATTACAAGCAGAGCCTTAACTATAGTAATAGGTCTTACTTTCAAATCTAATTAGATTTGAATCCCTTCTTTTTTATCCCTTTCCTTTTTTACGCACGTTTTTTTTAAGGATTAAAATGGCATTGGTTAAAATTCGTTTGAACATTCGCATTTGAAAAATTGTTTTCAATTTATTAGTTTTAATTGCAAGTTTTGATATGTACGGTTAAACTGTTATTCAAGCTAAAAAATAATTCTCCATTACTTGGGCTCATTTAGGAAAATTGTTGTGTGAAGCACTACTTAAATGCACTTTTCTTTGTGCATTGGTATTCCCTGATGAATTAATAAATAAGGCAATGATTAATGATTTAAAAATTCCCAAACTAAGGGAAAAGTAGTTAAATTCCAGGTGATACTTGAAGCAGTTTAACATGAGTTAATTCCTGATCTCTACACATTTCCAAACTATTTTTTTATTGGAGGGGTGGGGGGTAATCTGTGCTGAAAATAGTGCCTTATACTAACAGTAGAAATTTTGAGTCCTCACTTCCCACAAATCTCTTTGCCTCTTAAGTAACCAGTCAACACTCCCCTATTATCTGATTTACCAATGATGCCTAGGTTGGGGTTCTAATCCCAGCTATGTGCATCGAAGCGTTTTCTTTTAAATTGTGACCCACTCGTCTTCTATGAAATTGTAGGTACTTTTCCTCTAAATTCTACCTTTTCTTCCTTACTTATTATTTATTATTGAAATATACTAATTGGGATTCAAACCCCAAATATATTAGCATGACACTTAGACCACATGTTCCAGGCATCAAAAATTAACGTTGCGCCGCAAAAGTATTAAACCTTTCGTCCAACCCAGAGTGCTACAGTGGCCCTTAATATTTATATTTATTCATTAAAAAAATGAGTATTTATGTTATTTTTGCACTAGCCATAAGTTGAAAGCCGCTTCAAGAAACCCCTGTATATATATTACTTGCAGTGCGGAAATGTAAGGGGAGTGGCTGGCCTCTCAGTAATCATCTCTCACTACGATAGTAATACATTAGTAGTAATTATTGCTGATAACCGATAATACACTCCCTGCGTGTTAATCTCTTTATATAAGAACTTTTGTAATTTGAATAAGCGTTATAGTCTACGCCATTAATGCAACTTGCACCATTAGGTGTGCCTTTTTTTTAAAAAAAATATAAAGTAAAACAACCAATGTTGTCCTGTGAAATTAGATTCTAGTAACGGAAAAATTCATACATTTTGAAAATTGTCAGGGACATTGTTGAAGGCGTTATAGATGAAATAAAAGAAAGTTCTCTCACCTACCATTGTAACCTCCCCACTTAAAATTGAAAAAACCACCCTCAAATACGATTAAGCTCATTTCTGCTAAACCGTTCAATTCTAGACAAATATGCTTATATAAAAAAATGTTTGAAATAAAATTTACAGCAAGAAATGTTCTATTCCATTTATTCCAGGTTCCCACCGATGTAGATATCAGAGGACTTAGTTCAATGAAAAAACACTTGGCAATCTCAGTGAGGGTCACGTGGCTTCTTCTTCATAATAGGCTGAAATGCTGGTGACGAGGAGGTTGCGGCGGTTAGAATCTCGGCTTGAAGCATTGGGGCCGGCTTTCAAAGTGCTATTTATCAATTATTTACTACTACTACTACTACTACTACTACTATACCACCCCCACCCCCCCCTCGGTGGCGTAGTTGGCTAACGTGCTTGTCGTGTTGAGCTCGACTGCTGAGGACGGGGAGATCGAGGTTCGAATCTCGGTCGGGTGAACTGGGGTGGTTTTTTCTAAATGGTTTTTCACTCTCTCTCCACGCAAATGCGGCTTAACTTCCTCTAATTCAACCTTCCCAATTCCTAAATCCATTAACGTAATTAGTACTTTAAGCGTATAACCCGAACTGGTAGTAAGACGCGGTGCTAAATATTATCATATATATTACTACTACTACTACTACTACTACTACTTACTATCTACTACTACTACTACTACTACTACTATTCTACTATTTCTACTTACTACTATTATCTATTACTCTACTTACTACTCCACTACTAACTATCACCCCACCACATACCATACTACTATGACGTTAAGAGAGAAATAAAAAATGGCTAATTGACTCACAAATTTAATGAAATAATAATACTAGATTGACTAATATGACAAATAAGCTATGAAATGGATTCGAGACTGGTTTTCGAATATTAAATAAAATATAAATGCAATAGATTTAAGGAATTAAATTAAGTGTTAGAATTATGTTAGTTGTAAGAATAGAACTAAAGGAATGAAATGTATATATTATATATTTACACATTATTTTATTATTATATTATTATTATTAGCACCGCGTCTTACTACCCGTTCGGGTTATACGCACTTACGCTAATGTGTAATGGTAGGGTGATTGTGAGATGAAATGAGGACCTACAGTTTAACGTGGGATCCGAACCACGGTGGAGGCCTGTCATTCCCCACATTCACAAGATGTCTTGTCAGAGGTGAAGGAAGGGTTTGGTAATCAGATAAATCTTTGCCGGGACCGAGGATTGAACCCCGGCCGCCAGCACAGAAGTCTGAAACCTTACCCCTAGACCACCAGGTCACCATTTACGCTATTACATGTATGTATGACATTTATGGTTAGGCACCAGCTGACAAGCACATTGTGCTTAGTTGGACCTTGTTTAGTGATCAAAAATATGTAATCCTGATACAAAAACAAAAAAAGATAAAAATAAACACTTGCTTGAAGTACCCAAAGCAAAACTGGAATAGAAGCGGTTCGCCGTAAGTTTTTACATTCCGATACTTACAGTAAATACATTTTTTATAGTTAAA
Source organism: Timema cristinae (assembly GCA_039000515.1). Taxonomy (NCBI): domain Eukaryota; kingdom Metazoa; phylum Arthropoda; class Insecta; order Phasmatodea; family Timematidae; genus Timema; species Timema cristinae. The sequence goes on along the minus strand of JBCFYV010000003.1, from coordinate 34,094,734 downwards.
AAATTACTAAAACAATGTTCATACGTCAAGTTTTATGACCTTTAGTGGTCATTTTTGCTATACAATACATATAACTATTACCGCATCTTACTACCTGTTCAGGTTATACGCATAATTAATCTAATAGGGTAGGTAGGTATAAGGAAAGGAAGCATTCTAATATACCCGCATTTGCGTGGAATAAAAGTTGAAAACCATTTAGTAAAAAAGCCCTCTTAGTATACCTGAGATTTGAACCCGTTCTATTCGTCATCAGCAGGTCGTGTACCAAAAGAGTGACGCTCCAGACAGTTTTATCACTAAAGCGGATGCTAGAAAATATAAATACCTATGAAATAATATAAATGATATAATAAAATTTGATTACTATTAACCTAAAAAAAAGTTAATATCTAAAACGGTTTCCCAAACTTTCCCAGTTCCGTACCTTTAACGGCCTAACTTTATCCTCACTTTTCTAACGAATGAACATCTGAGAACTAGGAGAGTACCAGATATAATTTCACATATTCTCACATCATGTAATGTGATCCGTAGCTGTCACTTTTGATAGATATCAAATACGTATAAAATAAACCCTATAATATAATAAAATAGTATCAATGTTGACCGCATAAAATAAGTTTGTATTAAAATTAAAATGGACTCCAAATAGATATTCGTAAGAAAAACGAGTAGGTAGGCTAAATCTCTTCTGGTAGGCTAAAGTATAAAGGCGTGACACAGGGAAAGTAGAAAGGATAAAATTCTATGATATCACGTCAAAATCTGCGTTAATTTTCTAACAGACCTAATATTATTTTTAAAAAAATCACGTTTAATAAAACTTTGGAGTACGCGTACAACAATTTGGTAAACACTTATATAACTAACCTTTCTTCTTACTGGAATCCTACTACGAATATTCACCCCTTCTATTTTGTTTAGTGTTAGCTTATTGTATTTTTGTACTAATTTTATCATTATTTTATTTTATTTCTAAATTTTCTGTTTACCGCCTTTTAATATTTAATCTTTTTTGTTAGAGTAATACACGTGCTAAAGTGTGTTTTTGTTCCCAGTTCGTGAAGTGTTTGGTTCGATGATAGATGTTTTTTCCACACCGCAGCTCAACTTCCCCATTTATTTCATTTTTCATTTTTTTTTTGTTTTGCACGCCATGCAGACAGATACTCTCTCATTTGTTTCGATAATCCCTCTCTGATATCACTCCTTAATTAAGTATGCTTGAGAATCGAAGAACAGTGTAAGTATGTGATGGTTTATCAATTTTATCATCACAAGACGATCCCAGGTAGGTCTAATGCGACAACCCAGTCTTATTTTAATAGGAATTCCATTATTTGAAAACCGGAGACTTATGTTTTGCCACAATGACGGGAAAAAAATATTAAAATAGTATTTACACTCTAGATCATTAGTTCAAGGTAACCATCACGTACCTAGGTTGACTTTTTGGTCTAGTGGTCAGCATGTTTGGCTTCTATTCTAGAGGCCTTAGCTCGATTCCCGGCGGTACCATAGGTGTATTTCCTGAAGGCGAATTGTTCCTATGGTTGCATTGGTGCGGTTAATTAGTCTTAAATTAGGTTTTAGACTTCTACTGGCACCGCATAATCATTATCATTTCATCGGGGCGAAGTAACTGCACCTAAATGGTGCTCCGACCTCAGAACACGGCTACATATCTGCCACTTCTAGTAAAAGACCGAGAATGTCTAGCCGACAAACTCTAATAGCATATGCTAAAGAAAAAAAATCACTTGGCTGATGAGATTATAAATATATTTTTTATCCCACAACCCTCAAAATACATTCAAATCTTGAGGCTGTGAGTTAAGCTGTTGTTACCTTCAGGGGCGACAGCCGTCGCGTGAGAAGAGTTCATGAAATTACTTGCGGTAGAAGCCGACGTGGCCCCCAAAGTACTGGTCTGCCCTCCGGCCACGTAACATTGGTCACTTCTCTGCTACAAACGGCACCAACTGTGAAATGTTTATTGGGTGATTTATAAGACAAGAGAAACACTTGTTTTCGCCACGGTTTGAACCGAACCTACCGAGTCGTGCTCGTTCGCTGGACCAAGACACGAAAATATGAACCGGCGAATGGGTCGGGAGTCTTTTTAATATTTAGTTGTTTTTTTTTATAAAGAAACGCAAGGTATTTTGTGAAGGTCTCCCACTGTCTCAGATTTATCACACATTCGTGTTTTATGATGCATAACCTGCCCCGAAATAATGGGAATCCCTTGAATTATGAAAGTGGCGACAGGTAAACGAATTGTAACTATACGTTATTCAATAGTGTTGTGAAGCTTTCTATTTTTGTTTTTAAATCATAATTTCTAAAAACTATTAAATAGTACCCTCTGGTTTTAAAATGCACTGGTAGGAAAAAACAGACATATTTATTACCATTAAAACATAGGTTCTATGGTAAAAGTTAAAGCTATTTTTTTATCCCCCTTTTCATCCCCCCCCGATCGTCCCACCTCGCCCGGTCATTCTGTTTTTATTTATCTCTGTTTCAAATCTTAGCTGTAAATGTCAAGTGGGAACAAGCCCCTTTTAGAGGTTTCAGGACTCACTTTATAATCTATAATCCGAGAATTAAAGTGTTAGTAACTAACTAAATCATTTAAAAAATACAAACTACAAATATATTATTACTTTAGTGAAATAAAGAGCAACCATATAATATACTAAGATTCAATATTTTATACAAACATCTTTTACAAGTCATTTAAGATTTTCATAGTTTTTTTTTTTTCAAACAAATTAACATCACTTTCATAAAAAATAAAATAGGATGTGTATTTGTGTCTTGAAACGCGAGAACTCCATAACCATGAAACTTAGAAAGCGGAAAACTTGACATACGTATTTAGAGGAGCTTTGGTTGTGCACTGTAGGTTTTTTTAAATAAATGTCTACATATATTGCGAGACTTACTTCTTGAACCACGTGAGTGACCATGGTTACTCTCTTTTTTGGATTTAATGTACAATAGAATATTATATTCATTAGTTTTCTGCTAACTTGACCATAAAAAGGAAAATATTTACTTCAAATCCGAGGATAAATCATAGAAGAAATTTCAATCTTAAATCAAAAGAGAAATTATTTTCAATTAGTTTGGTTCATTACTGATGAAAATGCACTTAGAAATCGGTCGAATCTTATATTTCTCGAATCTTAAATTTTCTTTTGAAACTCGAATCCAATTTCTAATCCTCTAATATTTAAAAATACACAATTTTAGCTTAAGGGAATTATATTTAAAATCTAGTTTAAAAATGTTGTTTAAGATTTGGTGCCACTGACGAATGGTGTTTGGTTTGTCATGTATATCATGTCAAATTAAATAAAGAAAGAAAACGCTTTATTTTTAGTAAACTAATATTAAACCAATTTTGTTCTTTTTTTGTGGTTTTGTTATTCATCCAATTACACCAGTCTATATAATTTCTTTTACAAATTGCTTACAATTGTTACATCAAGTCAAGATTTTTTAGATTGTATTCGAGACATTTTTTCATTACCTTTACGAATCTCGAATCCCTCAAATACCATAAGATTCGAGGACTCGAATATCCCATCTCTAAATGTGAGTTTGACGCTTCATACTGCGTGATTACTGGGGCAGATAACTTCAAAATAAAAGTAGACTAAGCGGTGCGTGTTTGACAACAATCTAGCACCCTCCCACCCCACCTTACTGATTGCTTCTCTACACTTGACCGACTGCGGAAAACACGCTCTTAAAGCAGCGGGACCAACTTCCGAGTCAAACTTGAGGGTTGAACACGCAAGAGAATTATACTATATTTTTGGTAATGGAAAGATAAGGGTTATATATTCATTTTTGTTAAAAAAAAAAACTTTTTACATGCGACTAACATTTAAGTGGTGGCTCTTAGCACCTATTACCGGTGTTTTAGTGTACTCCAATCGACCTCGGCTGTCTTGGGGGCAAGTGCTCTCCCGAGCACCCAATGTTCGTGGGTTCAAACCGAACTGAAGTTGACGGATTTTTATTGAGTGATAAAAATGCATATCACAACTTCCTTTTAAGGGGAAGTAAAGCCATCGGTAGGCTCTATAGCTATATATATATTATATATATATATATATATATATATATATATATATATATATATATAATCTCTATATTATATTATGTGTATACGTACAACTCGATCGGGTAACGAAACGTGGTGGAAAAAAAATCTACATTGGGCTTTACATTATATCATTCTATGTAATATTAATTTATAGGTGTGTGTGGGGTCCCTGAATTTTGGGACTACCGCTGTAAAAAATATTTCCCGTTCCCGACCCGATTGTCGTGACAGATATGTTATAATCTTTAAAAGTTCGGGAATTGTTCTTCTATTCCTGAATATTGAAACATTGGATAATTCAACATCTTTTTATATTTACTATAATATAATTTGATGTGTGTTACGCATTTATTTATGTTAATCGATTTATTTTATGTCTCACTTTAGTATTTATTTAACAAATTAAATATTGCACATTTTTTAAAGATAATATTAGAAAATTTAGAGAAAAAAAATATTTACACATAGTTAATTCCCCCACGCGCTTTCTTATAGTCACGTGGTTATTTCTAGTGTGTATGTGGACTGTTTAAATAAATTACGCGATAATCGTGTCTTGAATATTCACTAGTTCAGTCACCAGTGTAGGGTTCCTCCAATACAGTGGTTCTCAAACCGGGTTCCGAGGAAACCAGGGGTTCCATGAGACTATTATGCGTAATGGTGGTAAAAACATATTATGCTTCTAAATTTTTGTGCTTAAAATTCATACACATCATACCATCAGCAGCATATCCAGTTTAACAATTAAAATAGATCGAAATGAATTTTTATCATTATTAAAATCTAAAAAAAAAAGAATCAGAAAGTGCATGAATAACAGTACATCTTGAAGTCATATTATATTATTTTTCCCATTCAACATATTATGATGTAAAAAAATGTAAGACATAAATTAATTTTGTTTTAGTCTTAGTGTTATAACATAAGCTTAATAATATACTTTTTATTTAAAGCTCAGAAACTTATAATATAATTGTACAGGAAAAAGATATACATGAGATACATAAAGCATTTGAGTTCCTCAGTATGTTGTGCATCTTTAATAGGGTTCCGTGGAATAAAATAGTTTGAGAACCACATAGGCGGAATTTCAGCATTTTGATTGGAGGGGCAAACATTGAACCAGGGAGGTTCTCGGGTCCGGGAGGGTCTGGAAGGTATTCCATACCAGTAGAACCAAGACAGTGGAAATAACTGTCAACAGAGAAGGACAAAAAGTTCATCATCCTCTTGGAGAGGACCTGATTAGAATCAGTTTCCAATTTCAAATACCTTTGAAGCATCCTCTCAAAGGACAATACTGTCAAGTGGGAAATACTCAATTGGACACAGAAAGTATTACACTTTTACAGTCAAGCGATAAATCCCACTGTTGGATTTGAAATAAAACCTTGAAAGAAGAATTACTTATATTTAATACTTATTTTGTAATAACCCAAAAACGCGAAGAGGTTATCGAGGATTGCGAAAAGGGAGAGGGGGGAGGAAGAGGTGTCGAGGGGTAAGTTTATTTAGAAGAAAGGCAATAGAAATTTAAAAGAAAGTTCAGCTTAAACTTATATTGTCACTTATTTACTTACTTTAGTTATTAATTATTTATATTAATTTTGTGATTTTTAAACATATTTAAATTTAGGAAAATGAAAAATCAAACTTTAAGTAAGCTTTTACTGTGTTTAATAAATGATAAAGTTACTTTTTGAATAAAATAATGAGGTTCTAGGCATACCAGATCGGATTGTCCCTTGAGAAAGTTGTTAGTCATAAGTGAATAATGCTTGTCGACTTATATGCTGTCCACTGAATATTGAGGGGGGCACCTGCCCCTATACCCCCCAAATTTCCCCTCTGAAAACCAATGATTTATTACATAGTAGCAGGTTTCATATCCCCTTCCAGAGCACATGTTTAAAACATACAAACCCACGTATGTATGAACACTTGGGACTAAATGCAGGCTTGTCTAGTCTGGTTTACTTGTGAAGGATGGGGTGGGGTTTGAATCCCGGTTGGATATACTGAGGGTCTTTTATTTTAAAAGGTATTTTTCACTTGTCTTTAAAGCAAAGACCAACAAAATGAGATGTAGCCTGGACAATTTCTACTCCGTACCGGGGGGCGGAATCCCTTGGTGGTCATCTATGTTTGGAGGAGCGGGTAGTTGGTTGCAAATAGCCATGATGACGTGATTTTTTTTAAATATAAAAACACAATTGCAAATTATGTCAATTATTTACGTCGTTGAACATCTGGTTTTCACAAGAGGTGTCATGGACATTCACAATTAATTTGCCCCAATCTATTGAAAAGTCAGCGACCAGAAATTTTGGTTAACATTGGATGACAGACAGCAGCTGTTAAGAGTTGACAGGATTCAGCGAACCCGTCACACACTAACAAACTGTCAGTTTTCACTGAAGTTCTCATGTGTCCCAATTGACAAGTTGAATTTCCCCTCCTTCACTTACACTAATACTCTCAGGACATGATGAGAGTTAAACTCAACTAATCAAATTTTAATTAATGGTTACGTTATAATTATATCAAACATTTTGCCAGAATCATACTTTTTCGTTCTGTATTATTTATGTTTATTAAAAATTTGATCATAATACTGTTTTTTTTTATCATCGCGTTTTACTACCTGTTCCGTTAATACGCATTTATATTAATTACTCAAATAGTATAGGAAGGAAGCATTCAGAGATAATATACCCGCATTTGTTTGGAAGGAGAATGAAAACTTTTTTTTTAAAAGCACCCACAGTAGACCCAACCAGGAATCGAGCCCCAGTCTCTCCAGCCTACCACAAGAGTGATGCCTTTGACCATTCGGATACTGAAGCGGCTCATTAGCATATTGCATCGCTAAAACAATAAGAATAATTTTAGATTAAATTAATTAGTTCATGTGTCTGCACTGAGTATTACTAGCTACTCACGTTTAATTACACTAATGGAGTAAGTATGAGGAAGATATAACATAAAGGAAAAGTATATACATTGGTGAGGAGGGGGAGTGAAAATACACTTTGTAAAATTAACCTTTAAGGCGATTGGCCCTTTTCATTTGGCGTGGAAATGCAGATACATAGAAACAAATGTTATCTTCAAGAATTTTGATTGTTTTGCCATTTTCATTTTCGGAAACGGTTTGTTCAAGAATATAAGTATGTTGATTAAGTTATACTTTTTAAATACACACCTACTTTATAATTTTAACAGTGATAAACTGTCAATAATTTTGACATTATTAAATAGAAAACTGCCGACTGCATAACCAAAAATAAGAAAATGTAACACCTAATAAACAATTATACATTATCTTAGAAGAGTTGTTGAAAATATTATGCCTACCATAAAAATTTCACTCGTTCTCGAGAAAACTGATATTTCTAAACATATGATTTTTCCGCAAGACCTGTCCGGTAGCTAGCGCCATTTACGTTTTCCGTGATCCATCTTTTCATGTTGGCGCGGAAGGATACTTTGGTAGGTGGTGAAGCCACACCACGCCTTTCAACCTCCTGCCCACCATCCAGAAAATAGGTTTTAAACTTGCACTCGGCAGGGCCAAGGGCCTTAATACATCGGGCCCGAATTTGATTCCCTACCTTCCCATAACAGGTTAATCAAACTATACGAACTTGATGTTTAGTTCTCGTGCCAACCAGTGTGCTGGTACTTACAATAATTATTATTCGAATGTAAAACTTAGGTTTATGAATTAAAAATAGTTTTTTCATATGCATATTTATATTACTTATTTATTTATATGTATATTTAAAAAAATCATTTAGCTAAAAGAATAAAAAAATTCGCCATATTTGGATGATTTTTGGATTTGTCTTAAGAATCATGTTGTGTCACGAAGATCTAGGACACTTCCGTTCAAAGTGGTGTCACGACATGTCAAGAAGCTCTAGGACAGTTCCTTCTAAAGTGTCACATCATGTCACGAATATCTAAGACACATCCTTCCAGTGTGTCACGCCATGTCACAGACATATTTTCAGGAAACCTGATAAGACGTAAAAGGCAAATCTCCCGGTGAAAGTTTTTACGACTCTGCATTGAGGTTTTTGTTTGGTGCACATAAACAACTTTTACTCGAGATGAATTTCATCAATATTTCAACAAGTTGCGCGAACTTTTCACCCATTCATCCCACTGGAATTATTCAGTTGTTTTTTTTGTGGTAAGAGATTATACATTCTGTGCGGTGGGTCGGAGTGTATCAATGTAAACATGTCGGTATACTCGGGTTCAATAAAAAATCGATCAGTGCAAATATCAATTTTTCACTTTTAATAAGCGTGCATGGTGCCTATCTGCTGTTATCTTATTTTTTTTAGCACCACGTAATACTACCCATTCGGATTATATACGCTTAAGTAGTCTACTAATTACGCTAATGGTATAGGAATTGAAAGGGTTGAATTTAGAGTAGGTGAATCAGCATTTGCGTGGAGGGAGAGTGGAAAACCATTTAGAGGAAAAAAGTTCACCCGAATGAACACGAAACTAGCGCGTTAGCAACCACGCCATCGAGGCGGGTTTGACCGTTATCAACTTAGTATCTAATCTATTCACCAATTTTTATACGAATTGACATATGACAACTAGAAAAGCCACTAGATCATTTTCACGTATTGGGAAGTCTGCAATTTTTGTGTGATAATTTTTCCATGTTTTTATATTTTGTGTTTAAATATTTATTGTTTTTTTCATGTATGTATATATTTTGTGTGTGTTTTATATAGCATATATAATATGTTTTTGTTTATATGTACGGTAGCATATTTGAAGTTATTGATTTATTGTGTACCAAAATGACTAGATAGGACCTACTTATGAAAATAATTAAGTCAAATTTGGTATATTTCAACAATTTTACATATCTCTTGTACTTCGAACTAAAAATGTTTTACTGTATATATTAAGCACCGCGTCTTACTACCCGTTTGTTATACGTATAAATATTAATTACGCTAATGGTTTTAGGAATAAGGAATACTATATTTAGAGTAAATGTAACCGTATTTGCGTGGAGGGAGAGTGGAAAACCTTTTAGGAGAAATCATCTTCAGTACATCCAACCGAGATTTGAACCTAGAGCTCCTCGTTCTATCCAGTCCAGTCTACTGCGAGACTGACGCCTTAGTCTATGTGACCACTGATATGGATGCCATTAGTGTTATTTTATAGGTATTGATTTGATTATCAATACCTATAAAATAACACTAATGGCATCCATATCAGTGGTCACATAGACTAAGGCGTCAGTCTCGCAGTAGACTGGACTGGATAGAACGAGGAGCTCTAGGTTCAAATCTCGGTTGGATGTACTGAAGATGATTTCTCCTAAAAGGTTTTCCACTCTCCCTCCACGCAAATACGGTTACATTTACTCTAAATATAGTATTCCTTATTCCTAAAACCATTAGCGTAATTAATATTTATACGTATAACAAACGGGTAGTAAGACGCGGTGCTTAATATATACAGTAAAACATTTTTAGTTCGAAGTACAAGAGATATGTAAAATTGTTGAAATATACCAAATTTGACTTAATTATTTTCATAAGTAGGTCCTATCTAGTCATTTTGGTACACAATAAATCAATAACTTCAAATATGCTACCGTACATATAAACAAAAACATATTATATATGCTATATAAAACACACACAAAATATATACATACATGAAAAAAACAATAAATATTTAAACACAAAATATAAAAACATGGAAAAATTATCACACAAAAATTGCAGACTTAAATCAGTCACGTGACTACATTGTCACACATAAGCGATGCAAGCAGAGCTCAACAGATCCTCTAAACCCTATGAAAGCCGAGCTCAACAGATCCTCTAAACTCTATGAAAGCCGAGCTCAACAGATCCTCTAAACTCTATGAAAGCCGGGCCCAACAGATCCTCTAAACTCTATGAGAGCCGAGCTCAACAGATCCTCTAAACTCAATGAAAGCCGAGCCCAACAGATCCTCTAAACTCTATGAAAGCCGGGCCCAACAGATCCTCTAAACTCTATGAAAGCCGGGCCCAACAGATCCTCTAAACTCTATGAAAGCCGGGCCCAACAGATCCTCTAAACTCTATGAAAGCCGGGCCCAACAGATCCTCTAAACTCTATGAAAGCCGAGCTCAACAGATCATCTAAACTCTATGAAATCCGAGCCCAACAGATCCTCTAAACCCTATGAAAGCCGAGCTCAACAGATCCTCTAAACTCTATGAAAGCCGAGCCCAACAGATCCTCTAAACTCTATGAAAGCCACTCACCGCAACTCCAGAACTCCCCGCTTTATCTTTTACTATTTTTCAATGAAATTCTTGGCATATAAGTGTGATTTAATAAAGATCTCTAATTTAGGTTTGAAGTGAGTACAAACAAGAAAAAATTAACAATAAATAGCCTTTGAGTTATACAAATATTTCCCTCTAAAATTTGAATTAAATCGTCTTTGTTTTACCATTGATTTAAATAGAAATTTCACATGGAATCATGGTGGTGAGTTGATAGGAAGTGTACCCGCATTTACATGCAGGGAAAGTGGAAAACCATCCTCAGTACTCCCGACTGGAATAAAAACCACGATCTACCCATCATCGTCAGTCTGGTTTATTGCGAGTGTGACGCTTTAGTCCATGCGGCCACCGAAGTGGGTTTCCTATATTATTAGTGTTTATATATACAATATTATATTGTACATAGATATTAGAGATAGTATGCGCGAATACTTGAATCTCACATATCCTGTGTTATTTGAGAGATTCGAGATTTGTAAGTCTTAAAAAACTATTTCGAACACAATAATTGCTGTGAAAACATCGAGTTCAAATAACAACTTTAAGCAATAAAAGGAATTATCTATACTTTCGTAGCTGTAAGAGTAACAAAATTACAAAAAATTGTATTAATATAATTTCTCTAAGTTTTAATTAAATGTTTTATAGTTTAACTTTAGCTAAAATTGTACATATTTTAAAGATTTGAAAGAAAATTTAAGATTAGGATTTTATAAATATTCGACCCATTTATAATATATTACAGCTGTAGATCTCATGACTTGAGGTATGAATATATTAAATAATCGTAGATCTAGAAGATTTTGTAGCTGTCAAATAAGATACTTTATGTGAAAATTAAATTGTAGTAAGACGTACAATACAGGAACAAAAAATAATCTTGTCTTTATAAAAATTACCTAACAGTTGGATTCAAAAATAAATAAAAAAGTTTAATCAATGTATCAATCTCTCTCATGTAACTGAGTGTACAAACGGTTATATTGAATTTGAAGGTGGGTAAGGGAGGTTATTTTGGAGGGATGCAGTTAGAGGGGTTGATCGCGTGGTTTGGCGCCACCACATGAAGATATGTCACACTATACGCCTCACCACACATCGCGAGGATGTATTCAAATAGGTAGAACTCTACAGGGAAGTCAACCCTACTTCCTTTCCTACTTCCTTACAAAGTAAATAAATGTCTGTTATAACTGATCTATAGCTAAATGCGCCGGGGAAAAAATAATCATACGTTTGGATGCACTTTTACACTTGATTTACTATGTATAATTGTACTCATAAATAGAAGGAAAATAACGTAATAAATTATAGACGTTGCACTTCTTTGAAGATTACTAAGCTAAGAATATAAAAGCTCAGTGGCCCGCACAAAAGCTTACTTAGAGGGGGATGAGGTTGTATACAATGCATTGAAGTTATTAATCCTGTACTTCTTTCCGTTTAAAAATATTAGGGGCTCCTTTAAAATATTGCGTCCTAAGTCTGGTCTTAAGATTTAACCTATGCATTCAACAAACTGTCAAATGTTCTATTCTATGTATTTTATTAGCGCATCTTACTACCTGTTCATGTTACAAGCATGTCTACCTGATAATTACTCTAAATGGGTAGATATTAATAATATTTAGCACCGCGTCTTACTACCCGTTCGGGTTATACGCTTTAAGTACTAATTACGCTAATGGATTAGGAATTGGGAAGGTTGAATTAGAGGAAGTGAACCCGCATTTGCGTGGAGGGAGAGTGGAAAACCATTTAGGAAAAACCACCCTCAGTTCACCCGACCGAGATTCGAACCTCGATCTCCCCGTCCTCTGCAGTCGAGCTCAACACGACAAGCGCGTTAGTGCATTTTTAGAGGTAACCAACTCGCAAGAGATTGGGAAACCATTTAAGGAAAAACATCCTTTAGTAACCCGACCGTATTTAGCAGGCCATTCTAACACGAGTGTGACGCCTTAAGAGCTTAGACCGGAGTTGCCAAACTTTTTAATCTAGGTATCGACTACTTCTGGGAAGGAAAAACCTCTGTGATCTACTACCGAATCATAGGCCTATATTGTTTGTTTCATTTGTAGAAAATTAATAACTCATTTGTGTTGTTTTATTAGTAAAATTACATTGCACATAAGAACATGTAGTCCTTTCACACATTGAAACTGAGTTTTTCATCAAACCACCTATATAATTTCCCTGAAAAAAGTGTTTTCACATTTTAAAAAATTGACTTTGAAGTTGATGCATGACACCGCATAACCTTAGTTAGATAGTTTGTTGAATGAGAGCTCAAAATTACTCTGCCATAAACAAAGGCAGGGTTGTAAATTACCATCGGTCAGACAGCTTTGATATTTCAATTTTCTAATATTGATTTGGGAAAAATCTGCAAACACTCTCTTAAATTTTCTTTCTCTCAATCATTTTTAATCGATCGACCGGGTGATCGACCAAACTAGCGGTTGCGGTCGACCGGTAGATCGCGGTCGACCGGTAGATCGCGATCGACTGTTTGGCCACCTCTGGTGTAGACCATTCGGCCACTGAAGCGGGTAATATTATAGTTGTACATAATAATTTGTTTTAAGCTTTTATTATTAATATTATTTGCGTTCTTGATTGTTCAAATGAACCTCTTTCAGTTTGGACAGTCTATAAATGCTTGTATTTACTAGATTTAATTTAACAAATTACCTTTGTTGATAAAGGACATCCGATTGATGAGAGAAAACGAGATTGGGGTTGTTCTCTTTTCAGTTGTTTTTTTTAGCGCCGGGTATTACTACCCTTTCGGGTTATACATTTATATAGTAATCATGCTAATGGTTTTAGTGCTGAGGAAAGTTATGTTTATATGAAGACTACCCACATTTTCGTGGAGTGAAATTGGAAAACCATTTTGTTAAAACCACCCTCATTACACCTGAACGAGATTCGAACCTTGTTCTCCTCGTCATAGGCAGTCTGGTCTACTAAGAAAGTGATGCCTTAGAAACCATGCGGCCAACGAAGAGGGTTATCTACAAGTTAATGCGAGGTAATTTATTCTAATACACCTTCATCATCTATACTAATTTGACCCGCCTCGGTGGCGTAGTTGGCTAACGCGCTATTCGTGTTGAGATAGACTGCCGAGGACGGGGAAATCGAGGTTTGAATCTCGGTTGGGTGAACTGGGGTTTGTTTATCCTAAATGGTTTTCCACTCTCCCTCCGCGCAAATGCGGGTTCACTTCCTCTAATTCAACCTTACCAATCCCTTATCCATTAGTGTAATAAGTACTTAAAGCGTATAACCCGAACGGGTAGTAAGACATGGTGCTAAATAATTATAATTATAATAATAATAATAATAATATTAACATACTAATTTGGATTGATTCACTACTAATTCTAGTATTAGATGTATTTTAAAAAGATAAAAGTAATGCATTATTTATTTTTTTAAACCTAACTTCCAAGAAACTTTTTTTTTTAATAATAATAATATTTTTAAGTTTTCTCACGAGATCTTTTAGAAATGGCTGATAGTTTGGAGTGACCACAGTAATGGTTTTTAGGAATTCCAAATAAAGTACAAATACTTTTCCAAGTAGGAGTGGCATGTTTATGGGAATAGACCACACACCCAACTTTGGTAAGACTACTACGTTAGTGCGCCTTAACCCGGATATCGAGATTGAATATCTAAGATGGTCACACTTTGAGCGCTCTACAAGCTATTAAAATATACTCGTAATAACCGACTTGCTATGTCGGCTTCGACGCCTTTTTAAAAAAATATAATCTCACACTTGACCTCTATGCCACTATAGTTTAGATTTGAATATTTTAACACGTTTCTTTCTATAGGTGTGAACATGTGGGTTCGTTGTGAATATTAATACTTAAGAAAGTATTTTAAGTAATGCAGTATTTATATTTTGTTGTTAGTATGTTTTATAAACTTGATCCAGCTAATCCAAGGAACAGTACGAGTAAGGTAATTTTTACCAGCATTCACCTGAAAATAAAAAGAGAGCTTTTGGGATAAAAAAATAATTGTATGATAGGATTGAACTAACGGTCTACCTCTCGCTTAACTCAGTCGGCTATGATTTCATCAATAGAAACTTTACTCTCTTCGGAGGCCACATGGTCCAAAGCGCTATTCTTGCTGTGGACTAGACTGCCGATGATGGGTAGATCGGGGTTCGAAACTTGGTCGTATGGGTTGAGAGTTTTTTTTCCAAAAATAACTTTTCACTCTCCCTCCAGGAAAATGCGGGTACACTTCCTATAAATATAACCTTATTCATCCCTAAAACCATTAGCTAAATCTGATTGCCAAACCCTTCCTTCACCTCTGACAAGACGTGTATTAATCACAACTTGTGAATGTGGGGAATGCCAGGCCTCCACCGTGGTTCGGATCCCACGTTAAACTGTAGGTCCTCCATTTCATCTCACAATCATCCTACCATTACACATTAGTGTAAGTGCGTATAGCCCGAACGGGTAGTAAAACGCGGTGCTAAAAATAAATACTTCAAACTAATACAAAAAATATATATTATTTATTGCTACGCCTTTTCCCTTTGGACTTATCCGCAACTTACACCAACTAATCAAATGCCATAGGATGATAAAGGATAGTTTAAAGGAAATGCACCAGAAATTCCCGGAAAAACAACAATTTAGCACCGCGTCCTACGGGTTATACGTACGCCTCTCTGAAAATAAAATCAGTCGCCACTAAAATAAAAATACGCAGCTGATCAGAATTGTAGCCCATCTTTCCAGCCCAGGAGTGTAAGACCTTTGCATCAATCCAATCAAACATTATTAATGATTAATATGTCTCTACATATTATATATAGATATATCCAACATTTGCGTATAGAGGTGTCATGTGGTTAGTACAACAAAACCTCAGGCCATCAATCTCAGTTTTCTAAACAAAATCTGCTCCTTTTTTTTATTCACGTAGCTCCTCATTAACATCCTCACAATGTTCCAAACCCACTGCCACACAGAAAAATCTGTAAGCGCAGGGGTTCGAACCTGGGTAATTAGAAGCTGCAGGTAGGAATTCTTATCACTAGACCACACCGGCAGTCTCTTTATATATTAAAACAAACTCCGTGGTGTTTGTCCGCAAGAGAGCTATACCGACCGTTGTATAGAAGAAACCCACCTCGGTGGCGTAGTTGGCTAACGTGCTAGATTCGTGTTGAGCTAAACCGCCGAGGATTGGGAGATCGAGTTTAGAATCTCACTCGGGCAAACTGAGGGTGGTTTTCTCAAATGGTTTTCCACTCTCCCTTCACGTACATTCGGGTTCACTTCCTCTATATTAGACTTTTCCCAATTCCTAACTCATTAGCGTAATTAGTACTTAAGCTTATAACCCGAACAGGCAGTAAGACGCGGTGTTAAATAAAAAAATAAAAAATAGAAGAAAACACTAAGTGAAGAACTAAGCACACTGATTAAAACACATTTTTTTTATCCTGTCCCTTACCCCTCCTGAAACATTGGGTAGAGTAATAACTAGATAATAATTATATTTCCCCATTAATATCAAATTATTCTTTTTTAAATATCAATTTGATGACTTCACACGAGTCAATTTTTATTTAAAAAAAACGGCACTTCATTCCATGTAACTTCAATATAATTTGTCTAGAAAAATTTATTTGGAAAACCTAAAACACACAAGAAGTAAATATCATTTTAGTAAAATAGTGGTAACCTGGGAAAATAAAAAAGCCCCGTACTGTGTACAAGTATCCAAGGAATTGATGCGTTGCCCAACCACCTCTGTAAACTTAGAAAACTCTGGTCACGGTCAAAGTAAAGTTCCTTCAGCTCAGCCTGTTTTGAAACCAGTGGATTTACTAAGAATTCCCTAGAGTTCCTAACAGTGGCGGCCCATGTATAGGCATTGCGGAACTGCAGCATCCCCTATTTCCATTTAATATTATCGATAACATTTCATATAATGAGTCCTTTTTTCTTTAATTCTTTCTTTATTTTTGTAGTAAAATATATATTCCTTAAGCTTAGTGCCAGTACTTCAGTAGCCATCCCCCAGTTTATGAAAAAGATACAAAAATCTTTGTATGTAACTGTGTGCTTCACAGTGCCAGTGACATGGTGTTTGACTGGTGTGCGCATGCGCACATAGGAGGGGGTGAGAAGGAAGCGGGATTGCCAGGTAAAGAAAGCACTGTTGATCTCGCAGTGCCAGCTCTGGCGTGATGGTGGAAGGAAGTGTTTTTTTTTTCACTCAGCTTGTGTTGTACTTAAAAACCGTGTACCATATTCTTGAATGTGATAAAGTGTAGAAGATGTAGAATTAGATTATTATTCTGCTTCCAGGTATTCTATTTGATTCATTTTTTTTCTGTTCTTTTATTTAATAGAAAGACTAAATGCGCTTGTAAGTACTTTCAATTGAGAAAAATTTCCTCAATTGTATCCAGAAATCAAGGAGAAAATTATTGAACTTTTGGCGCAAATTAAAACAAGAAGAATGGATTTCATTTTTAAATGAATAAATCAAGTTAAAGTAAGTAAAATTGGTTTTTTTGTTAAGATTTTATCAAGTTCCTGTATAGATTTTCTTTTTATACGTGTTTTTTTTTCCTTTTACACAATTTTAAAACAAAGGCTAAACATTTTCTTGGGCAGCACCCCCACTAAGTTTAGCTACGAGCCGCCTCTGCTAAAGTCCCTAAACTCTTAATTGTGACCTCAAGCGTTGATGAACCCTTGCTTATATTAATATTGTGAAAAACTAGTATGTACAGTACAATACATTTATAAAAAATATATGTGTGCAATTCGTAGAGAATGTTTCATTGACACCTGGATGGCTGTTATAACTTGCTTACCAGGTTATCTTAGTTCAAATCCTATGAACTGGACAAAATTCGTCCAAAATGCGAAACACAAATACCACCTGAATATCTAATGTCCATTGCGAACAAGAGAGAAACTCGCGGGAATTCTACCATGTGAAGGATGGAGGGTTACTAGCACCCACCGACCACCGGGGCTTTCCTCTTGACCAAACTTAAGGCTCGTTGACACGATGTTAGTGGACTAATGCAAGTTTACTAGTATTAGCTTACTAACATGCTAGTTGTGTTGACACGATTTTTCACATGTATTAGTATCTTTTCTAAAAACATGGCTGAAAATGAAGTGGTGCTAACTGGTCTCTCTTTTAGAGCCACTTTTTTTTTTATCACAGCGTCTCATTTCTTGTTCGGGTTATTTATAGGATATTCTAAATACGCGTATGTGTTAGGAACTAGGAAGAGTAAATTTAGAATAAGAATGGCGGCCAGATAAATTACAATTTTTCAGTAAGCTCAATTTAACATAATTAATTGATCTATTTAAAAAAATGTTTTATATAGACAACATAAAAAGTTAGTGATTAGTATGTCTCCTATTTATTAGTTCCTTAATACAGTACAATATATTTCAGTTGATCCCAAATAATTATTAAATTATTTTGCTTGGTTTGTCAACTTACTTAGTATACATGGCACATAAAATTAAACTCAGATAAGGTCAATAAATCCCGATACAACCAAACTCGGCTGGGAATTTTTTTAAATAGGCCTAATCCAGGTTTTTTCACCTTGTTTTAAATGTTGGTATACTAAAACAAAATATCCTTTTACATTCTAGGCCTAAAATATTATTTAAAAAAATAATAATTAATTTGTAGATTGGTTTAAATATAAACTATCTGGTTTGCAATAAGACAATAATATTATGTTGTGTATCTACTCAAGTTGCCAAAGCATTACTGCAACGTGTATGAAGTGTAATTAAAACTTATAAAGATTGGTTAAAGTGTCAAATATGAAGATTGGAAAGCGTGCCGGTGATTTCGAGTGAAAACCGTCCCGGCCATTCATACCTTACTTACCGATAACACGAAAATTTTGCTGCCGGAACTAATCACGGTACTTCAATGTTGTATTATATTTTGTGATTGTATGTAAAAAAAAATTAACATGCCACGTTGATTGGTAGGAAATAATGGTTCGATAAAATTATTTATAAAATTTGTTTACGGATATTAGATAATATCTCTCTCAAGGCACATTTGCAATATATAAGTAACATTTTATTTTATACACTTCTTGAAAATATGTACGCCTGATATCACTTTACAATATCCTCTAGTGCATTATCCCCCGCATTCTTATCTTTATAAATCCGGTGATTAAAATTCCACAAAAAAACTGATTCTTTTCATAACATTCAACAAATAAGTGTTCCCCGCACAACCAATTTTTTTAGTTGCCGCCATTTTGAATTGTCTACTTGCATTTTCAGTAGCGGATCGTAACTAAAATTAGTGGGGTTGCTGCTAACACGGACGCAAAAATGTACATTTTTTACTTCACAGCCGCAAAGCCAACTTTTCCGTTGGTACCATTCAGAATTAAGATACGAATATATTTCTTGTTATTTCTTTTGCCTGGCTTAGATATTAAAATATCAGGTGTTGAACGAACTCTTTTCTTAACTGTAACTTTCTCATGAAGAGATAGCTGTGAAAACTTAAGCTTTTGAAGTTCCCTTTCAGTCACAGAACTTATTTCTTGGGCGTGCAAGGCCATGGGTAAAGTTTGATGTTAGATAAAAGAACCGAAAAAAAAAATGAATCAAATAGAATAGCTGGAAGCAAAATATAATCTAATTCTACACTCTTCTACACTTTATCAATTCAAGAATATGGTACACGGTTTTTAAGCACAACACAAGCTGAGTAAAAAAAAATCCTTCCACCATCACGCCAGAGCCAGCACTGCGAGAGAACAGTACTCTCTCTACCTGGCAGTCCCTCCTTCCTCCCCACCCCCTTTCTATGTGCGCATGCGCACAACAGTCAAACACCACGTCGCTGGCACTGTGGAGCACACAGTTCCATACAAAGATTTTTGTATCTTTTTCATAAACTGGGGGATGGCTACTGAAGTACTGACATTAATCTTAAGGAACATATATTGTACTACAAAAATAAAGAAAGAATTAAAGAAAAAAGGACTCATTATATTAAATGTTATCGACAATATCAAGTGGAAATAGGGGGTGCTGCAGTTCCGCAGTACCTAAACACGAGCCGCCACTGTAAATAAAGTTGGAAGGTAACAGATTTTTTCAGTTGCAAGTGGACTTGCATGTTAGTAGCTTGCTTGTCTATTTACACGGTGCAAGTTGTGTGCGCGCAGCCAAATTAATCTACTTGCATTAGTCAACTAATAATGTGTCAACGGGCCTTTACCCTAACCTAACCTAGAAATAGTCACGTATGTAATTTAGTTAAATTAAGACAAATGAGGCTGAAAGAACGTACTACTGCTAGTCCCCCATGGGCCACCCCATTATCAAATTAGGGACGTAATGGCTCACCAACATGGCGTGTCCGCAATCTGAATTCTTCTCATATATCAAAAATCTCATACTCGCAATCGTAACTGTTCGCATTCAGGACTATTCAGAATCAGAAGGCCACTGTTCAAATGTATGTGCGTTGATTATTTATTGCGGCAAAACAGTTAATTTTTATTGTTTATATTTGCTATAATATTTTGAGCCGTGGTTCTCAAAGGAAATGTATGAGGTGTATCAAAGGTTGCGCCTTCGTAAAAAGGTTAAGGTGACAGAGACTATACATTCTCAAGATAATAACACACTAAATGTTGTGGATAATTATATATAACCTAAGATCTAAATCAACAGTTTACCCGCTTCGGGGGTCGAGGGGTCTCTTTAAGGCGTCACTCTTGCAATAGAATGGATTTACGACGAAGAGATGATCGGGGCCCGAATCCAGGTCAAGTGTATTTACGATGGGTTTTCCTAAATGGTTTTCCACTGTTCCTTCACGTGAATGCGAGGTGCACTTTCTCTATATTCAACCTTACTCATCCCTAACATATTAGCATATTTAGTGTATACATGTATAGCCTGAGCGGGTATTGAGAAATCGTGCTAAAAAAAAAAAAATCTTAAGTCTCAGTGGAGATTATTATGCTGAACTCATTCTTGCCTTCATTACTAAATTACAATATGGATGGAGCTGAACCAATATCTTTAATTAATTAATTAATTAATAAAATTCTCAGTGGAAATTTCAAGTAGCTATTTACTATGCAGAGTATGGTTGGTTCAAAGTATATTATAAACAGGAAGTACTAGATTACACAGTCGATCCTTTTAAAGTGCCTGAAAAAATACATTTTATAAAATGTAGAGATTTTAATGCTACAAGAGGGACCAAGTTAATTACTAGAAATATAGCTAATTAAAATTTCTTCGTCATTTAGTTCCAACTTACAAAATTAAAGCAACCATGTTATTACATTTTATCTTTTGATTAGTTATGTGTTTTTGTCAACTTGAATAGTTCTCTTTTTCTTAGAAAAAAAAAGAGTAAAAAAAACTTAAATCAAACAACTTTAATCAGACTTATTTTCATTTGTGCTTGTTATGATTCTCATGACGACGACAAGCTGTTATTATTCCGGAGCTAGTTTGAAAATCACGCCCAGATCCCATTGAAGATGCGATGCAATAAACCACCACTTGGTCCCGCCCCCCTTCCCTAACCTCACCCCCCCCCCCCCCCCCTCTTTCCAAACCATCGCCTTTCCCACGTCATATTAACGAGGCTGGCAGCGCCCGGGCATTTGGCTACGGTTCCCCTTCAACTGTAAATCCGTCATGTTCCTTTGGATGGCCTAATGATGACGTCTGTGTTGTGAAATAAATGTTCGACTTGTCCTGACTAATTTCCTGGAACAAAAATTTGTCTTGGACCAAACACGTGCGCGCGTGTGTGTTTTTGTAACACGTGCGGCGAGGAGGAAAGGAGGTTGCCCAGATGTCGCACGATTCTAGGGGTCCCGTGATGAATTCATTACCAACTGATTTTTGTTGATGATTAGTTTGAATTCACCTATAAAATAATTGAAAATACAAATTAATGATACTGTGCATCATAAAGAATTTCTAACTATTTGAAATAAACGAATTTGCTAAAAAAATTAGTAAGATTTGTGAAACTAAATAATAAACATTGTTGCAGAAACACTCCACCAAATAGCATACATTAAATACCATACACTGTTACAGAAACATTGAGAAAAGTGGAATATATCTGTCCACCAAAGGGTTTAGCAGTTAATTTCAAAGTATTCCATAAAAATATACATATAGTTAAGTTTGTTTATAACTCAGAAACTATTGGTTGCATAAAAACATATTATTTCAAATAAAATATTTCCATTTTTAATAGCTCTACAACGATAAGTTGTTTCGCATCTGAAATAGTTTCGGAGCTTATGATCACATTTGGAAATTCTGGCTTATGTCAAGTAGCCTTAGTATCATTTTCATGAGAAAACTATAACAGCCATTTTATTTGTAATGTTAAACAATGTCTAGATACAAAATGTAATCAAAATCGTCAAAGCGGTATCTAGAAAATAGATTTTATCTCGTTTTGCCCTTCAGTAAACAATCTTTAGTTCTAGATTTAGATATACAAGTCCAAAAACCCCTCGGTGTAACCTTTTGAAAACCCTAGATACTTAGTCTTTGCCCAGTCGGTAACATTTTCTCGGCTCTAGGCCAAGATACAGACACATGGATGGCATCGTGGAATCCATTTCTGTTTCAGGTGGTAGTGGAACGTCGACAATGATCAAAATCTCGAGTTCAATTTTTTTGACGATCACAATACTTATTTATTCGAGGGGTTGAGAGAAAATAAAAACGGACTACAGTTAAAACATAGAAAAGAGCATTTGAGATTATTATTATTATTATTATTATTATTATTATTATTATCATCATCATCATCATCACCGTCGTCTTAAATACCCGTTCGCTTTTTACCCATATATTATTATTATTTGAGATGCAGTACATTCATTATTTTACTACAAATAGTTAATCTTCTTCCGACCACGAAAATCCTCTTCGTCACGGAAGATTTCGAGTAATCACTTAAATAATAATGCCCTGCACACATTTCCGGCATATTGTAGGTCTTTTTACCCCCATACCTCCCGAGCGCAAACACAAACACAGATGCGAGCCGAGAGCTGAGTTGGGCCTGCTATGATGAACGCTCTTAACGACGTCGCCTATTTAATGATTTCAAAGCTATTTTACCAAGTGGATTGCATCTTAACTTGACTCACCTAAGCGCTTTAAGCTGTTAGAGGCAAATGTCAAAATAGAAAAGAACCGCCCCTTGTCTATATGCTGATAGCATTTCCGCTGACGAGTATACACGCTCACTTTATTATTGGTGCCTGGACAGCATTGACTTGAAAGTCAAAATTACTATTTTCTTGTTTCCTGTTCTAGATATACATATATGCTTTCATAGATATTTCTAATCTAAATCCTGGAAGAAAGATCCTTACTGATAATTTCCGCGAGTAAACCAAATAGGCCTGAGCTATTCACAATTTTAAAAATATACGTTTACAAAAAAAACTTACTTCTAGATCAAAAGATTAATTTTGTGACAATGTCAGACTATTTCTAAATTTTTAAATATGGATTTTGTTTTAAGGTGGAGTGCTAGCGAGCGTGAGCTTAGGGCAGTATTTTTGCAGTTTTTATAGAACAAATATTTTTTGGCCAAAATAAATTAAATATTTCTTCTATAAAATCATAGAGTTTAGTTTTCTGCACATGATAATCTCAACAGTTGTTGAATATCTGTCATGAGCATGGCGGCATTTGGTGACAAACTTGTTTCTTTATTTTCTTTATTTAAAATGTTTGTCATCAAATGCTGCCATGCTCATAACAGATATTCAACAACTGTTGAGATTAGCATTTGCAGAAAACTAAACTCTATGATTATACAGAAGAAATATTAGATTTATTTTGGCCAAAAAATGTCTGTGCTATAAAAACTGCAAAATTAATGCATTAAACTCGCGCTCACTAGTACCCTGCCTTAATGTTATATCTTTAAAAACATCCGAGTAAGACGTAAATACGTTAACATGGGAAATCTAATCTTGACTTGCCGCTACGCCACAAATGAGCAACGTCCTTAAATAATCCAAGATTCAAGAAAATATTAACTCAAGAGTTGAAACTGATTTTAAAGATATTATGCTTCTAAAAGGTGTCTTAAACCTATATAATTATAGGATGAATTTTACAACCAGACCAAATATTATTAATTTGCCACTTAACTGCATGCATACATTTTACAACGAATGCAATATAGTATCTTAATTTATTTGAGGTATTTAACTTTCACTTTCTGAACCGATTGATTATATTAGCACACGGCTTATAAACCAACTTAAATCCAGAACAGACACAGCACCCATGCTCCCGCCCATTAATTCATCACTGTGAAAGTGTTAACCCACATTTCATCGATGATACATTTTTCGACCATACCAGCTATCGAACCCGGTGCCCTTAGCTAATTGTATTGAATACGCTATTGACTTAACTGAGGTGTCAGACTTGAAAATAACAACAAAAGATTTGCATATAACTATTGTTTTTATTTTCTACTTGACTAAATAATGAATGTGTAAAGCTAACCTCTGATGTAGACCATGATATCTAAGATTCTTATTCGTAAAAAAGTAGATGCGACCCATATTTACTTTTTTTGATATTGTTCTGGAATGTATGAATGCCACACACTTCATAAAACACTTTTTCCATCTAACTTCTAGGCCTAGTCGACGAGTTGGAATAGCTGCTGGAACGCCACTAATTGCGAGTCTTTCCCGGGTCGTTAAAATGTAAATTATTACTTCAACTAATGTTTGAGAAGGCACTTTTTTCTAACATTTATGAAGAGAGCTGCATAAGAATATGGAGGCATGTAAGCGTTTTGTTTGAGATTTTTGAATGAGGATTGATATTTTAAAACTAAATATGTACTTTTTGTATGTGTTCGGTGTCTCAGGTTTATTAATGCCCTTTAGTTTTATAAGGAAAGTCTTTTTAGAAAATAAAAACTTATTTTTTTAGGGTCAACCTTTATAACATTTTCCTATGCTATAGTAACATTTTTTTTCTACATTTTATTCTTCATTCAGCCAAAGCCAGCTTGAAATGGAATTGACTCTGTTCTATTCCGGCTGAGTAACGACGTTTTCTTCTCCATGTGTGTTGACATCCACGACGATATTGTTAATAACCTGTGTAATTTCCACCAGCTGCCAGAGTTCACTCATGGGATTGATGCCAGTTGCTTGAGACACCGAAGAAGTGTAATCTGTCATCACCAGCTTTGTGTCCTCATCTCTATTCTGACCAACCGTGATGAGCCAACCTCTTCTCGTGGTGGATTTCGGGATTAGTATGGTTTTTATTCTATTGAAACGGACCACAGGGAGTGTCCTTGGTTTTAGTGTGTATTGAACACGGCACCTTACATCCGATAGTCTTTTCCTGAAGATGCAGGGAACCTGCCATGTTTTGTTTAACTTACAACTGTGACTGCCTTGTGGTTTGTCAGAGCATACGCTTCCAACCAACGAGTAAAGTAGTTTGATACAACCATAAATAATTTATTTCCCCCATTCAGTCCTTGGAAAGGGGCTTAATATATCAATGGCAATGCAGTGTTTCACCAACCATAAACTTGTGTAATGGTGCCTTATGTGTTTGAGTCTTCCTAGCCGCACAATTAGGACATTGCGGACCCCAAGTTTTGGTGTTTCAATGGAGATCAGGCCAATAGAAATGTGAGTGGACTTTGTCATGGGTTTATTCTACATTCACGTACAAGACACAAGGTACCATACTAGCCACTGTTCCAAGGTGAAAATGTGATTCTTCTCATGTGCTTCCAATGAGTCTACCACCTACCTCTGCAGCAGCAAAATACCATAGTCTCCGCGTGTACTACCAAATGCTGCAGTTAAAGAGAACCGCAGATGAACTCCTAGAGATCATCAGATGCAACTGCAAATCAGATCGCAGCAGCCTTAGGTGCACATGTAAAAAAGCATGACATTGAGTGCTCTGTTGTGTTTAGCAACTGCAAAGGATCAGCGTGTACAAATTCATCTCAAGCTCAATGGGATGATGATTATTATGATGGTGATGAATTATTGGCTGAGCAATCAGAAAACTAAACAATTTATCTGTTACCTAATTTAGTAATGATAATGTTATATTACTTTAAAATATAGGACGAGATGATTTCTTGTTATTTGTATTACCTTAAATTATAGAATTATATTAAATAAATTGTTATTTGTATTAATTTAAAATATATAACCAGATAAGTTCTTGATATGCATTATTTATTGTGCTAAACAAATAAGTATTATTACAGTTCATTAGAAAAAAAAGGCCATTTTAAATTATTTAAATCTTCAATAGGTCTTTTTGAATTTACTAGTCATCATCTTCCTATGAAACTGTGTGTCTTGTTACAGTGTCGCTATATATTGGGCTAAATGATTTTGATAAATCCACCACCAGTATTCCTTAGGGGGGTGACCTGGTGGTCTAGGGGTAAGGTGTCGGACTTCTGTGCTGGCGGCCAGGGTTCAATCCTCGGTCCCGGCACAGATTTATCTGATTTCCAAACCCTTCCTTCACCCCTGACAAGACATCTTGTGAATGTGGGGAATGCCAGGCCGCCACCGTGGTTCGGATTCCACGTTAAACTGTAGGTCTTCCATTTCATCTCACAATCACCCTACCATTACACATTAACGTAAGTGCGTATAACCCGAACGGGTAGTAAGACGCGGTGCTAATAATAATAATAATAATAATAATAATAATAATAATAATAATAATAATAATATTCCTTAGGACTTTTGGTAAATTTTCTGTAACAATTTTTATGAGGTTTATCCATAATATTTCATAAAATTCCTATACTACAAGTCCATTGTTCACACTGTTTGGCTGTTGGAATGTACCGCCAACTCTTATCTTGGCGAACACTAGAGTAGGGGGTAGAATCCCGTTACAACTCTAAAGGCAACGCAACCCCTCCCTCCTCCCCACCTGCTTTTTGCAGTTAGCCCTTGTTGCTACACTATTAATAATATTAATAATAATATACTATAGGAATTAATAATGTATAACAAAAGTGACAACTGCTAATGGGCTGTAGTTGAGGAAATTAATTAATATTTGTGTTTAGGTATAGTTGGAAATCAATTAGGAAAAAAAATACTCAGTAGACTTGATTGGGATTTGAACCCTGACCACCACGTCACAGAAAACTATATAACAGGTATATGGCGCTTTTATCTGCCTACTTACCGATATCATAACTCAAATTTACATAAAATTCTACTTTTTCCCCTGCAATGAGAAACCTCACACGTAAAATAATTTAGTTCTACACATATGGTCGTAAACTAGTTGCCCTGTACGCAAATTTTGTTTAAGCCCTTAAATTATTTATCAAAGAGTCTTCAGGTTTGTCTTTTGGTAGTTACATGTTTTTTATCCTACTCAATTATTTAAATAATATTATCATTTTGAATAAAAAATGAGGCTTCTATACATAAATATTCAGAAATAAAACGTATATTTTCTTATAAACCAGTCTTAGCACTTAAATTAAATGTATTTTAAGTTGGGCTCCAACTAATATTAGCAAAGTCTAATTAACGCTCAAATAACTATGTTGCATCTTTAAAATAAAGTTTTATACATTATGCTCAAATACGTATATTTGAACTTTTTTTTAGTAATACGTATACAAATAAAAGTAATAAGAAATTTGGGAATATAATAAAGGAGAAGGAAATATGCGGGCCATATATCTTTTATTTTATTTCAAAGTTGCTGCTAAGTGTACTTGAACCCCTGACCAGTGGTCCAGATTATAAATAAATACTACATGCATGATGATCTATGATCGAAACTATGAAATAAAATATACTTCTAAAAAGTTATTGATAGTTTTAATACAGTCCGATTTTCATATGATGAGCTCGAAAAATTTAATGAATCTACTTTCAAGTATTCATACGCCAAGTCATGTTATCTAGAGCTGTAACTTTTGATATATATTATTAATACTTATAAAATAACACTTAAATATCGTTAAATGTTCTTAATGTTGACTATAAAAAAGTTTGTATTTTCTAAAAAGCTTTTCCTACTTTATTAATATGATGTAACCGTATGCGTGGCTAGGTTTCAAATTACACGCGCTAGTTTTGAGTTATCTAGTAATAACTCATTCTCACTAGTCTCACTGTTCCGAGAAGAACCTTTAACTCACTTTTTAAATTTCCTCCCTCTGACATCCAAAGAGCAGTTGAGAGAGAGAGGGGAAATCATCCCCTACCTTTGTTTGTTTTGGGACGTGCAGATATGTCGGAAACAGGGGCATCCACTGACTTCACTATAACTCCCAAACTTCCTAACCACCCCTCCACCCGAAAACATGGGTAGGTGAGTCTCAACCTTCATTCGTACTAGATGGTGAAAATATACTGTAGTACTATTTATTTATTTATTTGTGCTCAGTCCTCTGAACTGATTTTAATTTCTCATATCAACAAAAAGTATTGTAATCGTGGCAAAAAAAATTGATCTCAAGATTATGATGGATCTTTATGATTACGTGATGATTTAATTTTGAAAATTTGTAATCTTTTGGAAGTACCTAGCTTTGAAGATTTTGATTAAAATGGTTATTTGCAGGTTATTCTAAAATCTTAATGATAAATAATATCTTATGTTGATTTTATATAAAATAAATTATTCTAAGGTAGTTTACTGATAAAATATTCTGAAAATTTTAACTTTTTTGAAAATGTATTTTAAGGTTTAATTCAAAATGGGTATTTAAGAGTGGTTTTTCGTGATAATAAGAATGTGTTTTTTATTTTTAAAGATAAAAACAATTTGAGCGTGTTTCAAAATTAATCGAATTTTTGAAAGTTGGATTTTTGTAAATGGGATAAAGTGAGTGCTGTATTATTTTTTTATTACTAGGTTCAACTACAATATTTTTAACTACCTATTTTATGGGTGAGTAATTGTAAGGTTAACTTAGAGGAAATGCCTCAGTATTTTCGAGTAGAGAGAAGGGGGCAAACCACAGCGATAAATCACACATGGAAAACCATCCCCAGTGCACCCGTATGAGACTCGAACCTCAACCTCCCCGTCACAAACAATTCAATGTATTATGGGATTTATGCCCTAGACCATGTAACCACTAGTTACAGGTAGAATGGTATGAACGGTGCAAGACTGGTTTGTATTTCACTAAGAATTCCTCCCCACTTTTTGTCATTTATAGCTCTTGCAAAGACATTAATGATAATTTATTTGCTCACTTATCCCAAACTAGTAACCCCCCCCCCCCCCCCCCCTTTCCACTCCTAATCAAACCCGGTGGTCAACATATGGCGAGCAGCTGATGCCGCGGCTATGATTGGTCCAACCTAATTACTGACCGACCAGCCAGTGTTGCAACATTCGACTTAGTGTTCTGATTACTGCAAAAGTCAGCAGATAAAAAGATTTGATTCCAGTACACAGTAGCCCTAATTGGCTGTCACCCGCTCTCTCTCTCTCTTTCTTTCTCATGCGCGTCTCCTTATTAGTGACCAGCTTTGTTTTATGGCATCAGGCTGCAAGCCACTAGCTTTCCAGTTCGGAGTATATTTTTTTATGGACGATTAGGCCTTAAGACGTTTTTAAATTGTTGCAATCTCTGTTGCACAATTTTTTTAAGGTGGTGTAAAACAAACACTTTTTAAATTTATAACCATCATATTGACTGTTAAAAAGATACTGGTTTGCAGCAATGGTTTTATTAATTAGCTTTTCAGTAGGCAATGCCAATGTAATAAGAAATCAGCTTTCCGAGTGTTTGTTCATACTTAATCTTTTTTTTTTAATTAGGAGGTTTATAAAAAAACTAATGCTAATATATTGGTCATTTTTGACCATTTTTAGGACGTCAAAGTCCTGAACCGGCTTATAAAACATTGTTTATTTACATCCATCTATTTTTAGATGTAGTTTTATCGTAAAAACTACCCAAATAAAAGTTTGTTAAATATGTTGGCACTAAGCTAACACTTTCCAGTCCAGTGTTTTATTTCTCGAGGGTAGTAGAAAAACAACAACTTGAGTTTCTTAAAGGGTTTTGGCCAAACTTTATCTACTGTTTCTCACTACTGCCTTGTGTGGGCAAGTGGCAACTTGCGTCTGATTTCACGGGTGAGGGACCCCGAGGCAGCATAGAAAACCCACTGATTGGACGAGTAGCTTAGGTTGGGATTGTAGAGGACGCGAGAAAAAACAGATCGGTGTTTTTTTGCAGTTTTTATAGTAAAACATTTTTCAAACAAAATATATAAAATATTTCTCCAGTAGACAAATAAAGTTTAATTTTATTCAAATGGTAATGTTAACATTTCTTGAATATCTGTCATGAGCATAACGGCATTAGATGACATACTTTTTAAATGAAGAGGAAAATGTTGTCAATAAATTCCAGGATACCCTTGACAGATATTCAAGAACTGTTGAGGTCGCCATGTGAAGAAAATTAAACTCAACGTTTCTACTGTTTCTACTAATGTTTGTCCAAAATAATGTTTTTATATAAAAATTGCAAAAACACTGCCCTTAACTCATGTTACCTACATTCCTACCTTAAAATACGCAAGGTTCATTTTAGACGCACGGGCTACCAAAGGAACTACCGAATTGTACTCACATTCTTAGTCATGTAAAGAAGAAACCCACCGTCTCAAATATAGGTTTAATTACTTAATCATTTTAATTGTTAACATTTTAGACCTAGATATTATTATAATGAATGTGCCCCCAAAATCATTTAAAAAGCGAGTTTTTTTTTACAATTATATAATGTCTGTACCTAGGGTTAGAATCGAAAGGGTTTGATGGATTTTGTTAAATCTCTGTTAAGATGTTATAGGGGCATATTTCGGCGATAGTCACCATTTTAATTCCAGCTTTAAATTTAAGAATAGTTTACTTATGACTTATTTTTCAAAATTTCTTTCAAACACTTTAAGAGACTATGAGAAAGGATGTACTAATGTGTAGTGGCAATTATTTACTATGGATATTTAACGTGTACTTTCCAGAAACACTAATTATATCAGTACATAGCTAAACAACTAACCTAGTTAAGGCAATTGTCCCTTTTCATTTGGCGTGGAAATGCAGAGCCATGGGAACAAACACTTATCTTACATACTTTATTATTGTTTTGCAATTTTCTTTTCGGAAACGGTTTGTTCAATAATATAAGCATCTTGATTAAGTTATAATTTTTATATACACATCTCCTATATAATTTTAACAGTGATAAAATATCTATAAAATTGACATTTTTCAATAGAAAACTTCCGGTTTCATAACAAAAAAAAAAGAAAATGTAACAATTAATAAACATCGATACACTATCTTAGAAAGGGTGTTGAAAATAGTAACATAAACATTTCCCTCGTTCTCTAGAAAATTGATATTTCCAAACGTATGGTTTTTCCGCAAGACCTGTCCGGTAGCTAGCGCCATCTATGGTTTCCGTGATCCATCTGTTCTTGTTGGCGCGGAAGGATACTTTGGTTGGCTGTGAAGCCACGCCCCACCTTTCACCCTCCCACCCACCATCCCACAAAATAGGTTTTAGATTTGTACTTGACAGGGCTAAGGGTCTTAAGCTGGACGCCCACTAGAATAAAGGCAAGCCATGACGTGACGCAGCAGGTGTTCGCCCACTTGACGGGATGAGGTGCGGAAAGGCATGGCATAGAATGACGTGCGCGTGCAATCAGTAAGGATTTTTAAAAATAATTTGTGTTTGTATGCTATACACATTGCAAACGGAGCGTGACATATGAATGGTTGTAATTCATAAACGACTTATTTAATAAAATAGCTAAACAATCATAAACTTACCTTTACATGCAGACCTAATATTAAGCAGCAAAATCGTGCAGAGTTTCTCTGTTCAAGACGACGATACACAGATATTTTGGTCTTTATTTACTTTCCCGCGAAAAAGGAATAAACCAACCCCTCCTGACCCCATTGTGGGCGTTTGGAACTGAATTTACCACGCAGCGAGCTACCCGAGAGCTCCCCAAGACGTACGGAATGTTCTGGAACTAATATTACCGCGCCTTGTTCCTTCACTCTTCCACCCACTAGAGGCCAAGGCACCGCGTCTTCAGAAGTTCCGAGACCTCTCTGACGGCTCTTGCTGCACCTTGCCGCGCTTTACCTGCAGGTGGCGTCCAGCTTAATAGAACAATCACAACAAGCTCCACGCCTGACAATCCACCCGAAATAATATATTTTCAGCCATGTTTGAAATTGAAACCTGGACGCCTGACTCAGCAGGAAGATGAGAGCTTCGAATCTCAACCATGAGTAGTGAGGTGTTTTTTTTTAAATTAATGTTTCTTTACTCTCACTGCACGAAAATTTACGTACACTTCCTCTAATTTTGACCTACTTCATAGCTACCACATTTTGTTTAGGTATGCTGATGGACAGGATGGGTAGTTAGACGTGGCACACGGAAGGGGCGGGGGGGGGGGGGAGGAGGGGAGTAAGGCAAAGTAATAACATTTGTTTGGTTAGCTAATGTATGAATCTGTTGGGAATAAACTTTTAGAAAATACAAACATTTTTTTCGTAATATTGATATTATTTTAATATAATTTAGTATTAGTATTATTTTATAAGTATTGTTATTAACTATAAAAATATACAGCTGAATATGACAGAACCTGTGTGAAAATGGAAAAAGGTTAGAATTATTTTTTTGTAACGTTCGAAAATGTTTCTTCCTATGTAAATCAAACTGTATATAAGAACTGAGTCTGGCAGACCGGAGTATGCAAATTTCGTACACGCCTTCAGAGAAGGAGGCATTGGAAGTCCCTAGACAATGTGATTTCCCTGCAGCGGTGGAGATGCAGACCCGCAACCCTTGCGATTGCGGGAGGGAGAGGGATTTAGGAGCGCAATGTTAAGACTTTTTTTTTACGGGTGCTGGGTTTTGTTGTTGTTTTATTTTTAGAATAAACAAGAAAAAACATGAAAGGAACAATTTAATTTCTATCACACAAACTGAAGCTAATTAAGAAGGAGCGAATCACTGGCCTTTCTATTTTGATTATTGAAAACGAAACAGGTTGGGGGGGTAAATATTTTAGTCTGATAATTGATTCATTTGCTGCATCCAAGTCCCGAATAAAATTTGTAGATTTTTAGTAAAAGGCCATGAACTTTATAGGTTTTTTTAAG
Organism: Timema cristinae; assembly: GCA_039000515.1. Lineage (NCBI taxonomy): Eukaryota > Metazoa > Arthropoda > Insecta > Phasmatodea > Timematidae > Timema > Timema cristinae. The sequence continues at coordinate 34,061,969 of JBCFYV010000003.1, read as the reverse complement.
ATGTATTTGTATAAGCTTATATAAATATATTTCACATTTATATTTTACTATACATTTTGACTCTACCTATTCCACAGTCTACACATTTCTTCCGATTCTGTCCCTTTTGATTCTTTTCTTCTAAATTTTGCCTGGTAAGCGAATTTATCAGAAGAAAAATCAAAACATAAACTATGTGTTTAACCTTTTTTTTTACTAAAACAATATTTATTCTTTTTAAAATAAATAATACAATCCTCTCTATTTGAAAAATGTGAAATTTTCTTAACGTGTGACATAATAGCATGAGGGCTACGGGGAGGAGAGAGGAAAAGGAGGCGCAATGTTTCAAGCACCGAGGAGGAGAGAGGAAAAGGAGGTGCAATGTTTCAAGCACCGAGGAGGAGAGAGGAAAAGGAGGCGCAATGTTTCAAGCACCGAGGAGGAGAGAGGAAAAGGAGGTGCAATGTTTCAAGCACCGAGGAGGAGAGAGGAAAAGGAGGTGCAATGTTTCAAGCACCGAGGAGGAGAGAGTAAAAGGAGGTGCAATGTTTCAAGCACCGAGGAGTAAAGAGGAAAAGGAGGTGCAATGTTTCAAGCACCGAGGAGGAGAAAGGAAAAGGAGGCGCAATGTTTCAAGCACCAAGGAGGAGAGAGGAAAAGGAGGTGCAATGTTTCAAGCACCGAGGAGGAGAGAGGAAAAGGAGGTGCAATGTTTCAAGCACCGAGGAGGAGAGAGGAAAAGGAAGTGCAATGTTTCAAGCACCGGGAGGAGAGAGGAAAAGGAAGGTGCAATGTTTCAAGCACCGAGAAGGAGAGAGGAAAAGGAGGTGCAATGTTTCAAGCACCGAGGAGGAAAGAGTAAAAGGAAGTGCAATGTTTCAAGCACCGGGAGGAGAGAGTAAAAGGAGGTGCAATGTTTCAAGCACCGAGGAGGAGAGAGTAAAAGGAAGTGCAATGTTTCAAGCACCGGGAGGAGAGGGTAAAAGGAGGTGCAATGTTTCAAGCACCGAGAAGGAGAGAGTAAAAGGAGGTGCAATGTTTCAAGCACCGAGGAGGAGAGAGTAAAAGGAGGTGCAATGTTTCAAGCACCGAGGAGTAGAGAGGAAAAGGAGGTGCAATGTTTCAAGCACCGAGGAGTAAAGAGGAAAAGGAGGTGCAATGTTTCAAGCACCGAGGAGTAAAGAGGAAAAGGAGGTGCAATGTTTCAAGCACCGAGGAGGAGAGAGGAAAAGGAGGTGCAATGTTTCAAGCACCGAGGAGGAGAAAGGAAAAGGAGGCGCAATGTTTCAAGCACCGAGGAGGAGAGAGGAAAAGGAGGTGCAATGTTTCAAGCACCGAGGAGGAGAGAGGAAAAGGAGGCGCAATGTTTCAAGCACCGAGGAGGAGAGAGGAAAAGGAGGTGCAATGTTTCAAGCACCGAGGAGGAGAGAGGAAAAGGAGGTGCAATGTTTCAAGCACCGAGGAGTAGAGAGGAAAAGGAGGTGCAATGTTTCAAGCACCGAGGAGTAAAGAGGAAAAGGAGGTGCAATGTTTCAAGCACCGAGGAGTAAAGAGGAAAAGGAGGTGCAATGTTTCAAGCACCGAGGAGGAGAGAGGAAAAGGAGGTGCAATGTTTCAAGCACCGAGGAGGAGAGAGGAAAAGGAGGCGCAATGTTTCAAGCACCGAGGAGGAGAGAGGAAAAGGAGGTGCAATGTTTCAAGCACCGAGGAGGAGAGAGGAAAAGGAGGTGCAATGTTTCAAGCACCGAGGAGGAGAGAGGAAAAGGAGGCGCAATGTTTCAAGCACCGAGGAGGAGAGAGGAAAAGGAGGTGCAATGTTTCAAGCACCGAGGAGGAGAGAGGAAAAGGAGGTGCAATGTTTCAAGCACCGAGGAGGAGAGAGTAAAAGGAGGTGCAATGTTTCAAGCACCGAGGAGTAAAGAGGAAAAGGAGGTGCAATGTTTCAAGCACCGAGGAGGAGAAAGGAAAAGGAGGCGCAATGTTTCAAGCACCAAGGAGGAGAGGAAAAGGAGGTGCAATGTTTCAAGCACCGAGGAGGAGAGAGGAAAAGGAGGTGCAATGTTTCAAGCACCGAGGAGGAGAGAGGAAAAGGAAGTGCAATGTTTCAAGCACCGGGAGGAGAGAGGAAAAGGAAGGTGCAATGTTTCAAGCACCGAGAAGGAGAGAGGAAAAGGAGGTGCAATGTTTCAAGCACCGAGGAGGAGAGAGTAAAAGGAAGTGCAATGTTTCAAGCACCGGGAGGAGAGAGTAAAAGGAGGTGCAATGTTTCAAGCACCGAGGAGGAGAGAGTAAAAGGAAGTGCAATGTTTCAAGCACCGGGAGGAGAGGGTAAAAGGAGGTGCAATGTTTCAAGCACCGAGAAGGAGAGAGTAAAAGGAGGTGCAATGTTTCAAGCACCGAGGAGGAGAGAGTAAAAGGAAGTGCAATGTTTCAAGCACCGGGAGGAGAGAGAAAAGGAAGGTGCAATGTTTCAAGCACCGGGAGGAGAGAGGAAAAGGAAGGTGCAATGTTTCAAGCACCGAGAAGGAGAGAGGAAAAGGAGGTGCAATGTTTCAAGCACCGAGGAGGAGGGAGTAAAAGGAAGTTCAATGTTTCAAGCACCGGGAGGAGAGAGGAAAAGGAAGGTGCAATGTTTCAAGCACCGAGAAGGAGAGAGGAAAAGGAAGGTGCAATGTTTCAAGCACCGAGAAGGAGAGAGGAAAAGGAGGCGCAATGTTTCAAGCACCGAGAAGGAGAGAGGAAAAGGAGGCGCAATGTTTCAAGCACCGAGGAGGAGAGAGGAAAAGGAGGCGCAATGTTTCAAGCACCGAGGAGTAAAGAGGAAAAGGAGGCGCAATGTTTCAAGCACCGAGGAGGAGAGAGGAAAAGGAGGCGCAATGTTTCAAGCACCGAGGAGTAAAGAGGAAAAGGAGGCGCAATGTTTCAAGCACCGTGGAGAAGGGAAGAGGCGGGACAACCAAACCAAGCTTCACCGCTGTTTTCTTGTAACCGCCTAGAGATACTGGAGTATTTATTTTTATATTTTGAGCTAAATGAACGTGCACTTTCTGAACCGACTACTTATAGATCAGCACATTCATTATCAACAAACATAGAAATAGAACCGACACAACATCCAGCCCCATGGCCATTAATTAATCACCATGAAAGGGTGAACCCAAATTTCTCCAATGATGCATTTTTGGCCCATGGAAGTCGAACCCAGTATCTTTATCAATATTGAAATCATCCCTTTAGCTCTGTAGGCAGGTCTATTGGTAGTACAGTAAATTCCTACACACTTCAGTGGTTGAATGGTCTAAGTTCTATGGTGTCACACTCGTGTTGGACTGGCCTGCTGATTACGGGGAGATAGGAGTTCGATTCCCAGTTAGTTCTACTGATAGTAGTTTTCCCTGAATAGCTTCCCATTCTTATTCCATACAGATACGGGTATATTAGCTCTAGAATGCTTCCTTCCTCATCTCTACCCTATTAGAGTAAACATCATATATGCGTATAACCTGAACAGTTAATAAGACACTGAGCGTATAACCCGAACGGGTAGTAAGACGCGGTGCTTAGTAATAATAATAATAATAATAATAATAATAATACATTGTATTCAAATAAAATAAAGAAATAATAGGAAATTCTTATCACCTGGATTTGGTGGCTGTTCCTAGAAAAGGTTGTTTCCTAGATAGTTAAATCCTAACCTCACAAGGCGGATAAGTGGTTGTGACACTAAGCCCTTAAGTATTCCAATAGTATAGCCCTACTTCCAAGCATTATCTCTCTTAGCCGCGTTCTAACCTACAGTCTTTGCTCATTCTGAATTCCACCAGTGTCTGCTTACATACTAATAAAAAGAAAAAAAGAGGTAAAGTCTTATTTTAACTCAAATTGAACCCCCTTCAGTGGCCGCATGGTCTAAGGCGTCACTCTCGTAATAGAATAGACTGCCAATAGTGTGGAGATTGGGGTTCAATCCCGGTCGGGTGTACTGAGGATGGATTTCCCCAAGTGGTTTTCCATTTAACCTCCACACAAGTGCGTGTACACTTTCTCTAAAATCAACCTTCCTAATCTCTAATTCATTAAAGTAATTAGTACATAGGCGTATAACCAGAACGGGTCGTAAAGTACGATGCTAAAAAAACTCAAATTGAATTAATGCTGTCATTTATTTGACGTTCATGAGACATTTCTGATGCGATTTATACTATGGTTAAATTAGAGCTCTATAATATTTAAATGAAGTTATTGCTGTCATCTGCTAGAAAATCACGAGAACTTTCTGATGGAATTTAGATTATGGTTAAATTAGAGCTTTAGATTATGGTTAAATGAAAGCTCTATCGTATTTAAATAAAGTTATTGCTGTCATCCGTTAGACAATCATAATACCTTTCTAATGCACTTGAGATCATGGTTAAATGAGATCTATATAATATTTAAATTAATTTTAAAATATATATTTGCTAGGTTTAGTTTCATATATATTACTATAATTATTATTATTATTATTATTAGCACCACGTCTTACTACTCGTTCGGCCTACACGCACTTACGCTAATGTGTAATGTTAGGGTGATTGTGATATGAAATGAAGGACCTACAGTTTAACGTGGAATCCGAACCACGGTAGAGGCCTGGCGTTCCCCTTATTCACAAGTTGTGATTAAAACACGTCTTGTCAGAGATGAAGGAAGGGTGTGGCAATCAGATAAATCAGTGCTGGGACCGAGGATTGAACCCCGGATCCCCAGCACAGAAGTCTGAAACCTAACCCCTAGACCGCCATGTCACCCATTACTGATATAAAAGTTGACAAATGTTTTAGTGAATTGACCTACCCCCCCTTTTCAATATTACTCTTCCTTCTAATATGGCCGTAAACATATGATGATGGTCTTTGCATGTTTTGGTCGGGTCAGCGTGTTCCTTTAATTTATCGCCCTTCTTGTGACTGCCCCCTCGTGACAAATGAGAAGAGTGCTCTCATCTCATTGGCTCGACCTTCCTTAGTTTCATCTGAAGCACTCACGTAGAGATTGTCCCTATGCTTCTCAAGAACCGGATTCCGACGGCTAACGGACGCACAAATAAATTTTACTTTAGATGACATGACGCACAAATCTGGTTCTTTGAAAGTACGAGCGGCATTTTTTTAAAACCAAAATTCGTTATTTTTGTAAATGGTTCTTGGGATAGTTATTTTATAATTCTGTCTTTTGGTCAGACCATTTAAATTAACTCTGATAATTTTTTCCTAATATATTGTCAAATGACACCTGAACACAGGAAGCGAACGTGGGACCTTTGGCTTAGTGAGCTACTGAGATATCCAGAGATCATCCCTTGCCCAGGTTCATTCTTCACTCATATTTTAAGGCAAAGTCTGTGATGGACGTGCGAATATCCTCGGCCAATAAAAGCAATAATTGATATCACAGTTACCGGTGACTCGATCGTGGCCCTATGTTGCCAAAAGTACAAATACTTTGTACATTCCAACCGAATCAAGAAGCCGATGATATCCATACGTCCATCACAAACTTTGCCTTGAAATATGGATGAAGAAACACCCTGACTATGGGACGATGGCTTAGTGGTATAACATAGGTACGTAGCTCTTAAGGTCTCGGGTTCGATTCTCATATCTAGGTTTCATTTTTTAAATAATTAGACTATGACTCAGCTACGGCCGATCAGTGTAATTATAATCATTCATCTCCCAAGTGTCGTATTTCATATATACTTAAGTGAATAGCGTTGCTTTCTTCCATCTGATAATTATTGTTAATAGGAGGATTCGAGATAGTCATTCTCTCAGTTTTAGAATAGACATAGGTCCACAGGTACTTTCACTTAGATTTTTTTTTCCATATATTAGGCCATAAGTTTTCATTGGTATATTATATTTGAAATATGTTTTTCGTGTCTATTGTATTTTACTACCCCATGATTACAACATTTAGGGAAAGTATTATAATATCTGGAAAAGTTAAGGAATGTGAAATTGCCAATTGTAAGAGCATTTAGTTATCTATAAAAGGAAATTGTATAATAGGCTATCTAATTAAGATAAATTTAGTAATTTTAACCTATTAAAACATGGTTCTGGTCCAAGTAAATGAACGTTTATTTTTTAGATAGTTTTAAAAATAAGCATTTAAGACAATTGATCCAATAGAATTCTTTCAAACCTCTTCATAAGTCTCAATATGGATTTTAGTTGGGGAAATTTAGATTTTTTGTTCAGGGAAAATCCAAGGAATTTTCTTTGTGATATTTTATGGTCGCCCTTTAATCGTCGGGGTGATACAAATTGAAATAGCAATGAATAAGGTGGAATTTAGAGGAAATACTTCCGCATTGGCGAGGAAAGAATGGAAAACCACAAAGGAAAAACTGTCTCAGCACACGATGCTGGGTCTCTTACTCCTAGTCTACCACAAACTTGAAAAGCTATTTTTTTTTAGTGCTCACCATATGACTGCATCACGCGTACACAATCATCTTGTGGTATAGCCAGCTTCGTGGTATAGTGATTGTACATCTTGAAGTTCTGGGTTCGATTCCCGGCTGGCGCCGGAGTATTCTCATAGAAAGGGAATACTTCTCATGATCACCAGGGTTTAGTTAAGCAGGCATAAGCGTACAACCCGAGAGGATAGTAAGACGAGTTGCTGAAGAAAATAAAACTAGCCATAAGTTAGGTCATGATCTACATTTGCTCCACCCCATCATATTCACTATCATCATCCCCTCATTTCATCGGGACATGGAAAGAGACTCCATGAAAATATACGACTGTCTTTGGGATTCAACTTCAGCTTCCCCCCTCCCTCAGTTTTACTTGAAAGTATTATTAGTATAATATAGTTTTTTATTATTACTATACAATCCCTAGGTTATTAGCTTATTCGAAATAAAATTATCTAAACTCTACTCATTTAAAATATCAGAACAAAAGAATCGACACTATGCTCGTGAAATTCATAACAGTTATACCTTGATTTTATTACAAATAGGCATTTCGAGCACCTTTTATTTTATTAATTTTCTTACTAACGCGTCTTACTAGCTGTTCAATTTATACTAACACATTATAATTACTCTAATAGGGTATAGATGTGGACGGGAACATTTTAGAGGTAATCTACCCGCACTTGCATGGAAGGAGAATGGGAAACTATTTAGGAAAAGCCACCCTCAGTAGACCCAAAAGGGATTAGAGCCCCGATCTCCCCGTCATCAGTGGGCCAGTCTAACAGAGAGTGACGCCTTAGATCATTCGATCACTGAAGCGGGAAACGCCTTTTAAAAATACGAACAGATATTTATTACGGTCAACAGTGATAACATTCTACTAGAGGTGTAGCGATTCAGTAAAACTTATTGCTTGGATTAATTGTTCATGCTACGATTATTTACACCGATTAATCCCGATTATCAATTATTTATTAATAACTATTGGGAAACTACTCAAGAGAATGATAACAGTTAATGTAATTAATACAAAAAGATTGTATGCTTACAAATATATATTTTATGTATGACCGGCGACAATTAGAACTAGATTGTTAGTTTTAACAACGATATGAACTTATATTTATTTATCTGGTTGTGTAATCTTTGCATAGCCCGCAACCCAGATGCAGTGTATAATATATAAGTGATTTTTTTAATTTATTTTTTTGTCGATTCTGATCACTAAAATCCTACCTAGAAAATTTTGATTAAAATTTTGCTTTTAATAAACATGATTAATCGACATAATAATCGCCGATTACGATTAATTGCCGATGCAGTAATAAAGGCCCGATAACGATTCATCGGTATTCGCATCGGTACACTCCTACATTTGACTATATTAATAGTGTTATTTTATAGGTATTAGTAATATTTCTAATTTATATTAAAAGTGACAGCTGCATGACTTGTATGAATATGTAACAGTAGATCTGGTAGCTTTTACTAGCTGTCAGATATATTTATTCGTAAGAAAATTAGGGTATACAAACCCAATTTTTTTTTTAAACCTTGAATTAACATTAAGAGGGATTTATTGTTATAAATATTCCTTGTCATCTCTTGTTGAAGGACTTCCCCACAAGCTAGCGCTGAAATAACCCCTCCAGAAATAATTTTCTGCGTACGGCACTGGAATCAGTGGGGTTGGTGGAGCATAACAAATATTGTTTGATTTTGGTGGGAGGGGCCTTTTAGAAAGAAAAAATGTGGTCAACATTGGGGTATTGTATTATATTATTAGTATTATATGATAGCTATTGAAAACATATTTTTTTCTTTAATTTATTTGTAATGTTTAACGTGCACTTTCTGATTCTACTGTTAATATCAGTACTTTACTTATAAACTAATTTAATCTAGAACAAACACAACCTTCAACCCCCTGCCGTTAACTCCTCACTATGAAAGGGTAAGCCCATATTTCACCTATGATAAATTTTTCTGTCATGCCAGGAATTGAACTCGATACCCTCAGTAGACAGACACTCTACCAACCGAGCCAAGGTGTCGGACTGAAAACTACAGATAACATGACCTGATGAATGAAAATGTGAAAATATAATTTGTATTGGTGACCTGGTGGTCTAGGGGTAAGATGTCAGACTTCTATGCTGGCGGCCGGGGTTCAATCCTCGGTCCCGGCAAAGATTTATCTGATTACCAAACCCTTCCTTCACCTCTGACAAGACATCTTGTGAATGTGTGGAATGCCAGGCCACCACCGTGGTTCGGATTCCACGTTAAACTGTAGGTCCCTTCATTTCATCTCACAATCACCCTACCATTACACATCAGCGTAAGTGCGTATAACCCAAATGGGTAGTAAGACGCGTGCTAATAATAATAATTTGTAACTTTTCTATATTTTCAGCTGTTTTTAATATGAAAATTGGGCTGTAGGTGTTTGTATATCTGCCCATGTGAGAGAAGGGTAAACTGGACCTATTAAAAACGTCGCGGCTATGCCACTGTCCACGTGAAAAAAAAAATCCAAACCATTTCGAAACCACAACCGCTACCATAAAGAATCGCACCCAACCTGAATTTGAAGCGACTGGTAATCAGACGGTCCTGTTAATATACCAAATGAATGGGTCCCCGCTATGTCGTTTATTTAGCCGTGACTTTGGTATCTTTAAAAAACATGGATCTGCTCTTAACCAGAGTAATCAACACAGTACTTTAGGTGACAAGTAACCTGGGACTCTCCCCTTTACCCATCATGTCGAAATTATAAGATTTTTTTTTAATCCTACGAATTTAGTACACGCTCTCCGCTAACATGTCAACAACTAATGACGTCATGTTATATTAAACTCTGTTTCCTTTCGCGCTGAAATAAAACTCGTTAGTGTTGATGTTGTTAAATAAAGTTTGATGACATGTAGCGGATATGTAACTGGACGTTATTGTAGAGGGAATACGTGCCAACATATAACAGCCACTTTCTGTTTTGTTTTAAGGAGTCTGAATAAAAATGATTATAGCACTGCGTCATACTAACTGTTCGGGTTTTACGCTTAAGTACTAATTGCACTAATGGGTTGGTAATGGGGAAGGTTGAATTTACAGGAAGTGAGCCCACATTTGTGTGGAGGGAGATTGGAAAACCATTTAGGGAAAACCACCACCAGTTTTAGCCCGACCGAGATTCAAACCTCTATCTCCCCGTCCTCGGCAGTCTGGCTCAACACGAAAACAGCGCATTGGCCAACTACGCCACCGAGGCGGGTAAAGAGTATAATAGTTTAAAGTTCTGAAAAACACCCTAAAATAATATACAACTATACTAACGACGTGTTTTTAACATAAATACATTCGAAACTCGATTTAAGTAGGCCGAATAGGGTAAATTACTCAATGGCTTACGGCCAGGACCCAGATTTTGATGTCAAAAAATGACCAAAATAATGATTTTTTAAAAATGCAAAGAAAAATTACTTTAAATTTTCAAAACACTACCTAAAAAAGGAGAAATTGTGAAATATATACATATATTATATATATAAATAAATCAAAGTTTTTACAATTATTTTTCTTGTCACTTCGTCTTACTACTCGTTCGGGCTATACGCATAATATGTACTAACTATGTTAATGTATTAGGAATGAGAAAGGTTGAAATTAGAGGAAGCATTTGCGTGGAAGGATATTGTATTTTTTTTTTGCTAATAACCACACCACACTACACCCGACCGGGATTCAAAACCTGATCTTCCCTTTATCGGAAGTTTAGTTTACTAACGAGAGTGACGCCTTAGACCATGCATCCACTGAAGCAATGTTAAACCTTGATCAAATAAAATCTTGCATTTCGCTCAACATGAATATTTATTTATAAATATTCGTTTTCAGAATCAATGGCTACCTCCTTCCACAGAAATATTTCCAGTTTAGTTGCACGAAAAATGTTGATTTTCCTACCGCAAACGTAAAGTGCGCACATAGTACATGATTTCGCCAGTGCAATAACTGTGAGGGGAAAAATATTATGTTTAGTTAAAAAAAAAATTAAGGTATTTAACGCGCACTTTTTGAACATACTATCAGCACATGATAATTTCTATGAGAGAGAGTGAGAGGGCCAAACACTTTTACTAAGAAAGGTATTTTATCCTATCATTTAAGGTTATTTTAAACGTCACAATTGAAAAGTGGACGAACAATTTTACTTCACCTCCGAAGGAAGCCATGCTACGGATTTTTATTACTAAAAAAAACGGTGTTCCCGGCTGAGTTTGAACCCATGAGGCGAGCACTTTACCCAAAGACCACCGATATCGACGTTTAGTTAATGATGAATGAACACAATATTGAAATTATTCAACGTCTAAACATGAATAAATATTGTTCAAAGTAAGAAAGATGACCTAGAAATCCAAAATGACAAAAATTACTTAAAACTGGCCCATAAAATAGATATTTATATAACCAGGGGATCATGAACTCGTGTGTGTGTGTGTGTGTGTGTGTGTGTGTGTGCGTGTGTGCGCGTGCGTGCGTGCGTGCGTGCGCGCATAAACAATGTTTGTGTTGTAAAAAAAATGAAAAAATTCCATGTCAACAAAATCCGGGACTTGCTTACGACTGACTCTTTAAAACGTAAGGTACATATTTTTTTCTTTTTTTTTAGCACCGAATCCTACTATACGTTTGGGTTATAAGCTTAAGTACTAATTACGATAATGGTTATAGGGATTATGAAGGTTATATTTAAAGGAAGTGCGACCGCATTCGTGTGGAGGGAAATTGAAAAACAATTTTTGAAGGGAAAAACCCTTCATTATACCAGCTTGAAATTCTAACCTGGATCTACCCGTAATCGGCAGCCTGGCTTACTGCGGGAGTGATGATTTAGATTTTAGACCATACGGCCACCGAGGTGGGTTGTAGGGTACTTATAATGAAGTATAAGCCTGAAAGGCATGAAATTGGCACCATAAACTGAACCAATAAGAAAATATTTATAATATTTAACTACATTAATTTTAAATTTGATCTTCATTAATTTAAATTAAAATAAACGTTCTAATGCCAAATTTTATTATTGAGAAAAGTTGTGGGAACGAGAGATAAATTCATCCACAACTTGGTGGGCTCTCTTTAGATAGCAATTTGACATTAAATTTAACTTTTTTTTAGTGAGAAATAGGATCATACTTTTATACAGTCATCTCCTTTCAATTATTTCAGATATGTATTTTTTTTTCAAGTTTTTATTTGTGTTTATTGCGTTAGTAACTTTTTTTTTGTCAACGAATCTCTAAGCCCAAATAATTATAAATGTAATTCAAACAAGTAAAATATTCCTTACAAGGGATTGTAAATATTTTAAATTGTAAGAGACAACTCACACCTACGAGAACGAAAAAAAAAAACTGTCTCGTGATGATGAAGTTGGGTGTTTCAAATCCAGGTTGGGTGTACTGAGGTTGTTTTTCATGAAAGTTTTTTCACCACTCTCACTCCACACAAATTTTTGGGTATATTTCATATAACATTCTACCTTAGTCATCCACCCGCCAATTGTGTAGATACGCGGGTAGTAGCCAAAACGGGTAGAAAGACTCGGACAAAAGAAACAAGATAAAGATTAAATAAAGCCTGCTTGTACGCGTCATATGCAAATATTCTCATTTGGACAATCGATGAGAGAGCAGCAAACCTTGTAGCGACAAATATTTTCTTGGTCGTCGTGTCTGAAACTCGCAGATCAATTTCTTCCCTGGATATAATATGTTTCGGGATGGAGTCTCACCCATTAATTCCAATTAGATCTCTACCTCACATCTCATCAAGAGTTTGAGCCCCCCCCCCCTTCACCCTTCCCTCTCTTACCCAAGACATAGTTTTTAATGAGAGATCTTTCCGTTCGATTACTTTAGTCATAAATCTTGCACTCATTTCTAGTTACACTACTAATTATTAAAACCACATAGAACTACTACCAAACGGTCACATAAGAAATATAGGACCAGGATGAATAGTTTAAATTACACGTTAGATCTGGTTTTTAAAGTTGCAATATCCTATTAGCGAAACTATTTTGGACACATTTTATTTTGAAATGTTGCATGTATTTTCAAGAAATTAATGTTTCATATGGCATAGTTTTTTTTTTAAACTTAACTTATTTCAGGATTCCGTAAGGAATATTCGAATATGTCTGAGAAAACCGATAAAATCATATTTTTAAGGACTTTTATTATAATTGTTTAAATTAGTTTTTTTTAGCATCGCGTCTTGCTAACCGTTCAAGTTATACGCTTATGTACTAATTACGCTAATGGTATTAGGGATTAATAAGGTTAAATTTAAATAAAGTGTAGCCACATTTGCATTGAGGGGAGAGTTGAAAACAATTGAAGGAAAACCACCCTCAGTAAACCCGGCTTAAACTCGAACCTTGATCTCACCGTAATCGGCAGTCTAGTCTACTGAGAGAATAGTGCGTTAGATCACGCGGCCACTGAAGCGGGTTTAAATTAGTTCATAATATTTAAAAATAACTAAAATCACCTGCTAAAACATTGCCTTAAAAACAAAAGATGACATGAATATATTCCGTATAAACTAAGAAAATATTAAATTAACCCACAATGAAAAAAATAAAATCATTTTAAAATAATAATCCTATTACAGAATGGCTTCAGATCATGGAGAAACCATTAAATTAAATTTAGGTCATGAGTTTCATGAAAATAGATTAATATTGACGTTTTATCTGCCCCTAAACTAAAAAATGCGTTTTATAATCATGGTTGTCTTTGAATATCTGTAACTAGGTTTACTATCATAATGTTTTAGGGGATTTCGTTCAAACTTGATAGAGCGAAATCATTATTTTATCTCTTAAATCAAAGTTAATTTTCTGCTAATTAATTTTGAAAATTCTATATTTTTTTTTTCAAAAATACTGTATCGTTATCTTTTTGCAAAATTTGTTGAATGTTTTCCATAATAGGTAACACTAATTACTTGTTTTTAAAAAAGAATAACCATTATAAAATTAATATTGTTGAGATCTTTAGTTATGATCGTAATTATAAATAAAATGCGATTTAATTTTTGATGATTTTCTTTATCGAGTCCTGAATAGTAATGTGTTAAAGGCAATAATAAAACGGTCATTAAAAATTGTTTGAGTTTGTAGACCACCCGTATTAGATTTTAAGTTAGTATGATACTTCCGTAAAATATTCAAAATTTAATGAGATGTTCATAAGATTCATGTACTAAAGTAAGTGATATTATGATTGAGTCATAAATCCATTAGGTCCGTTCATAAACAATAAAATCTCATCTGATGTTATGCGCCCGAAAATACAATTAGAAAAATGTTTAATCAAAAGGTTTTCTTATTACACCTGCTACATTGATTAGTTATATATTTTTAAATAATTACTTGGGGTGTGCTATGTAGCTCAAGTTATATTGAAAATTTAAAATTAAAATTTGAACATTTATTTTTATTTACTACGTGAAATCAAATTCCAAGTGTTTTCAGTGAAAGGGCGTGGAACGCATTGCAATAAACAATGTCTCTTCATTATCTTCTTCATTAATGCAAATGCGCTTAGTAAATTTATAATATAATTAAATTTAACTATCTTCATAAATAAATAAGGTTGCAGTTTAATTTCCAACTGAGATAGGAGGACGTTTATTAATAATTAAACATTGATTTAGTGAAATTGCCGATTGCCATACACAAGATAAGTCGAAGATTTAAAATTAAAATTTTAGCTTCTTGTATGCCTGCGTGTCTTAAGTGTAGATTGGTTTGTACAGGTTTCTCCAAAGGCATTAGTTGCATGTGAAATTGATATATGTAGTAAGTGTTAAGTCACTTAGTAATTTTATAAGAATATGCCATATTTTTAAAATAATATTTCTAAAAACATATTATTTGTGTGTACGTTTAATACACGGATTATTAAGGGTGCAGCCTACTTGAAGGAAAATATTATCACACTGCGATATTTCATATGAGAAGGGCAGTTATGAACTGTCAAAATCATTAAGACAATCCTAAATTATTAGAGTTTTTTTTATGAACCTTTTTATAATTGACTTTAGTTATTTGAGAAAGACGATATCTAGGGTTTCTAACCATTTTCATTGATCTAGTAACTGTAACATTTTGCGTAACGCATCGTTCAAAATTATCTTTTTTCGTCGTTTGATATAATTATTTTAATCTTTATGAATTAAAATTTATATAATTTGTACTTACATAGGGAAATGTTGATACAATTCGTCTACTTTTTGTCGTGAACCATATTTTAAAATAGCAAACAATTATGTAAATAATGCAGTAATTATGAGTGTCTGCAACGCTTCTCAGCTCTCTGATAAGGTGGCTCTCCCTAACGACTTGGTTTTAGGGTGGAGAGAGAAAGATAAGAAGAGTAACTAATTAAATTAATCTGCATTAATATAAGATAATGGTGAAAAACATAGCTGGAAAACTAATAAACTTTGAGTTTCAATATCTACATCAAAATAGTCTGAAGTGTTTAAGTGTAAAAACAAACATTACACCAGTCTGAGACTCGACCCCGGGTCTAAAGTAAGCAAGTTACACAAACACTTTCTTTTTAGCATCCGTTTGGTTTGTACGCATATGAACTAATTACGCTTATGTGTTAGCGATGAGAGGTTGGATCTAGAGAAAGTGTACCCGTATTTTCGAGGAGGGAGCAGTCAAACTACTCTCAGTACATCTGACTGGGATACAAACCTTGATCTCCCCATAATGTTCGGTCCAGTATTATTTGAAAGTGACATCTTAGACCACTCGACCACCTAAGTGGGTCCACAAACACTTAAACTAACTATACTGGTCTGCTTTAAGGTGTTGATGCAGGGAACGCGAGAAAAAGTCAGTGTTTTTGTAGTTTTTATAGCAAAACCTATTTTGGTCAAAATAAATCAAATATGACTTCCACACAAACATAGAGTTTAACTTTCTTCACGTGATGATATCAACAGTTGTTGAATATCTGTCATGAGCATAGCAGCATTAGATGATAAACTTCTTAAATGAAGGAAAAAAATTGTCATTAAATTCTAGAATACCCTTGAGAAATATTCAAGAACTGTTTAGGTCATCCATCATGTGCAGAAAATTAAACTCCCTGTATCCCACCTTAAAATGTGTTGTTCTAATTACTCCCACCACGTCTTTGTACCAGTTCGGGTTGTACGCATACATTAATTATGTTAATGGAATAAGAATAAATTGAGTATAATTAAAAGGAAATCTATCTTAATTTCCATAAAGGTAGAATAAGAAATCATTTAGGAAAAACTACCCTCATTACACCCAACCGGAATTTGAACCTAGATCTCTGTCACAATCCATACCTGACATGATAATGACACGTTTGACCTTGAGATCACCGATGTTGGTTTTATGTTATATTATTATCACCGCGTCTTACTACCCGTTCGGGTTATACGCACTTACGCTAATGTGTAATGTTAGGGTGATTGTGAGATGAAATGGAGGACCTACAGTTTAACGTGGGATCCGAACCACGTTGGAGGCCTAGAATTCCACACATTCACAAGTTGTGATAAATACAAGCCTTTTCAGAGGTGACGGAAGGGTTTGACTATTAGATATATCTGTGCTGGGACCGAGGATTGAACCCAGGACCCCCCCACCCCCATCACAAAAGTCCAACACCTTACCCCTAGACCGCCAGGTCATCTGGGTTTTATGTTAGTTTGCAAGCTGTGTGCTAATAATCTAGTGTTTAGTGAGTGTACGGGCAGTTCCAAAATAAAATAAATCTTTATTCAATGAATGATCATAAAAGCTACAGCGAGCTACTGATTTATTAAGGACATTTATCATTGGTAGTTTGTTTGCTACTGGAGAGTTAGGTCATATATCTTTATGGCTAATGCATGGTCGTTCAGGGGGAAGGGTGTCAACCCTTCAAACTTGTATAAACTACGGACAAACTCACATTCCTAGTGGCTCTTCTTCTACAACCGAACACCCTCATCCCTTCTACCCCTCTTCAAGTAGTAATGGCGTAACTGCATCCATTCTCTGGCGATAAACCAACTGCCTCCCCACGGGAAGTTATTTTTTGTCAAACTATTATACAACAAAACTATAACTTGTGGACACATCAAGACCACGTGTGCCGTATAGCTTCCTAAAATGTTAGTCCTGGTCGAAGTTTGGCAAATCACATGAACAAAATGTAACTGTTGGGATGGTCAATAATTATTGATGTGTGGCATGGTTTGCCATCAAGAACATCAGGCTGTGCTTCGGCAGAAAAACCTCTACAAAGCTGCATTCATTTATTGGCTGTGGTCAGAGCTAATTAAAAAAATCTCTTGCCTTAAAACACACCCTTGTATCTATATACCTCTTAATTTCTATAAGAAACCCGCTTTCGACCACCAACATTGATTGAAAGTCACTAACATTAATTGGCATTGTCGTAGGTGACCTGGTGGTCTAGGGGTAAGGTGTCAGACTTCTGTGCTGGCGGCCGGGGTTCAATCCTCGGTCCTGGCACAGATTTATCTGATTTCCAAACCCTTCCTTCACCTCTGACAAGACATCTTGTGAATGTGAGGAATGCCAGGCCACCACCGTGGTTCGGATTCCACGTTAAACTGTAGGTCCTCCATTTCATCTCACAATTACCCTACCATTACACATTAGCATAATTGCGTATAACCCGAACGGGTAGTAAGACGTGGTGCTAATAATAATAATAATAATAATAATTGGCATTGTCGACCAAAGGGGTCCCGGGGTAAAGTATTTGCCTCAGGACTCGATGTTCATTGGTTCAAACCCAACTGGGGTTGACGGACTGTTCTTGAGCGATAAAATCCCACTGCTGTCGGAGGGTACGTAAAGCTGTAGTCCCTTGTCGATTGTGTCATGTAAAAGAACCCTGGGAGATATGTGAACATACCTTTCCTGACAAAATTGGTAGACCCTTTCGCTCTCGATCATAGAAATTCTCGTGTGCTGATATAATCAGTCATTTCAGAAAGTGCACGTTAAATACCTCAAATGATTTTTTATTTTTTTATTTGGCATTCTACAAATTTTTGATGCGATTTATTAACTATAAAATTAATCTAAACCGTTATCAAAAGCTTTCAATAACACTTCCCTATATATTACTGTATAATTTATCTTTGTATTATTAATGACTGTAAATAAGAATATAAATAAAATAATAATTGTAACTTTTAACTGCCATTTGGCTGTTTTCAGATAATGAACTTCATATGAAAATAAAACTTTGCATGTATGTATATACAGTTATACATACATGCAAGGTTTTAATATTTTAAATTCTAAATCAGAAATAATTTTATTTGTTGTTCTCGAACTTTGTATTTAATTTTAAAATGAGTATATATTAAAAATTGAAATATGTTTGAAAAAAATATGTTAAAATAAAATGTAATCGTTTCTAAAATATTCCATGCGCAGTTTTTGCTACAGAATAGTCATAAAAGTGAATAATTGCTATTTCTCCGTTCTATTTTTGTTCGGTAGGTATTGAGTCACGCTATGAAATTATTTAGAAGCAACATGAAAATAGCACGTATGAAAACTGACAAGCGAATTGGAGGTTTCCTTCTTGAGATCCTCTAGAGTATAGAGTGTGTTAGACAGAGAGGCAAGCAGGATACTGAGACATCCTGTGGGAGTGATAGGGGGTGGGGAGGTGTGAGGGCGTAACACAGCATGCCAAACTGTATCCGGAATATGTCCTGGAGGCTATAAAAGGTGAAAAGCCCTCTAATATAAACTCACTTTGTCAGGAACTTTCAAACGGGTGAAGAAGAAGGCTTTCAAAAATTAAAATATTCATTCAAGAATTTATGTTCCCCTTTATTTATTTGATACTTTGATCCCAAAAGGAGTATTTAATGCGTCTATGAAATATTAAGATTGCTTATTAAATAAATTTAAAATAAAAGATGGCTTGATACATAAATATCGAACATTGATAGGTGTCTAAATGTGTTAAATTGCCATTTTTAGGCGATACTGGCATTTACAATCCTTGCACAAATAATGAAAATAATTAAGTTTGGAAAGGTAATTATTTACTATTTAATTGTGTAGATGTATCGCCAATGCAACTAAGCATTTTTATTTATTATTTTAGGAATGACATATGTAAATTAATTTTGTTGTGAATGACTCACCAAACACAATGAGAACTAAAATATTTAATTTAATTTTTTCTTATATAGGGACATTTATTTTTAAAACTGACCTTACTCAGGCTATTTTTTAAACACACATACTTCTCTCTCTCTCTATGTATATATATATATATATATATATATATATATATAAGTTTTTAAACGCTTTTGTATATTAATATAATAATAGAATAATAATCTCACGAATTAACATCATAATAGGTCACACCATTTTAAAGATTACAAAAATATATTACTGGTGTTTAAAATGCAAATATCTATTTCGAAAGATCTAACATCGGTATAAAAATAATCAAGAGGTTCAGAATATTTAACTAAAACTAATGAGTGATTAATAAATATAATATTTAAACAGTTGCTTTCTTTTCTCACGGTAAAAACATTAATCAACGGATTAGTTTCCTTGGTTTTCCTAAATAATTGATTAGCTAAAAAATAATGAGGGCTCAATTTGTTGACATCCGCTTTACTGGCCGCATGGTTTAAGGCGCTACTCTCGCCTTAGACTAGACTGCCGATGACGGAAAGATAGAGGTTCGAATCTCGGTCAGGTGTACTAAGAGTGGCTTTTCCAAAATTATTTGTCCCTCTTCCTCCACGTAAATATGGGCACGCTTCCCCTAAATATTACCTTCATAATCCCTAAAACCATTAACGAATGCAATTAGTACATAAGCATATAAACCGAACGGGTAGTAAGACGCGAGGATAAAAAAATAAATTGATGGCTTGTGCTTGAAGTTCCATACCCAGATGTAATATTTAATATAATAAATCATTTCTAGAACAACATAGCGGCAAAAAGTTTAACGAAAGTTTAGCGAAGAACTAACATGGATCGTCTTACTATATGTCTATAAAAGTTGATGTTCTGCTGGACGGTAATCTGAAATCGATATTGGATCCTCTCCTCCCTTAACCTTCTGCCCCCCCTTCCCCCCTTCCCCTCATCTTTCCATTACCTTTTGAAGTAACGGTTATGATCTGTTACTATTATTTGTGTTTCTGGATCTATTTTTCACGCAAGACGAATGCTGATACGTAATTTCCTGATTAGGTTCTTGTCTTTTTACTTCCCCCTTCCTATGAAAGGTTTGTTGTTCACATCTTCTTCTCTCAATAAATTTAGCGTCTATTGCTCTGGAAAATGTAAGAAACTCTCGCACTGGAACAAGCTCGTCAATTTGGTGTTATGGTCGAGAGTAAAAACAAACAAATAGATCGCAGTGACAAATGATAATATACCTCTATTTTTATAGCTAGGTCTGGCAAGGTTAAGCCATGTTAAAAACAAAAGAAACGCGCTTAAAGTTTGTGTTGGATATTTCTTTTTCGTGACTGTGGTGAAGTTACTAGGTCAGATTCTCATTACTCGCCTAATTTTTCTAGTCAAAAAAGTTAAAACTAGAAAATCTGCTTGCTATAATATTACTAGTAATGTTTTATAATTACATTTTTTGTTGAAATTATTCTTAGTACATATGCGAGCTATAAGCATTTAATATCACTAATGGGATATGCATGAGAAAGATAGCATTTTTATAGGAATTATACCGTCAATTGCTTATTGAGGGAGAGGAAAATCACACCTAATAAGTATTTGAACCCTGAACTCTTCGTCATCGTCAAACCAGACTAGGCAAGCTTTCGCTTTGTCAACGTGCCAATCAATTCCGTTTTGGGCATTTATTGCTTTTGTGGGAAAGAAAGAAATTTATAAAACAGAAGAATATAATAAATGCACCCCCCTCCCCTCCCAAAGAAAGATGATTTTAATATCATGATTATAAATATTATATCGTTGGCTCAGTTACATACTATTTAGCCCTTTTTTACTTAATGGAGTCGCCTACTAGATTTCTGAAACTTGTTGCAGAGGTTTCGCTTTCCCGCGAAATTTAAGTAGGCTTTTTTATTTAAAAATGTGGCCTTTACTCCAAATTGGATGTGAAATGTCATTAAATACCATCAAAATGTGTTTAACAACCTTACATTTTGAGTTATATATATTTAATCAATTATAATTACGCATTATGTTTGAATTGAATTAATTGAAAATTAGCTAACTTTATGGACAATATAGGAGTATATTTTATACATAATATGGAGTTAGCTCACTTTCAATTACGTTCCACACAAATTGTTGCAGTTTTGTGATTTAAGATGAAGAGTATAGATTAGAACAAACTTTAAACCAAACAAATGCAATCATTTGTTTTTATGCTTACAATAAAACATTTAGTTTATTAGGGAATAGGCTATAGTTTTGAGCCGTCAGATCTTACATCCCCATAAAAAAATATCCTGAAGTGATGATTTTTCTCTTCAACTATATGACACCCTTAAGCTGTAAGTGTAGATAACACGAGTTAAAGACAGTATTTTTTGCAGTTTTTTATATCAACAATTTTTTTTAAAGAAAAATCAATTATTGCTTCAATACAAACATAGTTTAATTTTCTTCACATGATGACCTCAACAGTTCTTGAATATCTGCCAAGGGTGTCCTGGAATTTAATGACAACTTTTTCTATTAATTTAAAAAGTTTGTTATCTAATGCCGTTATGCTCATGACAGAAATTCAAGAACTGATGATATTACTATGTGTAGAAAATTAAAATCTATGTTTTTATTTGAGCAATATTTGATTTATTTTGGCCAAAAAAAATGTTGCTATTGAAACTGCAAAAACATTGTCATTTTATCGTGCCCACTACACTCTCACCATAAAGAGCCAACTGAACTTAATCAAGGGGAATACACACAAACGCCAAGTTATGATTGACAGTCCATAGAGTTCAACAATCTTTATCATGCACAGTAAATTTATATTTTGTTTGGAGTATTTGAGATACATTTTTAGTCACAAAATTATATCATAACACGACAAACAAACTAAAATAATTTAGGACGTCATATCTAAAGACACCTATATATTGTGTCTGATACTTAAATATGCACCCATGCAGTCATGGTTTAGGGCTCACCTATAATCGAACCAAGGATTACTATCTTAATCTCACACCTATCGAGCATTATTTACATGATATTAATCCTCTAACTATGGAATGGGTACATAAAAGCGCGTAATTAACGTGGGTAAAATTTAATCTTTAGTACTACACGTATTTCAACCTCTGCGAGCTACCTACAGCTCACACTAAAAAAAACCATTCTTTTAAAAACTACTATAATTGCACTTGGATGGGATTGAGTCACGTTCTTTCAGATCTTAAGTCAGGAGTACGACAAGAATTATTGGCAGGGCCACCCAGATGATTCAGGGGTGTTGGAATAATGACATTTCAGGAGGTCCTTATAAAATAAAACGATTAATTTAATTTGAGTGCTTTATTTATTGTTATTAACAATATATTATGTATACCGTATATATAAAACTTACGAATCTCTTACATTATTAAGCTACATTATTCTTAAGTGTACCATGATAGCCGTCCTTAAAATGGCCGTATTAAAAAAATATGTTATTTATTCTAGTGTATTGTGGCTGCAGCAAGCCTTGCTATTATAAAAGAGATATGCTTGGGCGATAGGGGGCCCAAAGTAGTGGAAGTAAAGGGTAAACTGCCCTATTTTATTCCCTCTCTAAGTGGCCTTATTTACTGATCTGACCTTGAGACAAACTATATCATAAAATGACTCGGGAAAAGCTGCTGTCGCCAAAAAGGTCCGTCTAGGTAATTTTTGGGAGCTAGAACTAATGAGTTGAATCGACCGAGCATTATTTATCTGAATATTTAATATTCTCATTAGATAATCCACTCACATTTTTTGCTCTTTTCTACACGGATAGTGTTGTGAATCCAAACGGGGAAGAGATTGCCAAGTTTATCACGGATTCAAGAACGAGAATATTCATGAAGTTCCCCCTTGCTTTATGCAAATATGAGTCCGCCCGCGATCGGGACCCGCTTCGCACGGACAAGCGGGATGGGACTTGTTTTAATAAGGTGTTAAAATCCGCACGCGGGTTTTCCTATCACAGGGGCGTTATTACGTGTGTACATAGCCTAGAAGGGTGGTTTATGATGCTGCAGCATTCGGTTCACTTAATCTACTAATCTAGAACCACCTCGGTGGCATAGTTGGCTAACGCGTTAGACGTGTTGAGCTAGACTGCTGAGGACGGGAAGATCGAGGTTCGAATCTCGGTCGGGTGAACTGGGGGTGGTTTTTCCTAAATGATTTTCCACTCTACCTCCACACAAATGCGGGTTCACTTCCTCTAATTCGACCTTACCAATTCCTAATCCATTAGCGTAATTAGTACTTAAAGCGTATAACCCGAACGGGTAGTAAGACGTGGTGCTATTATTATTATTATTAT
The DNA here is from genome assembly GCA_039000515.1 of Timema cristinae. Classification (NCBI taxonomy): domain Eukaryota; kingdom Metazoa; phylum Arthropoda; class Insecta; order Phasmatodea; family Timematidae; genus Timema; species Timema cristinae. The sequence continues at coordinate 34,038,884 of JBCFYV010000003.1, read as the reverse complement.
TATTATTATTACTATATTATTACTAATCTAGGTTAGTCTGGGCTTAGCGTCCGTAAGCCCCTTCTACAGGCATCGTGTCTGTAGATCCGTAGTTCGTGTTCCTTAGAATTTATATTCGCGTCTACGCAGTCCGTATCCTTAGTCACGTGACCGTACCAAACAATGAGATAGTCAAGAGACTTCGTTCAATAAAACCCTTTGAAAGAAAATGGTCTACAGCAAGGAGCAACCCCCAAGCAGTCAGCTGCTAAAACAACTTTTTTTGAGAAAACGTCCAGGAGATACTTGTGATTGTATTTAACCTACATTTCAAGTATATATTCATAACACGATTTGAACCATCAAACTTCTAATTATCAACGGACCCTTTCGCTGCCATTAGTACTCTTATTTAGATGCGCGCGCGTATATTTACTTAACTGTGATTGATGGATTTTTTAATTTAGCACCGCGTCTTACTACCCGTTCAAGTTATAAACTTACGTACTAATTACGCTAATGGGTTAGGAATAGGGAAGGTTAAATCTAGAGGAAGTGATCCCGCATTTGCGGGGAGGGAAAGTGGAAAACCATTGAGGAAAAACTACCACCAGTTCATCCGACAGAGATTCGAACCTTGATCTCCCCGTCTTTGGCAGTCTATCAAACATTAAACTAGCGCCTTAGCCTAACTACGCCACCGAGGAGGGTGGTAGTCCGTATAAACTAGTTCCTATAAAGTTAAAAGTTGCTCAATTTCTATGGAGTATGGATCAGGAATTTGTTAAACAGAGCAATCTGATAGTGTGGCATTAATTTCTCACGGACCATGGACTACGAACTAAGGACCTATGACTAAGGAGTCTGGGATACTCGTTGATTATACAAGAATGGGGTAGTGATGACAAAAAATATATATTTAGCCGAAATGAATCTTTTTTTTTTTTTTTTTTTTTTTACAAAGGGAAAGTAAGAAACCATATGGAAAATAACAACCTCAGTATACCCGGCCAGGAATCGAAACTCGATACCACCTGCAAACAATACGAGCCGAAACTACCGCCTTGTCTGAGCGTCTACTGGTGCATGTCTCTGGTTATACTCAGATGAACGTCAGTGGATTGGGGCGTGAACGGAAGTTGGTTTAGCGGGGTAATTAATGAGTTTAGTCAAATGAAGTTAAATATTAGCATGCTACTTAAAAAAAATTGACATTCAAGAATTAATGTTATGATAAAATAATTGAAATTTTAAGTCGTGAATAATTCTGAAAAAACTTTACAACTAAAACAATTTAAATTGGGAGTATTAAGGGAGTACTTCCCTGTTTTTGTATTATTATTATTATTATTATTATTATGATTATTATTTTTAAATATTAACCGTTCGGGTTATACAATTTTTTTTTGTTCTAACTTTGTTTAAAATGACCCGCCCAACTAACCTATTCGACAGTTAATTAACGTCTTAAATACAAATTCAGTCTTCATCTGGATGTACAACCCAAGGTTACTTGATTGACCCACTCGAATACAATCTGGTTAGTTGGGGGTAGTTTACATTACGTTACTCGTGAGTGGTTAAACTACAACTATTGTTCAATAGTGCATTCTTTGAGCACATACTCGCTTCCTCCATGGAGGGGAGATTGTTCATCCTCGCCACAGGGTAAGGAAGGCTAACTTCGGATCCAGGGGAGGGTAGTTTCGTCCCGAGAGGCTCCTAAAACAATATTTGTCCTACGCAAGGGTTCATCCATCCACTCAGAAATTGGTAGGACCAGGCCAACTGACGGTTTAGGGTGCTCTACCCCTACCTAGGGAACTTCCTATCTCCACGCGAATACGGAGTGGATTTTATTAATATACATTCTCTAATATCGTGCACCCGCCTCGGTGGCGTAGTTGGCTAACGCGCTTGTCGTGTTGAGCTCGACTGCTGAGGACGGGGAGATAGAGGTTCGAATCTCGGTCGGGTGAGCGGGGGGGGGGGGGGGGTCCTAAATGGTTTTCCACTCACCCTCCACGCAAATGCGGGTTCACTTCCTCTAATTCAACCTTCCCAATTCCTAATTCATTAGCGTGGTTAGTACTTAAAGCGTATAGCCCGAACGGGTAGTAAGACGCGGTGTTAAATATTAATTAATATTCTAATATCGTCATCCTTTTCACTTAAATCGTTGTTATCCAAAATACTCTAGCGCATTTCTTTTAATTAGTGGTTTAACTATAGATATATAACGAATAGCGTTGGTGACCCATTTTGCGATTGCAGTGAGTTTAACCATCTCTGTAACTAGAATATTAATAAGGGAAAGGGGGAGGGAGGCACTCAGGTGCAAAAATTAGTCAGGTAGCAAGAGTCATCATGCGTGTGCGTTTGGGACTAGTCGTGTTGGACTACGAATAGGTGTGTAATAGTTGTAATAATGTGTGTACCCCTAAGTGTAAATACAGTAGAACTTTTTTAGTTAAAAGTCCAAAGGATATTTAAAAAAATATATCGAAATATCCAAAATTTGAACTAACCATTCTCTAAAAAAAAGAGGGGGGGGGGAAAACTAAAACACAAAATATAAAAATTGGAAACCTTAGCGCACGAAAATTGCACACTTAAATCAGATTTGATAAAATCCGAGCCGGCACATCCCCTTAATTAGGCAAGCCGCTCGCCACCGGTGCATAACTCCCCACTTTTTCATGTACAATGTGTCAGTAGTCTAACACTAGCTTATTTGATATTCTCAGGATTTGGGTTGATTTAATAAGATAATTTAGGTTAGGTTTGAAATAAGTACACACTAGAAAAAATTAACGACATACAGGCTTCAATTTATTAAATTATTTTCTTCTAAAATTCGAATTAAATGTCATTTCATACCATTTATTTAAATATAAATTTCATGGAGAATCATGGTGGGTTAGAACTATCCAATTTTTTGAATTAGTAAATTTCGAATTATCCAAATCCTACTGTGTGTGGGTGTGTGTGTATATATAAAGTTTGTAAATAATAAAATAAGCTCTATATATTGTAGCCATATTGCATTGATTTGGTTAATAGTGATGCTTAAGACACTTTCTAAAATACATTCATACGAATTACAAGTTAACTTACTATTAGAAAGTACGTGCAGTTTTCTTTAGAAAACAGTGTAACTGGAACCAGTGAAACCGTTTTACCATATTTTATAAAATACAACAAAATTGAAAAATCATTATTTTGAAATTTAAAAACCTATTAAACTGATTCAAATTTTGATATTGTTAAGTGAATTATTATTATTATTATTATTATTATTATTATTATTATTATTATTATTATTAGCACCGCGTCTTACTACCCGTTCGGGTTATGCACACATACACTAATGTGTAATAGTAGGGTAATAGTGAGATGAAATGGAGGACCTACAGTTTAACGTGTGATCCGAACCACGGTAGGCCTGGCATTCCACACATTCACAAGTTGTGATTGTGGCAATCAGATAAACCTGTGTCGGGACCGAGGATTAAACCCGGACCCCCAGCATAGAAAACTGACACCTTACCCCTAGACTGCCAGGTCACCGAGTGTTAAGTGAAGAAAGTAAAAAACCCCACTACGATATTTTTTTCTAGTTAGGCCGTAATCTTGTAGCATACCTAATTTCCCGTTTAATCTGTTGATTGACACTCAGAACTGCTGTCAAGAGCCAACTTAAACCTAAGACCGCACTCAAAATTAACTCCGAGTCACAACTAAACCGCATTATAACCATACAAATACTAAGAAATTTCCGTTGAGATTCGGAACAACATAGTTTTTAGAGGTGGTATAGTGACATCTTAACGATTTTCTCTACAACACTAAGGGATTTTTTGTGTGTGTAAGTGTACAGCATATATTACTTCCCGTCCGGGCTATCCACATATTTATACAAATAGGGTAAGGATTAGGAATGTAATAGGCAGCTGCGTGGAGGGAGAGTGGGAAATCATTTAGTAAAAAAAAACCTCAGCACTCTCCTCACTCCTCTTTCACCGGAATTTGAACACTGACCTACACGTCACCTTAAAATAAGACCAGATGAAGCACATGGCCACACCTATACGAGTCTGACTTGTTGTTTTGTTTAATTACTTAGGATCTTTCAATTGTATTTCCACTAGCACCAAAATTGTTTTAGTGTTTGTAACAAATTATTAAGAAAATGAACATGTCTTAGAATTATTTCTTTTTCTGGAGATACTTATTTAAACAAATAAAATTGAACATTCGTTCATTTAACTCTTGAGACATTAGTTACATTGAAGGTGACCTGGTGGTCTAGTGGTAAGGTGTCAGACTTCTGTGCTGGCGGCCGGGGTTCCAATCCTCGGTCCCGGCACAGATTATCTGATTTCCAAACCTTCCTTAACCTCTGACAAGACTTCTTGTGAATGTGGGGAATGCCAGACCTCCACCGTGGTTCGGATTCCACGTTAAACTGTAGGTCCTCCATTTCATCTCACAATCACCCTACTATTACACATTAGCGTAAGTGCGTATAACCCGAACGGGTAGTAAGACGTGGTGCTAATAATAATAAATAGTTACATTTAGGGGATATTTTGATGTGAATTTAAAATTGAACAAACATGTTAAAATAAACTTTTCTTGCTTTGGTTATTTATTTATTTCGAGACTGATTTTCAGATAGTATCAATTTACGCACTCATGATAGGGATGGGTAGAATCTGGTACTTTGGTTACGCCAATTCTTTAATTAATATTCCATATAACAGTTTATATTGTTTTAATTTAATTTAATTAACGATGCATAACAAATATATTCATGTTGTTCACATTATAAAAGTGAATATTTGTCCATTCACAACTTTTGCACAAATATGAATCGAAACACGAAAACAGAATCAGAACCGTAGCCGCTAAAATATTGTAAAGATTGATTTTATTCAAGGAAAAAAAAAATCATGAAGCAAGTGATTCAATGGGTGCCTCCCTCTCATCCCGGGATCTTTCTACATTAAAAAAAAATCTTACTAAATCGCGTATCTAGTTCACTAATTTTTTTTTTTAGATTATATCTTAAATGATCAATTTTTAAAAACATATTTGGAATTTTTATAAACGTGTTCACTTCCTTATGAGCACTTGTTCCATTTAACGGTGCCGCGGAATCACCCTGACAATTTATGAGGAGAAGAAAATTACTCCCGAAAATGAAAGCAATCTAAGACGTGCCTCGGCCAATCTTTCTGTCTTTCATGTTCGTTAATGACTTGTCGGTGACTGGTGGTCTAGGGTAAGTGTCAGACTCTATGCTGCGGCGGGTTCAATCTCGGTCCGGCAAAGATTTATCTGATTACCAAACCCTTCCTTCACTCTGACAAGACATCTTGTGAATGTGAGAATGCCAGGTCCACCGGGTTCGATTCCACGTTAAACTGTAGGTCCTTCATTTCATTCACAATCACCATACCATTACACATTAGCGTAGTGCGTATAACCGAACGGTAGTAAGACGCGGTGCTATATAATATAATAATAATGACTTGTCAAGTGATCACTATCACGGTGGAATGTCGGTGTTATTATACGTCATGCACACGCTGCAGTCTATATTTATAGTCCAATTGTCAAAAGAAAGGGCCTTTTATAAACTACTAACAAATTTTTAAAGCAAAAATTGACCATTATTTTCTATATTACTAGTGTTATTTAAAAGGTATTGATAATATCAAAAGCGACAGCTTCAGATCACATGAATTGACGTATGAATACGTGAAAGTCGATCTAGTAGCTTTTCTAGCTGTCTCATAAAGGGGCTCGGAAAATCACCACTTCCCCTATTTTAACTCAAGGTAATAATGTAGGTAAGAGAGTAGCACAAAAATTTAAATTATTGGTTGTTTTTTTAAAGGGGAATGTATTGATTAATCTTTAAATAAAATAGATTTATTAATAAATATTATTGTAAGAGGTTTGAATAATTATTTCCGCCCGTAGCTAGTCGATCCCGTAAATTGTGCGCGGCCCTTTCGGATATAATTGTCTTATCTCTAAGAGATGATTTATTAATGAACCTATCTTATTTAAACTTTTATCAATGCGCTCTCCTTTAAAGAAAAACTCAACAGTTTTTGAGTTCTCGTACAACTCTCTTATACTGCTTTATTTTGTAAGAAGATTAGGAAAACCTAATTAGGAAATATTTCGATCCGATCCAATTCGATACCCATATTACAAGCTACCTCTAGAGTCCGACCAGGTCGCCACGTGGTTCGGATTCCACGTTAAACTGTAGGTCCTTCATTTCATCTCACAATCACTCTACCATTACACATTAGCGTAAGTGCGTATAACCCGAACGGGTAGTAAGACGCGGTGCTAATGATAATAATAATATAATAATATATAATAATAATCTAGAGTCCGATTGATAAATAAGTGAACCAACATGGCGGCGTGCCTATGGTAAGAACATGTTAGGAAGAACAATGTATGGCAGCTACAAAAGTTACTAAAAACTAATTTCAAATATTCATACGTCAAGTCAAGTGATCTGTAGACATTTGTTTTGAAAGATAATACTAACAAGTAGGTCTGTGAACATTTTATCTCGCCCACCCCATTCAAAAAATGCTAATAATATAAACTTAAGAATTATATCATGTTCTAATCTTTATTACAGTCTTAAGATTTTTCTTAGAATGTCAAGTTGAAATAAGCTCCTGTAATTTCTACTTGGATTTGACAATGATATTTTCCCCTGGTGATCAAGTTAGACAGAAAACCAATTAATACTACCGGTACGTACATTCAATATTAAATTTACCCGACTCTGTGGCGTAGTTGGCTAACGCGCTTGTCGTGTTGAGCCCGACTGCTGAGGACGGGGTGATTGAGGTTCGAATCTCGGTCGGGTGAACTGGGGGTGGTTTTTCCTAAATGGTTTTCCACTCTCCCTCCACGCAAATGCGGGTTCACTTCCTTTAATTCAACATTCCCAATTCCTAATCCATTAGTGTAACTAGTAATTAAGCGTATAACCCGAACGGGTAGTAAGACGCGGTGCTAAATAATAATAATAATAATAATAATAATAAAAAATAATAATATTAAATTTTATTGATATAGGATAACCCATGTTCATGCGATTTAAGACGTCATTCTCGCAGTATATATCAAAAATTAAAAACGATACGCACTAGGTACTAGATCAAGGGCTTAGAATAAATTCAAATCATTTGAGATGAGCTATTAAACGAAAAACATTTTGAGCGGATACCATAATGAAACAGATAATCGAATTGAAAACTATGTACACGTGTCGTTCGGTCTATATTCGAGTAATGTATCTGCCAAATTTAGTTAAAATTGGTTGGCGCATTTTACTATTTTCGCAGAGCAAACATCAGGACAGGCGAAATTAATGCTGACTACAAACGAATTAGTTTGTATTTTATAAACTGTCCTTTTTAACGTGTTCTCACTGTAATAATAATAATATTTAGCACCGCGTCTTACTACCCGTTTGGGTTATACGCTCTAAGTACTAATTACGCTAATGGATTAGGAGTTGGGAAGGTAGAATTAGAGTAAGTGAACCCGAATTTGCGTGGAGGGAGAGTGGAAAACCATTTAGGAACACCCCCCCGCGCCCCCCAGTTCACCCGACTGAGATTCGAACCTCGATCTCCCCGTCCTCAGCAGTCGAGCTCAACACGACAAGCGCGTTAGCCAACTACGCCACCGAGGCGGGTCTTCTCACTGTAGAACACGTTCTTGGTAGAGATACAGGCTTGAACTGTCTATAGCTAATTTGCGTATAACCCGAACGGGTAGTAAGACGCGGTGCTAATAATAATAATAATAATAATAATAATAATATAGCTAATTACTTTCATTAATTATTACTGTACTAGTAATCTAGATTCATCAATCAATTTAATATTGAAACATTATTTCTTAATATTTCTAAACTCAATTTAACCCCCCCCCCCACCACTCTTTGCCCAGCATTCTCAATGGAAGGAGAGGGGAAAAACCAAAATTAATTACTAGAATCTGGCTAACAATAAAATCAACAATTTAGAATACACCTGCTTCGGTGGCCGCGTGGTCTAACGCGCTAATCTCGTGTTTGACTAGACTGCGGAATACAGGGCGTTTGGGGTTCGAACCCGGTCTGGTGCACAGACGATAGTTTTCCCTAAATGGCTTTACACCCTCCCTCTGTGCTAATGAGGATGCATTTCCTTTAAATTAATCCTTCATAATCACTAGGCCATTAGTGTCCTTGTTACATGCATAGGTGTACAAACCGAACGGGCAGTAAGACGCTGTGCTCTCTCTCATATATATATATATATATATATATATATATAATTACCATTCCTCTGTTGATTCTTGTCAATTATTTTTCAGAAGAATAATAAAATCATGCGTTTCAAAAGATTCTATTAAAGTCTTGCACATGTAATTTATTTGTTTTTGTGAACCTACTTTTCTTCATCCCCCGTCTTACTACCTGTTCAGGTTGTACGCATATATGATAATTACTCTGGTGGGGCAGGTATTAGGAAGAATTTTAGAGGTAATCTACCAGCATTTGCGTGGAAGGAGAGTGGGGAACAATATAGGCAAAACTATTCTCAATTAGACCCCACCGGGATTAAAACTCCGATCTTTCCGCCATTAGCAGGTAAGTTTAACACTAGAGTTACCCCTCTGACCCGTGGCCTATTGACGTGGGTCTACTTTTATTATGTTGGGTGGTAAAGACTGTTTGAAATAGACCAATTTACTGTGATCAGAACAGCTTTGAAATTGACCAGTCTAGCCAAAACTAATAAAATTGTTGCCAATAAAAACATACCAACAAAATTAAACGAGTTACTCTACCTCTATTTATATTTCCAATAAGCCTAGACTAATAACACAATAATTTTAATGTAAACATAATATAGCTCACGTCAGTAAAAATGACTAAAGATAACTACTTACCATCGTAAAATATGCCTTGTCATGAGCTATCAGAGTGGTCCCGCAATAGTTGTCGGAAAGTCTCTGATAGAAGACTTTGCCGGCCTACGGAGCGTTTTAAAAACAATAGCCTCCGTTGTTAGGGGCAATGATTGATGAACATTCTTATAGATGAGGTGTCATCGTGGGGACAAAGGAACACTTCTTTAAGTTTTTGACGGCTTCTTTGAGACTCGAGGCCGCAGTCAATACCAGCTCCGTAAATATACCCAGGCTCATTTTTGAGTGACTCTCTTCAGTTTGAGGGTTTGGTGACCTCAGTCCAACTAGTTTATAGAAATTAGGGATAGGTTCTTCAAATCACTTGGATAAGGGTCCTTACACATTCAATATTACTGACAGTATTTGTATACTATCAGTATTACTGATTATGTGAGGTAGATATTGACGGTTTGTCAGTATACTGATGGACTGATCGCAGTATTTGCTAGTTTGACAGTAAAAACTGTCAGTAAGATTGGACGTGTGAGGAGTACGACAATATTTTCGTCAGTATTGCATCAGCCATCACCGAATGCACATCTATTATAGTGAGTAAATTTTTACAAGTATTTATTTAAATAACATAATGAGAGGTAATAAAGTGATTTGTGAATTCTGGGAACCACCAACCCAACAGCTCTATAAAAATATCGGGGCTCATTCTAAAATAATTCTTGAAATCAACGGGATCGGAAATCTCTATTTCTTTTAAAAGTGTTGGATGTATGTATCTTTAACGCTTTGCAATCTACTCTTTAATCCAGCGTCTGGCCTCTCTTCCTTTTACACCCTACATAAAAAAATTAAAAAAAAATTGCAACACAGCATTTCCTAAACTATCCATCACCAGTAAGATGTGTACTGACCAAAATACTGTTTGTACTATTGGTCGTGTGAGCTCAATATTGAAGGAATGACAGGAAGTACTGTCATCACAAACGGTCACTAATATTAAACGTGTTGGGTGCACAAAGATTTTAAATAAAATTTCATTTCTAGATTATTATTTTTCCAATTTATGATTCTGAATTTTACCTACTTCTATTATGCTACTTACTAATTATTTATTAGAAAACCTAACAAGTAACAACCAAAACTCATGTTATTAATTTTCCCTTTAAATGAATGCGAATTCACATTATATTAACAAATGTTATAATTTAGTCATGATTTCTACTTTATATATTATTATTATTATTATTAGAAACCGCGTCTTATACCCATTCGGGTTATACGCACTTACGCTAATGTGTAATGGTAGGGTGATTGTGAGATGAAATGCAGGACCTACAGTTTCACGTGGGATCCGAACCACGGTGGAGGCCTGGAATTCCCACATTCACAAGCTGTGATTAATACACGTCTTGTCAGAGGTGAAGGAAGGGTTTGGCAATCAGATAGCATCTAAAGAATTAATGTGAACCATATAAGAATAATTGAAAAAAGAAAATCAGACGTAATTATTACGCTTATTATGTCTTCTAAACAAACTTATCTTTTATCACAATTCCCTACATCCCCACCTTAAATATTATAATCTAGATATCCAATTTTTACAGTTATAATATCATTCTCAATAATGTTATAAGCTCATTGAAACAGCAGGTTAATTGGGTTGATATTAATTCAAAATACTATTTTATATTTCGGAAATTAATTCAATAAGAAACGCTGATCTTTTTTTTTAACACTTAAGTTTAATTTAGTTGTTATATTTATATTAAGGAGAAAACAGAGCAAGGGTGGAGTTTGAATAAAATTCTCTAACGTTCGTAGATAATATCTCTAATATACTCGATCAAAGACCGAGTTTTGCTTCCTGAGCTAGTCAATTTTCCTTCCTCACCCGCAGGCCATACTCTCACGTTGACAAAAGTGTCTTGAACACGGATTCAACAAGTTTTGGCAGCGCATCGGTCTAAGGCGTCACGGTAACAATATACTAAGACACCCGATGACGGGGAGTTCGAATCCAGGTAGAGTGTGCTGAGGGTAGTTTTTCCTAAATGGTTAACTATTCTCCCACCACAAAAATGCGGGTACACTTCCTCTAAATTCAACTTTCACCATCCTTAATACATAAACGTAATTAGTATATAGGCATATAACCCGAACGGATAGTAAGATGCAGTGCTGTAAAAACACGGATTCAAACTCTGTATTTTGGAGAAACCGACTAAGTTATTCAATTTATTTCACACATCTAAGACTTAGGCCTACTTCCCGACATCTTCTTAGAATAGACAGGCATGACATCTATAGTCTGATTCTGATAGGAAGGAAATTTGTTGACAGTGCAAAAGTTACTAAAGCGTATTTCATATACTCATACATCAAAGTCATGTGATCTGAAGTTGTCACTTTTTTTTATAGGTCTATCAATATCTCTAACATGATTGATGATACTAACAATATAATTAAGTATATTAGTTGGAAAAGGACACTGAACATGGGAATCGAACCTGGAACCTTGATCCTAGCGTGTCAGTGCTCTACTATAGAGCTATCAGGATTATTCCAGTATTAAGAGTAATTTTAACTCGTCTAAGGCTGAGTCTGTGATGTACGTGTGGGGAATAGTCAGCTACATATGAGAGATCAATTTTAATATCGTGAGTTATCAGATACCACAGCCATCTATATATTTAAAACTCACCGAATAGAATCTAAATAAACAAAATATGAACTGATATCTTTACTTTCTACTACGTCACAACGCACTTAGTAGATATTTTGTATTTTTGTTATAACTGTTCTTTATCTAGTACTATTGCCGGAATCAGTGTGTATGGATAACATATTGTGGTGTGTTACAGTGTGGATGGGAGCGCTCTCGACTGCCGTGGCGCTGCTGGTGTCGCCCGTCACGATTGCCGTGTGCCGACGTAAGTCCACCCGGGTGACCGCAGTGCTGGGAGGACTGGTGGCTGCCCTGGGCTGCCTCTTCACGTCCTTTGCGTCGCAGTTCCACCAGCTCTTCTTCAGCTACGGCACCGTCATAGGTACAGTACTGCACAAGACTTGGGAGTTCCTTATCAGTGAGATACCGTCATAGGTACAGTACTGCACAATACGTGTGAATGCCTCTTGAGTTCCTTTCTCAGCAAGGCACAGCTATAGGTAGAGGAGTTTACAGGATGGAGGCAAACCTAATGTTATTGTTATCAGGTATAAGAGTGAGTATGACAAGGGATTGTAAGTGAAACTCTGATGTTAATACTACCCGGTATAGGAGTGAGTATGACAAGGGATTGTAAGTGAAACTCTGATGTTATTACTACCTGGTATAGGAGTGAGTATGACAAGGGATTGTAAGTGAAACTCTGATGTTAATACTACCCGGTATAGGAGTGAGTATGACAAGGGATTGTAAGTGAAACTCTGATGTTAATACTACCCGGTATAAGAGTGAGTATGACAAGGGATTGTAAGTGAAACTCTGATGTTAATACTACCCGGTATAGGAGTGAGTATGACAAGGGATTGTAAGTGAAACTCTGATGTTATTACTACCCGGTATAGGAGTGAGTATGACAAGGGATTGTAAGTGAAACTCTGATGTTAATACTACCCGGTATAGGAGTGAGTATGACAAGGGATTGTAAGTGAAACTCTGATGTTATTACTACCCGGTATAGGAGTGGGGATGACGAGGGATTGTAAGTGAAACTCTGATGTTATTGCCACCAGGTATAGGAGTGGGGATGACGAGGGATTGCTCCACTCTGATGGTAGCGCAATATTTCAAAAGAAGACGAGAGTTCGTGGAGATCTTCATCGTCTCTGGCAGCGGTCTGGGTATATCCGTAATGTCGGCTTTCATCAAAAGAGTGATCAGGTGAGAGATATATCATATCTTGGTTTATTACTTTTCTTCTGACAATTTTTTTTTGTTTTTTCTTGATTTTATTTAATCACCTCTTGGCATAATTATCTTTATTAGGAGCTCAGACTATACTTAATATATATATCCTTTGTAATTATTACGTTTAAATCAGAATAGCGTTGTATTAAACAGTTTAATACAAGGTTATTAATGGTTTAATTTAGTCAAAGAGGATGAGGAAGGTAGTTTAATTTCATAGGAAGCTAGCGCGCATCATCGCGAAGAGTAAATAATAACCCCAAAGTGATAAATCCCATGGGCGCACCCAGCTGGGATTCATACCTTACCTCACCGTCACCAGCAATCCAGTATGCTGGGGGACTGATGACTTAAACCATATTATCAGTGTTGCGGGTATTATCAAACCACGGCTTAGGACTGCTCACCGTGCAGTCAATCTTTTCTGCTTAATTATCTCATTCACACGAGCTTATGATAGGTTGGCCTATTACGTGATAGACTGAATATATTATTTTTTAAATCAGCCTTTAATTAAGACTCGTTGAAATAATCAAGGTTCACAAAGTACAAGAAATTAGCATTTAAAAAAGCAGTATCTGTAATAAACTGTTATGTAATTAAAATGTAATAACGATTGTTTGGTTTGAAATCAAAATATTTTACTAATTATGTTGTTCTTCTGTGCGAATGTATTTATATGGAGGTAAGACACTTGACTATCGAAACTTAAGAGGTGTAAATGATATTTAGTTACAGATATAGACGCTTTAAACATCATATTCATAAATATGAAAAATTAAACTTTGACACGCGATTGATTTACGTGATCAAGGGTCATTTTTCAAATTTATGAATATCATGTATATCACGGATTGTATTACGTTTCTATATTGAAATAAACATTAAATTTATCACATTTTACCTCTAACGCAATTATTTACTGAAATAAGTTTATTCGTAAGACTTGACTTGTTTAAAAAAAATCATTTAAGAACCACCCGCTTCAGTGACCGAATGGTCTAAGGCGTCACTATAGCGTTAGACTGGCCTGATTAAGACGAGAATATCGGATTCGAACCCAGGTTGGTTCTAATAAGAGTATGTTATAATAACAAAGACTACAATAAGAATTGAAATGAATATTAAAAGTTGAATAGACGAAAATGATGTAAATGTGTAATCAGTTTAATACAAGAGATTGAGCAATATACTAAAGTAAACAATGATATGGGATAGAAAGTGGACTAAAAATACTGTGTACAAACATAGTTGGCATATTTAAATGAAATGCAGGTCAGATTAACAGTATAAAAAAGTCTAAATAAATATAGTTAATAGGAAATACATATAAGTGTTGACTAATTAAAATACACTTAAAATTAGTTTAATAGAATTAGAAACTTTAAACTCATTTAATTTAAAATATCTAAATCTAAGTTCATAAAAACATTAATAACATGAAATGAATATAAATAAATGTAAAAATTATCACAGTCTTGTTGTTGGGATTGACTTCCCTTACTCCTTTGTTATTGATATTCCTGTACTGATGATGTCTACAGAAGTTCTATTTTACCGACATGTTTCGGTGCTAACAATTGGACGCACCATAATCATGGAGCTGAAATTAAAATTAAAAGACTTGCTATAAAATATATAAAAGCAATGTTAAGTAGGGACGTGAGAAAAAATTTTATGAAGTAAATTGGACTAAAATTGAAAAAGAAGGAAAAAGAAAAACTTACTCCGAAGGGTGGTAGGACACGATGAGATCGAACTTAGGAAGCGGACTGAAGTCAGTGGAGAGGGGCGATGAATGATTTTTAGAATGTTTTCTAAAATGTTCTAATAAGAGTGTTTTTTCTAGAATGGTTTCCCAATCTCCTTCCAAGGAAATGTGGTAATACTACTACCTCTAAAATGCTTCCTTACCCATCCTTACCTCAGTATAATAATTACCATACATGCGTATGGCCTGAACAGGTAGTAAGGCGCGAAGATTAAAAAAAAAGCTCGAATTTATATCATCACAACTGTGCTAGATCAAGGGGTTGTCCCACATAACATTTGTGATTTTCGGAATGCCTAAGAATAGTGAGCAAGAGTGGGTACCTTTTACATTATTTCACATATTTAAAAGTTATTAAACTAATATATTAGAGAAAGGGTCAGTGATTTTGCAATTTTTATATCAACATTTTTCTGGTCCAAAGAACTCAAATAACTCTTCAGTAGAAACATATAGAGTTTAATTTTCTTCACATGATGACCTCAGCAGTTTTTGAATATCTGTCAAGAGTATCCTGGAATTTAATGACAACTATTTCTCTTCATTTAAAAAGTGTTATCATCAATACCTCTATGTCCATGACAAATATTCAACAAGTGTTGATACATCATTTGAGAAATAATTAAACTCTATTTTCTACATGAGCAATATTTTATTTATTTTGGTCAAAAAATTGTTGCTATAAAACAGCTAAAACAGTGACCTTTTCTCGTTTTCTAAAACAAAAATGTATAATTTTAGACAGACTTTAGAAAGTCAAGACATCAATGGAGTATGCTTTGCACACCATTTTTATGTTAAGAAAAACTCCTCAAAAATACGGGAATATGTTTCAAAGCCAAATTATTAAGACTTATAATTTTATTATTGGTAAATTGATTATTTTATCAATAAATTACTAGATAGTGGTCTTGTACACATTTTTTGACCGTCTCTTGATAATCTGAACGTCCTTTACATTTTTTGTTTGGATTATCAAGACCGTGCTGTATATTGCTTACAAAATAAATGAAAGTGATTCAATAGATGGACAGAAAGTTTCTTCGCCAGTAATCTTAAGTGTTCTATAGTATTTGCCACGACTCATGAGGATTGTCGCGTTTGATAAAGGAATTTTTAAATGAAGAGAATAGTTATATGTAGAAAATAAAGACTAGCCGTATCTATTAAAGAATTAGCTTTAATTATTTTGTGAACAAAATTTTTTTCTACAAAAACTCGCGTTCCTTTCCACCCCACCCTTGATGTTTTATAATACTCACTCCCCTCTCCTTTCCCTCCCCTCTCCCCACCACATCTATAAACAACTATATAAAAAATAGCATTGACATATTACGTCAATTTTCTAGTTGATCTTCTGCCCCCCTAAGGAAAACTAAATTTTTTACAATTTTTCAGTCAACTACATTCCAATTTTCATGTGAAGAACGCTATCTTACAGCTAGAAATGTTACTAGATCTAATTTCACGTATGCACCGTACATAAGTCAAGTCATGTGATCTAAAGCTGTCACTTTTTAAAGCCTATAAAATCACACCAATAAAACAGTAAAATGTTTTCATTGTTGATCGTTTGAAAAAAAAAAATCTTACATTCTTACTTTATGGCACTAGGAACTTGAAAGTGAATTGCCGTACCTACAAAAGAACGCGACCTATCCCTATCTTGAGATAGTTCTATCCAGTCCACCTCATTATACCCTATCTACTTCAGGTAAATTCTAATGTTATTCCCCCAACTGCGTCTTTCCAATGGTTTCTTCTCGTGAGATACCTCTATATAGTTATTACACTTTGTTTTATCTCTTTTTTAAATGGGTATTATGATACCCTTATTCCATTCTTGGGGTAATACCTCATGCTTCCATATGGAACATAGCAGTTAATGAATTTCTATTGCCAAAATTTCACCCCTCCCCTTTATTAACTCAGATGGGATTGACTCTATACCTGGATCTGTATAATTCTTTAATATCTTAATATCTTCTTTAAATTCACTAACACTAGGACCAAGGACTATAGTTTCAGCAGTATGGAGTTTGATAGCCTCTCCCAATTACATTTTCTAAGAGGTCCTTCTTATGAAAACTGGACTGTAGAACTGTTTGTAAATGTTTTGCCGCAGTGCCATCGGTTGGCGCCTCGGTCTCCAAGCGGTGACCCTTGCCGTCTTCCTTACCTTCATCTTGGGGACATTCTATCGGTCAGCCTCTCTCTACCACCCTCAGAGACGTGCCATTCTCCATCTCAAGAACCAGAAGAGGAAGATCAAGGACAAGAACAAAGTAGATGACGGACCACCCTTCTTCGATTACAGTACCCTGCGCAGTAAGACTGTGCGCATCCTGCTCGTATCCACGGGGATAAGTTCGTTTGGCATCAACACGCCCATATTTTACTTGGTAGGTACAATTTTAGGTTAAGGTGGGAGTGTAAGAAACGCGGGAAGAGGTCAGTGTTTTTTTGCAGGTTTTTTTTATAACAAAACTGTTTTTGGCCAAAAAAAATATAATATGGCTTCAGTTCAATATAGAGTTTAATTTTTTTACACAAGGTGTTAACCATAGTTTTTAAATATCTGTCATAAGCATAGCAGCATTAGATGTCAAACCTTAAACTTAAGAGAAAAAGTTGTCATTAAATTCCAGGACACCCTTGACAGATATTCAACAAATCCTTCATTATTTAGGAAATTATTGGATATCTTTTATATTGTTTTCTATAAAATGTAGGCAAAAATTTATCAACAGTTTTCTGACAAGTTAAAAATATTAAATTTAGAGTTAACAATTTTTTTTAGAAAAATTAAACAATATTTTAAGCTTTTTTTTATTTCTGAGGTAAAGCAAAAGGTTAAAAACCTATATTTAGTCTTTCTCTGTCAAATAATGTCATATTTTGATAGGGTCATAATAGAAATTTTTAAAATCAAGTGGGATTGTTTTGTAGGCTTTTATGTAAGTTAGCACACATTTTTTAAAAAGAATTTTCGCTTTCATCCCGTCTTATTTGCTGGGTAAGACGAGTTTGGGTTTCGAACCATGGTCAAGTGTACCGAGGTATTATTCTTTATACGATTTCCCACTCTTTTTCCAAGCAAATGTGGGTGAACTTGCTTTAAATGATTCCTTCCTAATCTCTACCTCACTAGTGTAGCACGCACAGGAGTAAGAAGGGAGTACATGAACCGTCTATTTTCCCTACTCCAAGGCCTACGGGCATTATATATTGTCAGGATTCGGACGTCAACCAATCCCCCATTTGACCCGAAGTGCTTGTTATTATAATACCTGGAGATTGGTTAATTCCCAGGCCTATAATAGGGGCCTTATATTGTCCGGATTCGGACGTCAACCAATCCCCCATTTGACCCAAAGTGCTTTTTATTCGTATACCGGGAGAAGGGTTGATTCCCAAGACTAGATTAAGGGCTGAATACATAATTGAAATCTGGATCCAATCACTACCCCATTTGACCCGAACTAGGATTCAGTAGTAGGTTATATCTGGAGATTGTTTGGCTCCCGAGACGAGACTATATAACATGTTTCACGTTGCCAGGCCCACCAGGTAGAAGAGGAAGGACTGGGGGACGCTGTCGTGACGCTGCAGACGTACCTCGGTCTGGCCTGGACGCTAGGGTGCGCGGCGTTCGGCCTGGTGGTGGTCCAGAACTCTGTGGAGTGTCGCATCGCCCGCCAGTACCTGTGTCAGGCCGCCGTGCTGATGTGCGGGCTGTCTATCCTCGCCCTGACGGCCGTCCAGGGGAACTACCAGGGCTACGTCATGTTCACCTGGATCTACGGGATCTTCTGCGGCGGCTACCACTACTCCCTCAAGATGTACACGTACGAGAGGGTACGGGCCAGGAACTTCGCCAGGACGTGGGGGTACGTCCAGTGTTCGCAGGCCATCCCTATCGCCATCGGTGTCCCCATCTCAGGTCGGTACCACGGCGGGCAACATGTACAGTCCAATTTTTCATAGGAAGAGCTTTTTAGGAAATACAAACACATTTTAATGCGGCCAAAATCGATCATTTTTTTTTTTTAAATTTTTTTTTTAGTGCTGCGTCTTACTACCTGTCCAGGTTATACGCATATGTTCTAACTACGTTAATTAGATAGGGTGATGAAGGTTGAATTTAGAGGAAGTGTAGCCGCAATTTCGTGGAGGTAGATTGTTAAACCATTTAGGAAAAATACCCTCAATACACCCGACCGGAATTCTAATCTCAATCTCCCTGTCATCGGCAGTCTAGTCTAACATGAGAGTGATGCCTTAGACCATACAGCCAGTGAAGCAGTGATATTATTGTTATTTTAATAGATTGATCTATACAAATTAGGATTACATGTACCTTATGTAGCAGAGTAGAATAATGTGACGGATTTTAAAATCGAATCCAAATATTCCAATAATAAGATTCAAAATTTCGAATGGAATCTGAAATTTCGAAGGTTTTCTCAAGCTTAAAAATCATCAAATAATGGTCATTTCATATCTTTTTCTTGTTTTACTACAAGGAATTCGACTCTGAATATGAATTGCGAGAATGTGTGAATTCAGCTTATATGTGTGTAGACCTAGCTACCTTAAATTATCATAATTTATGTATTTACCCGCTTTAGTGGCCACATGGTCTACAGATCTACCCTTGCAGTAGACTAGACTGCTTCTGACAGGGAGGTTGAAGTTCAAACCTAGGTTGGTGTAATGGATGTGGTTTTCCAATCCCTCTCCACACAAATGCGGGTACATTTCATTTAAATATAATCCTTACTAATCCCTAAATCCATTAGCTTGATTAGTAAATAAATGTATAACCCAAACGAGTAGTAAGATGCAATGCTAAAAAAATACAGTGTGTATATATATATATATTTAATTCTAGTAAAGATGGGTCTAATCTTACTGATCTGAATCTTTATTTTCTATATGAATAACTAATCAGAATCCTAGAAAACATGGTAGACACCAGGAGCAACTTTCATATTCAGAATTAGTACACATCAGGTGAGGCGCTATACTAAATACTGGATGACACCTACTTAGATCAGAATAGAAACTGGCCCACTGGTCTGAGAAATATAAACTTTCAATGGCCTTGTGTTTAAGTTATAAGATATATAAATACATTGGTATAAATCATCACCAAGCAGTAGGTTACAAAAGCACTTAAACAAATAACAATTCAAAATATGATATATTTCTTTTATTATTTCAAATTCAGAATTTTCTCTAATCCTTTAATCGCAGATATCCAATTTTCCAAGTCTCATAGGTTTGTTGTAATAAAGAACGCATAAATATATACAATATATTCAAATAAGTGAAAAATGACGAACTGGACACGGGAATCAAACCAGAGACTTTTGGTCTGGTGTGCCAATACTCTACTTCACTTAAATGAATTTGATTCAGCTATCAGGATTGATCATATATCAGTTTGAGATGCACACGAATTAAAATACAATACAGCCAATTTTATATATAAAAAAAAATTTCATGCACACATGGACCTCTATATTGCAGGTTACATCAACATAGAATGTGGTGGTAAAGCAGGCTACTACTTCAGTTCCACGTGCGCGCTGGTGGGTAGCCTCACCCTGTTCCTGATCGACGTGCACAGGCGGAGTTTGTCTCGACACAAGCACACTCGTGCCAACGGCACGCGGCATCTGTGCAACAGCACCACGTGTCCGCAGCGCAGGAAGTTGTCTTTCAGTCAAGAGCCGGAGAACGATCGAGACGCTCTCGCGGGGGTCCTGGGACCTGCCGCCATGGCTCTAGGCCCTGTGGTCAACGAGATCGGATTGGTGACACCAGCAGAGGTAGGTTCTTTTTCGTACTATGGGGATCTTTTTTGAATGATTTTATACAAAATTAATCATCAAAAATCAAAGGTTTTTTCTGCTCTATTATAATATTTGCTCAATATTTTACTATTAAATCAATACATTTGATGAATATTAATATATTTCATCTAATTATCATAATATTTCAAAAATATAATTTTATTATTTTAAAAGATAATTTAAATATTTTTTAAACATCTAGAGCAAGTTATTGTATAATTACAAGTTTTTTATTTATGTTAAATTAGTCCCCAATACAATAACCAACAATCATTAATATATATTTTTGATATATGCCCTTATTTATACGTTCCTAGCAACTTATGAAGGTGTATACAAACTATACATCAAAACATTAGTGTTCAAGTCCAGAACCAAGATGTTTGATCGATATTCCTTTAAATCTATGAATATGTCCCTGAAGGCAGAAGAAAATTCCAGGTTGGTGGGGGTGGAGAACATACAACTTTAGTGAGGACATAACCTAAAGTGACCATTTAAATCCTTGTCATTTTTGGGTACAGCCACTCTAAAAGCATTGGTGCAGCTGGATAATGTAGTTGCTATTTAAATGGTATATAACACACCATTTAGTCATGTTTTTTATTTTCGCATTATTATACTGTGTCAATAAATGATCCTAGATGTATGAAATTTAAAGATACAGCTTATATAGTGAAAGTGATAGGACACAGTAATTAAAGTAACTTATTCATCGATTAGGGCCAAAAGTCTACATTTTACATTTAAACCTTTTTGCAAATCACTTGTTAAAAACATTTTTATTCAAGCCATATACATTTAAAATTTAATCAACAAAACAGAGTTAAAATCAATATGAGACAGAATTTGGGGACCATTCCATAACCTAGAAAGGTAAATTGTGAAGAAGTGAGAGACAGGTGTAAAATATGTGATACTTAGATTCTTAAAGGTTTTAATATTTGTTGTAACATATACTAACCACTACAAACAGTTACTTTGACTGTTAGTTCTCATTCCAAGGTACTGTTTAAATCTCTCTTGGTATCAAGTTTTAATTCACTTCTTAAGAAACAAAACATTATGTAACTTTCATGGCTTTAAGACTACACTTTACACGAGGAACAAGCATAATTTAGGAGTGGATTAGGTTAATGAAGTTTAATTTATGATTATGGATGAAACCTAGGAAACATGTTTATTTGATTTATAAAAAAGTTACAGTAAAGAACTTAAAAAAATACCTGATCAACTAAGCTATATCCTCATCCCCTTTAGTAAAAGCCATATTGTGTTTTGTACCCCTTTTATATGTTTGCATCCATCTTTCTTATACCTTCTTCCAAATATAATGTGATCAACTAATCTGTTATTTGATTGAAGTTTGTGAATCTAACACCTATTTTTATCCTTGGCCTAAATAACGAAACTGTACCCTTAATTTACCCTGAAAAGTGACAAGCTTACCTTGCTTGCTTAGTCCCCCTATGGTGCAGCCTAAGATAGATTGTTATTCTAAAAAAGTATTTTGTCTATATATATATATTTTTGGTTTGATTAATCTTGCAATTGTTAGGTGCTATTGGGGAACAACAGTCTCCCAGATAAGCCTGAGTTGACCTGTATCTCCGAAGAAGGAATTGCCGACATGGACCTACCAGACAATCTACTAGAGGACCTCGACTACATCGGAGACTGCATTACATCCTGCAACAAGGTATCATTCTCACCATGCCGTTAAACGTAGGAATAAACACTTTGTAATCAGTGTCTTGTTATGATGATTATGGATGATGATGATGATGATGATGATGATAGAGATGATGATGGAGTTAGAATTGAAAGGAAGTGTATCTACAATTGTGAGGAGAGTATATATATATTATATATATTTAATTTTTTTTCCCTAATTAATTGTTTTCATCCTAGCTTTAAGGGAATGGTGTTTCACTTCTTTGAAGTTACCACACTTTATTCTGTTTCTTTAAATTAAATACTGTAATTTAAGTTAATCAGAAGTATCAATGTGTCCAAAAACCCAAAACATATAATTGTCTCTTATGAAAATTTGCATGAACTTATTTACACTTGTCAATTACCAACACACTTGGATAACACACTTTACAATAAAAAATCAATCAAACATTCATTGACTATGTCTAAATAGTATTGTTTAATCATAAACAAAATTATTGTACTACTACACCCATCATCCAAAACCATAACAATATGTTTGGCGATGTAAACTAAATAGGGTCTAATTTTCATTGTAAGGGCCAAAATTGATAATATTTTACTCTATTATAATCATCATCATCACTACTACTATTACTACTACTACTACTACTACTACTACTACTACTACTACTACTACTACTACTACTACTACTACTACTACTACTACTGCTATCAGCACCGCGTCTTGCTGCCCGTTTGGGTTATATGCACTTACGCTAATGTGTAATGGTAGGGCAATTGTGAGATGAAATGGAGGTCCTACAGTTTAATGTGGGATCCGAACCACAGTGGAGGCCTGGCATTCCACAATTCACAAGTTATGATTAATACACGTCTTTTCAGAGGTGAAGGAAGGGTTTGGTAATCAGATAAATCCGTGCGGGACCGAGGATTGAACCCCGGACCCTCAGCACAAAAGTCTGACACCTTAACCTTAGACCGACAGGTCACACTTTTACTCTATTATTTGTGTTATTTTATAGGTATTGATAATATCATAAAAGTGAAAGCTGTAGATCACCTGATCTCATATAAATCTGAAAATAGAACTAATAACTCTCTAGATGTCAAATCCCATTACAATTAAACTCTAATGAGTTAATGCCAGGATCATGATCAACTTAACGTTACACAATGTAATGTGAAGAGTAAACTCATGTTTGTATATGGAAGCTATCAGGATGCACCTAACTTTACATTGACTTTATGATCACTTAATTTAATAGATAGTTGTTGTCCAGGGAAGAACTTATGCATCACGTTATGTGAAGTGTGCAATGTGTTACTGTCAGCCAATCTTGATGTGATCAGTAACATCAATACAGCTAATTACTCTTTAATTTATTTGTACACATCTTGCTACTATATCACGCCTTGTCTTTTTTTACACACTTTATTTTGTAAATCCAGCATGCTTTTATTTATAAATACTTGAAGCTTAATCACACTTGACTTATTGATATCCACTTTGGAGAACAATTTGTTTCAAAAACAATCCAATTTAATTGATATATATTAATTAAATTGGATGTCTTACAAATCACACATATTAAAACATGGTATTAATATTGTTCAGGTGGAGAACTACCTGATGCTGAGCGAGTTTGAAAACAATCTCATAGCAGAGGTGCCGGTAATATTGGATAGAAAAGGACGTCGCTGGTCCCTGGCTTCAAGGTAAACGAAATGAACAGTGGCAATGACAAGGAACAAAGGGTTATATAACTGCTTAAGTGATGCAAACGAGGAAGGAAGAAAATTACTTAAAACTCTTAACTTGATAGTAAATTTGATTTACATATATAAACAACCACTTTTAAAAGTTAATTTCCTCATAGCATCTGCACTCCTCTTGGAGCATATGTTGTCTTAAACTGCTCGCAAGTACTATACAGTAGCCCCATGGCTTCTTTGGTGCTGACTGACAGCTCACAGCTGACAGATGAAAGCTTTGAAAAGCTACTAGACCAAGTTATGTATCTCTACGCCGAACCATATGATCTGCAAAAACATGTGTTTAGCAGCTGTCACTTCTGACGGTCAAAACTTAGATATATACCTAAATGTTGACTGTCAAAAGTCAGCTGTGAGCTGTCAGTCAGCACCAAAGAAGCCATGAGACTACTGTACTCCCGCAGGGGTATATCTTAATTATAATAAAAGGAGTTGAAAAAGAATATCTTAAGATGGGGCATTAAAAAATCCAGGATTTAGTGGTTTGGTGTGGAGTATTGCCATGTTAAGCATATCTTGTCCAAACTGTACCTGTGAATAGTTCTCAACACCCAATATAATACTAACTGTCCAGGTATAAAAGAAATGACACTCTCCATATGAGGTATGTAGAACCGAGCTGATATATAATTGGTCGAATGGGGACAGAATGAGACACAAATATCACAGGGACAATTTTAACAATCTTTGTTTATCCTTGCAACATTCCACAAAGTTTTGATTCCTGTGTCCAGGGGTAAGTTATCAATTATAATGATTTAATATAAAAGTATAAGAAATTTATAAAAATAAACTCAATTTTTTCAGAAATTTCCCTATGTTTGTGTCTTGCATTCAATGTCAAAAATGTATGTAAGTGGGACTGTAACTTGATAATTATAAGGAACTGGTGAACTCGTTTACAGGCAGAACCCTCGGCCAATGGAAGAAGGCAGCAGCTCCATGATGGGAGAGGAGTGTGCGGCGGGAGGAACAGGATATGACAGCTTGATGCCCCCAAATGTTGATCACACCCGCAGGGGGTCGCGAGAACTGCCGGCTTTCCGTGGCAACAACAAGTGGCGACACTTGCCAAATTCTAAGAGAGTCATTACAGTAATAGACGAAGCCTCTGTGTGATTAATATTTAATAGTTTATAAAATAAAAAGTATAGTGTAAAGTTTATTTTGAAAATATTTTTAATGTTGGTGCTCCTGTTTGTTATCTGAGATAAAACTCTTCAAAGTAACAGATAATTTATTACATTATTTTGCAGTAACTTAAACTGACAAAGATTGACATAGTTATTGGGTAATTAAAATTACATAAAAATTGCATATTTATTTTAAAAATTTAAATCTGTAAAATAAAATGCAATATGTTTTTAAAAATGTGTCATAAAATAAATATGATAAGACTGTGTAAAATAAAACACAAATTAAAAAAAACACCTTCAGTCTTCTATTCCCTAAGGAATCATCAAAATATTGACGTATTTGTAAATATGTGCTAGTTTTTTTTTTTTTTTTTTTTTTTGTGTTTCATTTTCTATACTTCTTATCATATTTATTTAATTACATTTTATTAATTTATGCAGTTTCTCTTAAGAACAAACCTATCTGATACACGTGTAAATTGTAATATATATATCCATAGGAAGTACTATACTTTAAAATAGTTCAATGTACACATGATATTAAAAATCTGGGAATATTCAAACCCTACCAAAGTTTACAAGATTTTTTTTATATATAACTCGGTTAAAAATGAACTAATCTTTTATCCTCTTGCCAGAGCTATGAATAGGAGAGAAACATTTTGGAAACAAATAAAACTATTGTAAATATTTTGTGCAAGTTAAACCCGTGAATTTTCACCCCCTTGGCTGATAGACTATGTATCAGTTTGGATATAGAATGTTAAAGGCCTCAAAGGAAATTCAAATAATCATGGTTAAGAAATCTAGTAATTTAAAATTGGGGTGATACAAGCTGTATTACTTCTAGTTTTATTGGAAATATTAAGTTTGATTTAGACACTTTAACTGGGTAGTTGAAATTTCATGCAACCCATTACATGTAAGTTTCTATTTTATAAAAATTAACAATATAATATACCTCCACAAAGAAAACCCGTTTGTACTTTTAGTTTCCTCTTTTAGAAAGTTGCATTGCGTGTTCCACACTCCTTCCTGATGAGTTCCGATAGAATGAAACCTAGGTCGGGGGATTGGGTGATAACGATCAATTAATTATCTTTGAGAGGCAGCCGCCTCTTTGTCCAAAGGCAGCAATACAAAGTGTGAACTGTGTTCTTCTTTTCATTGTAAAAGCCATATTGTGTTTGTTTCTTTTATATTTTTCTATCCACCTTTCCTGTACCTTCTAAGCATAATACAATACAATATATATTTACAGTTACTAAAAATATTGAAATTGAGCACTATGTTTCTTGTTAAATCAATGGTTCACCAAAAATGTCCATAATGTACCTTGTAGATGGGTAAAATAAACCATCAATGAGATGACACATTGTTTATAAAGAAAAATAAGAAAATAAAAGATGCCCTTGGGAGAGATATATTGGTTCAACGTTTTCAAGGCAGCAGCCAAAAATATATGCGGCATCTCCCTCAACATAATATCAAAATAATATTTTTAACATTAAATCCCCATTGAATTTTTTTTATTTCCAAACATTATTGGTAGTTTGGGGTTCTAGGTGTTGTGAATTTTATAAGACTATAGTAAGCTTCTATTCTAAACAATAGTACAAAGAAAAATACGTTCTTAATATTGAACACTTATACAAAGATGCAGGCTTTGCACTATTCAACGGCATGTGCACAGCCTTATTCACATCTTGAATGATATAATCTTCAATCTTGCCACTCAATGTGCAATTTATAAAATATTTAGCGTCTAGCTGTTAAAATGTATGGGTTTCATGATTTTTCAACTATGCTGAGCTTCATCCTTTGGTGGGTGTGTGATTTTTTTTTTTCATACTTTCTTAATAGATGCTACTGTTGATAAACTAATAGTTAAAGATGATATTTTAAGAACCGAGCCCTAATCCTACTTTGGACGTTTGTCTTGAGTGCTTTCCTTATGAAGTTAAAATACTGAAATACATGAAAATATGAATAAATAGTGAAAAGGAGTAGATGCGATAGACATTGAAAGGAAGATAGAAAGGAAAGGCTTCACAAAAAAAAAAAAAAAATGTAGTTCAACAAATTCATATTTTAAACACAAACCATCAGTTATTTTCAGATCACATCTGGCCCTTTCTTCATTTATTATGCACAGGAGATCTATTTATGTAGTTTGTACCCATATTGAACAAATATACACCTCATCCTTTTTATTTGTACATACTATTTTGATTGGATACATTAATGACAGTAAAAGTCACTGATAAAGAGGGTTACAAGCTTTATGACATTTAAAATTACAAACTATGGCATTTAATAAAACACAATAAAACTTTATAAATCATTTTCCATTATTGCAAGGTGGTGACTAAACTGTTTGATTTTATTTTCATTTAAACTTATAAATCATATTTTATTCATAATACCAGAACAAAATATTTTAAAATCTACATCACTTACATACATTTAGGTATATTTCTCACATTCAGAGAAATAATTTCTTAACACAACATTTTTTAAATTATTTTATGAATACTTTCACATATGTGGTTTTTAAGTAACTCGAGAAGAAGATGGAAGCATTTTACTAAACTGAGACCAGGCCACATGTATGATTGATGATGATGATGATGATTGAAGTGCTTTTTCACCCAAAAACTATTGCAAAAATATATTTATACTAAGATTTTAAACAGAGTTTAAAAAATTAATATAAACATGTCATGTGATGCTTTTTATTTAAGTAATAGGGGTGTGCAAAAACAATATTGTGTTTAAATAATTTTGATATTGTTTTTATGCGAAAAAATTAACTATAAGAGATACTTTTATTCAAAATTAAATGTACTATTGCAACATGTAATTTAATTACTATATTTTTCTGAAAAGTGAACATTAATACTTTTAGTATCTTTCAGGGTAATTAAAATAACAAGAATGACAAAAATTGAAAATAAATTAATATTCTGGATTTTAAATTTTTTGGGAGCCAAAGCAATTTAGTTGTCTAAATCAGATATTTTTTCCCGAAGTTAAGCTAAAGCTGACAAATATTCCAGACAAAGTTAAAGTTCTGGAAGTTTTGTAGATCCCTAATATATGGTACTATCACAGCTTCCAGTGATTGTGTAATCCCATAATCAAATCAGGAGTGCATGATCTAATTTGAATACAATACAAATGTTAGCTATATATTATACTAAGACTGTACCAACAATTTTCATAGGTTTTTGTTGGCTTCAATTGTGGACTGGCTTAGGGGCAGAGGGTTGTAATAGTTCAAAAACAAATTACAGTACCGTAGGGCTCCCATACCCGCGGGCAATACTTTCCTAGATCTACCGCGGTTATGTGAAACCACGGATAATACCAAACTATTATATAACGTGATATTCATGTAACATACATAAATACGGTAAAGTTTAATTGATAAATTAGTGACAGTAAGATATTACCAACATTAAATAAAGTAATAATGTGTACTGTAAGCGACAGTGTACTTACTATTCTCCATTCTTCTTGTTGCAACAATCACTGATGATGATGATATATATTATGAGGGTGATATGATATCATATATAATATATGTCCACAATGAAGAAATAAAGTGGGGTGATTGTGACACTGTGCTTGTCTATTGACTTTCTAATGAAACGGGAGAGGGGTCATTTGGATCATCTTCGGAAGGGAGCAGATGAAAACAATGATGGCTTGATGATGTCAGATGCAGATGAATTAAACTAATTAATCAAAAATAAATAAAATTGGGCTACAGTAAACCGTGAATACTAAAGTAGTGGATACGGGGGCCCTATTGTAGTTACAAAATACAGTTTTAAATTTTGTATTCAATATTGTGAGTAGGATTGAATGTTATTTTTAATTGAAAGGAGTAGCCATCATGTAGATGTAATTGATTTAATTTGCTAAAAATTGCCTTTAAATATAAATAACTATATTGATAATAAATGGAATGACCATGTTTTAGGGCTGTTATATTTATTATGAACAACAAAAATATATTCAAAAAATGTAAATTGGTTGAGTATATAGTCAGGTGTGATATGATACAATATTACTATTGTTATAAATTTTTTTTAGAAATGAATCCTGCCATTAACATTAATAGTTGAAGAAACGCTATATTAGATTTATGATATTTCACTATCTCAAGAATACTGATACTATCACAAGAATACAGATTTTTTTTAAAGTGAAATTTACAACTTTTTCAAGTGTTATTCATCTCAGATACCACATTCATTATAATACCAAATGTATATTTAATAACACTAAGTGGAATTTGTAGTAAATTTTTGAAAATGTATTTGTACAAGTAGTAAAGAATAATTTATTTTATTAGTTATTTCTGGAAGATATGCAAAACATTATGGGAAAAATAGTCTTAGATGAAGACGATATTGCGAGTTATTTATAACATGTTTGCCATATTGTGTATATAAGCTGTTTATGAGATGATGGGTGTATATTTTTGTAGCTCAAAATTGGAGACTTATTATATTTATTTTGTAACAATGATTGTAGTCAGAGGATATGACAAATGTATTATTTATCTATGATATTATATACTTGGAATACTATTATCACTCAAGTTGTGTGTAAAAGTATTAACAAATAAATCAATTTTAAGTTTTTTTTATTATAATACCCATTTTCCTTTACATACTACCTTAATTATAAGTTAAAGCATATTACAATCAATTTCTACAAGAGACTCAGACTATGAAAACAAGGATAAATTATTTAAAGATAATTTCTCAAAATTCACTTAAAATATTTAATAAATATTCATTTTAATTCAAATTTGACCCATTTATCATGTCATAAAATGTACAATTAAAAAGTGTATCTTGCTTTGAAACTATTGTACTAATATTAATTGATAATATATGTGTCCTGTTTCTGAGGAATAAAAAACTAAATTGACAAAGCCAATTGTGAGAAAACTGATGTTATATTTGGATCAGACTTTAAGAGTTTTCTAATATCACTTGGTGTGTCTTATTCTCCTGATATTTTATAACAGTCTTATCTTGTTTCTGTGTCAGAAAAATAACTCATAAATCCACTATAAGGTTAAGATTAACAGATTATATAATACCTCTTGGTGGTTCTTATTCGCCTAATAATTCATAGCTGGCTTACCATTCTACTATTATACTATTTCTACCATTTCTGCACAACTTATTTATATTTAGATAATATTCACAAAATTTATAAAGCACCAATTTAACACCTCTTGGTTTGTTTTAATACCCTGGTACTTTATAAAGTCTTGTTCCGTTTCTTACTCAAAAATATTAACTATCAAGAGCCATCCATTTGTTATATACAATCTAGGTATTATTTGAAATAGATTCATAGAATGTATAGTACCAGTACCTCTTGTTGTTTCTTAATCACCTAATAATACTTAATATTGATTTGCTGTGTTTCTGAATCAGAAAAAATTAACTGACAGAACCGTATGTTTGATAACAGACGTGTCCTGTTACTTACTCACAAAATTTGCCGAGAGAGTCATTCACTTACTATATCTTAGTCACCTGATACATGATTATTTATTTTCTGTGCTCCTGAATCAGAAAAATAACTGCCAGAGATATCTATTACAAAATTTAGAGACTATTTGGGTAAGGCTCAAAGAATATAGAACCTCTTGGTGTGTCTTATTCTCCTGGTACTTAATAACTGATCTGCCGTGTTTTTAAGTCGGGAAAATAAATGACAGATATAGTATATAATATATCTTTAAAAAAGTATATGGATTTGATTGATATTCATAATACTTATAATACTAGCATCTTTATAAAATTTTAATTTATGTACTATTTGGATGATATTCACAAAATTTGTATTAATTAATACTTCTTGATGTGTTATAATATTTTAGTAATTGATGACTAATGACAGACTTGGCATGTTTCATATTCACAAAATTAACTGAGAGATACATGTATGGCACCATTTAAGTATTATATGATTTTTTTAGCATGGTGTTTTACTACACATTTGCGATATATGCCTATTTACTAATTACGCTATTGGGCTAAGGATGGAGTAAGTTTAGTTTCGAGAAAGTGTACCAGCATTTTTGTGTAGAGTGTGAGAAACCACTTTTAAAATAAAAACCTTTACAAGAACCGACCAGGATCAAGCCACAGTCCCCCCCCCCCCCCCCCCCCCCCAGCCTTCCGTCATTGGCAGTCTAGTCTGTTGGAGAGTAGCACCTTAGACCATGCGGCCACCGAAGTGTTATTTGAAATGGATCTGTGGACTGTATAATACCTCTGACTGTATCTTAGTCACCTTGTATATGCTTAATGATTTGCTGTGTTTCTAGGGCAGAAACATAACTAGAAGAGTCGTCTGTAACGCATTTGGGAAACTACTCAGGTAAAGCTTACACACCTCTTGGTGTGTCATACTGTCCTGATCCTCAATAACTGAACTGGCGTATTTAAGAGTCAAAATATAACTAACTGGCTCTATAGGTATAGTTAGGTATGAGGTAAGTTGAACTTAGAGGAACTGTACCAGCCTTTTTGTGGAAAGGTTGGATAACCATTTAGAAAAAATATTACCTACCATCAGAGATCAAGCCACAATCTTCCCGTCATCGGCAATCTAGTCAGTTGGAAAGAAGTGCTTTAGACCATGCGGCCACCGAGTCCTGTTATTTGAAGTAGAATCATGGACTGTATAATAATACCTCCTACTGTATCATAATCACCTTATACATGATTATTGATTGGATGTGTTTTTCTAAATCAGAAAGATAATAGGAACAGACATCTGTTACACATTCAAGATATTATTCAGTTAAAGTTTACATACCTCTTGGTGTGTCCTAATCTCCTGATCCTCAATAAATGAATTGGCGTGTTTTAGAGTCAGAAAAATAACTGACAGAGCCATCTGTCTATAATTTATGTAATGTGTACTATTTGGATATTTACCAAAAATAATATAGAACGCAACTAAGGTAATATTTGAATAATTTTTTTTAGCATTTTATCTTACTACGCATCTGAGTTATAAATCTATTTACTAATTACTCTATAGGGTTAGGTATGAGGTAAGTTGAATATAGAGGAATCGGACTATAATTTATTTAAAGTACTTTTTAAATTTGTATTTACAAAATGTATAATACTTAACACCTCTTGGGGTGTTTTAATCTCCTAATAATTGATGAAAGACTTGTCCTGTTTCTTACTCCCAAAATGAACTGAGAGAGCCATCTATGACACAATTTAGATATTATTTGAATTATTTTTTCAGTATTGTGTCTTACTCACATTTGAGCTACACGCCTATTTACTAATTAGTCTATAGGGTTAGTTATGAGGTAAGCTGAATTTAGAGGAACTGCACTAGCCTTTTTGTGGAAAGGTTGGAAAACCATTTAGAAAAAAATTACCTACCATAATAGATCAAGCCACAATCTTCCCGTCATCGGCAATCTAGTCTGTTGGAAAGAAGCACCTTAGACTATACGGCCACCAAATCTTTGTTATTTGAAGTAGCGCTTGTCGTGTTGTGCTCAACTGCCGAGGACGGGGAGATCGAGGTTCGAATCTCAGTCGGGTGAACTGGGGGTTGTTTTTCTTAAATGGTTTTCCACTCTCCCTCCACGCAAATGCGGGTTCACTTCCTCTAATTCAACTTTCCCAATTCCTAATCCATTAGCGTAATTAGTACCTAAAGCGTATGACCCGAACGTATAGTAAGACGCGGTGCTATTATTAATATTATTATTATTATTATTATTTATTACTTATCATTTAAGAAAGTTGACTGTTTTTTATGTCTGTATTACGCCCTGGTTAGATCTAGGTTAGAATATTCTACTGTTGCTTGGAATTCTATTACCTTAACAGACTCTCTTAGTTTAGAAAACGGTCAAAGAACATTTGTTTCTGCATGCTATGATAAATACTTTAGTAACCTGATTTATTATGATTATGACAGAATTTGAAACCTATATTAGGGCTCCAAACTCTCTTCTCGCGTAGACTTTATTGTGATGCCCTTTTTGTTTTTAATATTTTCAATAACAAAATTTCTTGCAAATTTGCCCTTGATCTGGTAGGCGTTCATATCCCTTCTCGGGCTTCTCGTAATCCTAAATTGTTTTTTCTCGAAAGCTCTTATAAGATGAGTCCTATAGGTCGTTGTATCCATAGCGCCAATTCTAGATTTGTCGAATTCGACTTTTATTATAAAAGGAAAACTAAACTCAGAGAGTTGTTTAAGGTTATCCCATATCAATACTTTATCATGTAGAGGTTTTGCCTATATTATTTAAACTTACAATATTCTGATCTATTTTTTGCATAATGTTACTGCTTACTATTTAGTTATTTGTTTTTAATGTTACTGTTTATTTTTCTTATTATTATTATTATTATTATTATTATTATTATTATTAACTACTTTTTTTATCTCGTAATTATTCATCAGTATATAACATTATTTATCCATTTTTTGTCTATCATTTTTTCGTGTGTAAATATATGTATTGTAAGGTATGTACGTGTGTACTTTTCAGTACTGGCCTGTTATAGGTCTTATGACTGTTGGCCAGCACTATAATAAGGGAAATTGAAATTGAAATTATTATTATTTGAAGTAGAATCATGGACTGTATAATAATACCTCTTACTGTATCATAGTCACCCTATACATTATTATTAATTTGCCGTGTTTATAAATAAGAAATATAACTGGGACATCTGTAACACATTTGAGAAAATACTCGGGTAAAGCTTACACACCTCTTGGTGTGTCTTACTCTCCTGATCCTCAATAAATAAATTGGCGTGTTTTAGAGTCACAAAAATAACTGACAGAGCCATCTGTCTATAATTTATGTAATGTGTACTATTTGGATATTTACCAAAAGTCATATAGAACACAACTAAGGTAATATTTGAATATTTTTTTTTATCATTTTATCTTACTACGCATCTGAGTTATACACCTATTTACTAATTACTATATAGGGTTAGCTATGAGATAAGTTGAATATAGAGGAATCGGTCTATAATTTATGTAATGTACTTTTTAAATTTGTATTTACAAAATGTATAATACTTAACACCTCTTGGGGTGTTTTAATCTCCTAATAATTGATGACAGAATTGTCTTGTTTCTTACTCCCAAAATGAACTGAGAGAGCCAGCCATCTATGACACAATTTAGATTTAATTTGAATTATATTTTCAGTATTATGTCTTATTCACATTTGAGCTACACGCCTATTTACTAATTAGTCTATAGGGTTAGTTATGAGGTAAGCTGAATTTAGAGTAACTGCACTAGCTTTATTGTGGTAAGGGTGGAAAACCATTTAGAAAAATATTACCTACCATCATAGATCAAGCCACAATCTTCCCGTCATCGGCAATCTAGTCTGTTTGAAAGAAGCGCCTTAGACCATGCGGCCACCGAATCTTTGTTATTTGAAGTAGCGCTTGTCGTGTTGAGCTCGACTGCTGAGGATGGGGAGATCGAGGTTCGAATATCGGTCAGGTGAACTGTTTTTTTTTTTTTTTTTTTTCTAAATGGTTTTCCACTCTCCCTCCACTCAAACGCGGGTTCACTTCTTCTAATTCAACTTTCCCAATTCCTAATGCATTAGCGTAACTTGTACTTAAAGCGTATGATCAGAACGGGTTGTAAGACGCGGTGCTATTATTATTATTTGATGTAGAATCATGGACTGTATAATAATACCTCTTACTGTATCATAGTCACCTTATACATGATTATTAATTTGCCGTGTTTATAAATCAGAAATATACTGGGACATCTGTAACACATTTGAGAAACTACTCGGGTAAAGCTTACACACCTCTTGGTGTGTCCTACTCTCCTGATCCTCAATAAATAAATTGGCGTGTTTTAGAGTCACAAAAATAACTGACAGAGCCATCTGTCTATAATTTATGTAATGTGTACTATTTGGATATTTAACAAAAGT
This sequence comes from Timema cristinae, assembly GCA_039000515.1. Lineage (NCBI taxonomy): Eukaryota > Metazoa > Arthropoda > Insecta > Phasmatodea > Timematidae > Timema > Timema cristinae. Next base: position 34,003,798 of record JBCFYV010000003.1, on the reverse strand, counting down.
CATATAGAACACAACTAAGGTAATATTTGAATAATTTTTGTTAGCATTTTATCTTACTACGCATCTGAGTTATACACCTATTTACTAATTACTATATATGGTTAGTTATGAGATAAGCTGAATTTAGAGGAACTGCACTAGCCTTTTTGTGGAAAGGTTGGAAAACCATTTAGAAAAAAATGACCTACCATCAGAGATCAAGCCACAATCTTCCCGTCTCCGGCAATCTAGTTTGTTGGAAAGAAGCGCCTTAGACCATACGGCCACCTAATCTTGATATTTGAAGTAGCGCTTGTCGTGTTGAGCTCGACTGCTGAGTACATGGAGATCGAGGTTCGAATCTCGGTCGGGTAAACTGGGGGTTGTTTTTCCTCAATGGTTTTCCACTCTCCCTCCACGCAAATGCTGGTTCACTTCCTCTAATTCAACTCTCCCAATTCCTAATCCATTAGCGTAATAAGTACTTAAAGCGTATGATCCTAACGGGTAGTTAGACGCGGTGCTATTATTATTATTATTATCATTATTTGAAATAGAATCATGGACTGTATAATAATACCTCTTACTGTATCATAGTCACCTTATACATAATTATTAATTTGCCGTGTTTATAAATCAGAAATATAACTGGGACATCTGTAACACATTTGAGAAACTACTCGGTAAAGCTTACACACCTCTTGGTGTATCCTACTCTCCTGATACTCAATAAATGAATTGGCGTGTTTTAGAGTCAGAAAAATAACTGACAGAGCCATCTATCTATCTGTCTATAATTTATGTAATGCAGTATTTGGTTTATTTACAAAATGTAAAATACTTATCAACTCTTGTAGTGTTTGATTCTCCTAATACTTGATGACATAATTGTCCTGTTTCTAACTCACAACATTGAGTAAAATAAGCCATGCCACAATTTAGGTACTATTTGATTATTTTTTAGCATCGTGTCTTACTACACATCTGAGTTACACACCTATTTACTAATCCCTTTATTGGGTTAGGTATGAGGAAAGTTGAATATAGAAGTGTACCAGCCTTTTTGGGGAGAGGGTTGAAAACTATTTAGCAAAAATCACAATCATTACACCCGACTGGAATCAAGCTACACAATCTCCCTGTCACCGGCAGTATATTCTGTTGGAAAGTAGCGTCTTAAACTATGCGGCCACTGGCTCGTGTTATTTTAAATATATTTGTGAACTGTATAGTACCTCTTACTGTCTCTTAATCCAGTTGTACATAATTATTTATCTGCTTTGTTTCTAAATCAGAAATATAACTGTAACAGACATTTGTTACACATTTGAGAAACTCGGGTAAAGTTTACACACCTCTTGTTGTATCCTACTCTCCTGATCCTCAATAACTGAATTGGCATGTTTTAGAGTCAGAAAATAATTGAGTTAGCGTTTATAATACATAACAACACCTCTTGGAGTGTTTTAATCTCCTAATAATTGATGACAGACTTGTCCTGTTCTTACTCACAAAATGAACTGAGATCCATCCAGCTCTGATTAGCAGCAGAATGTGTCTTGCTGTTTTAGTCACCTGGTACTTGATTTACTTTGTTTCAAAATCAGAAAAATAACTGACAGTGTGTAAGGTTTACACCATATAGCACCTTTTAAGTGCAAGTTATTCTACTGATACTTGATAACTGACTTACCTTGTCTTTGAATCAATTTGTTTCAAAATCAGAAAAATAACTGACAGTGGGGTGACCTGGTGGTCTAGGGGTAAGGTGTCAGACTTCTGTGCTGGCGGCCGGGGTTCAATCCTCGGTCCCGGCACAGATTTATCTGATTTCCAAACCCTTCCTTCACCTCTGACAAGACATCTTGTGAATGTGGGGAATGCCAGGCCGCCACCGTGGTTCGGATTCCACGTTAAACTGTAGGTCCTTCATTTCATCTCACAATCACCCTACCATTACACATTAGCGTAAGTGCATATAACCCGAACGGGAAGTAAGACGCGGTGCTAATAATAATAATAATATAATAATAACTGACAGTGTGTAAAGTTTACACCATATAGCACCTTTAAGTGCGAGTTATTCTCCTGATACTTGATAACTGACTTACATTGTCTTTGAATCAGTTAAGAATGTATGTATTATTAGGATAATTTTCACATCCTTTATAATACTTGACATATCTTGGTGTTTTTATCTTCTAATACTTGATAACAGACTTACCCTGTTTCTTATTCACAAAATTAACTGAAAGAGCTATCTCCAAGCAGTTCTAAAAGTTCTCTGAAGTGTTGTTTTTTTATGGCAACATAGCTCCCTCCCTAACTCCCATAGGCTAGGAAAATTTCTAGATAATAAACACCTCTTGAAGCTCTCAGAAGTGTTTTTTTTATGGAAACATAAGCCCTTAACTGCCAAAGGCTAGAAATATTCTAAATATTAAACACTTCTAGAAGCTCTCCGAAGTACTTTTTTATGGTAACACAGCTCCCCAATTTGTACTTGTACCTTAATTTTGATATCGTTTGAATATATAAAATTTCATAAATTTTTTTTGGGGGGGGGGGGGGGGTTGAACACCCACCTTTCCCCCCAACTATGGCCTTGTCTATGACACAACTTTGATCTATTAGGATTAGATTCCTAAGAATAATACCTCTTACTGGATCTTATTCACCTATTTCTTGGTAACACACAGAACCATCTCCTGAGAGACAATTTTGGATTGGTTCACTAAATTAAATTACCCCCCAAAAAAATTATTGTTTCTGAGAATACTACTTAACCATTTCTGTACTATTTAAATGAGATTTACTAACTATATTACATCTCTATTGGTGTTTTGTTTCTATTTTAAACAATTTTCTTAGTTTTTGATTGTCAGAAAATAAAGTGGGGGAGGGGGATTAGTTTTTTTGCTTATTCAAATAAATCTGTGACCATATGAAAGGAGGTCGAGGGCAAAGTAAGATACATAGGCCAAATTTCTGGCAAATATTTAAGATTATTGTTGTATCTGTGAAAAAGATTGTCTTGTTTTTTGTAGACTAATATACTTTCATAAGATACTAAATTATGATGTGCCCAATATAGCTTCATATTTAGATGAGAGAAAGTAAATATCTCAAGTTTTATAATATAAATAATAGCATGTGTGTTTAAATGTGATAATTTTAGACAAACTTTGTTTTGAAACACATAATTGACGGTTAAGTCTGCAATCATGCAGATTTTTTTTTTTTAAATACTTGAGAAATCTAAATTTAAGTGAAGGTCTATGATTGATTTTATAATTACACTTTTTCTACACCATTAATAAATGATAAATTATTTTGCAAATGATGCATCCAGATTTTTGCTTTCAAAGTATCGATTCCACTGAATCGATTATAGACTGGAAAATACCCATCCTTCCCTGTGTGCCAATTTAAAAAAAAATCATTTCAACTCCTCTGCATTAGTAAGTTTATACAAGCTATTGAGCTGGTTTGACACATGATTCATTATTCCACATCTAACTGAAATGTTGCAAAGTTAGTTTGTTACCTGATGAAATACCATTCATCCCGTAGTGAAATTTGACTGGTCACAGATATTCACTCAATATACAAATATACATAATAATGGACATTCTAAGTGTACAAATATTTCATAACAGCAGCTATGCAATTTTTGTTTTTTCTAATTTATAACTTTGACTGTATCCTCTGTTTACCCTAAAAGGTATCAGGTTTACCTTGTTTTGCTCCACTATGGTTTAGGTTACAACTACAAGATATGACCATAGTGTAGTCAGTATGTTGAATAAGTTGGATAGCCTCTTTTACTGCAATCACTTTCTTAGAATGTAAGTTTATAACATGTTTCTCATTACTATCAACTGCATAATAAACAGTTAACAACTTTAAAAAAATATATGTTGGGTTTGTTTCGACTAGTGTCACATATGATTGTATAAAAAGTTAGCTAGCAACACAAAACATTAAAAAATAATGTTTAAACATGAGCATGGAGTGTAAATATTAATTTGGCATCAATTAAACTCTGACCAAATAGAGTTTAGTCATATGAAAATGCAGCTGCATTCTGTTTTAAAGATGCATTCCATATCCTACTGAAAACATCAGAGCCTAGTTACAATTAGGCATTACAAATAGTAAAAATATAAATAAATCGATTAATGTAAAGTTACAGGGAAATAGAAGGTTAAAAAATGGTTTGGAAATACTATGTTTAATTTCCACACCTGGTTGAACAAGTTAAAATCAGGAACAGTTTGCAGATATTGATAGAGCTGAGGTCAGATTTTATTATTGCGCATGGTGAGGAGTGAAGTGTTTGGGATGATGAAGTTAATAAGAACTAGAAATGTTATACAACTGGATGTAAGAGAGCCGAGAGAAGATATGAGAAGAGGCCAGTAAGGGGGAGGGATTTTACAGGTAGAGAAGTGCCTCTGAAATGCAAGTAAGTGTTATATAGGTTGTACTTTGTACCAATAACTACAGTAGCCCAGTGGCTTCTTTGGTGCTGACTGACAGCTCACAGCTGACTTCTGACAGTTGCTAAACACATGTTTTTGCATATCATATGGTTCGGCGTAGGGATACATAATTTAGTCTGGTAACTTTTAAAAGCCGTCAGCTATGAGCTGTCAGTCAGCACCAAAGAAGTCATGGGGCTACTGTACATATGCAGCCAAAACATGGACAGAAAATGTAAGAGACAAGGAAGTTTGAGGCCATGGAAGTGAGTTGGGTTCAGATCTTACAAAAGATTTTAGAGAAAAGGCTTCTAAGAATAACGATGGGAGGAACAGGTGGTAGCAAATGTTCAAAGCAAGGAGAAGAATGGACAAGAGTAAAGCAGAGAAATGGCGGAAAGACAGAGCAAGAGGGAGATGTTTTACAAAACTAATCCGGACAAAGGCTTGAAGTAGTGCTAGTGGTGGTGGTGGTGGTGGTGGTGGTGGTGGTTGTAGTAGTAGTAGTGATGATGTGTCAAATTCATGTTGCTGTGAAATTTAGTTTTAATATTAACTTTGAATTAAATTTTACATTATTTATTAGAACAATATTTACTACAAGATTTTTACAATAATTGACAACACAAGAACTGTTTCATAAAAAAGGAGCTAAAGTCAAATTTAAGGAATTTAAATTATTTCAAATTTGAATTTCATTATAATTATGTTGACTACTTTTACTTCCAGTCAAACATATTTAGTTGTGGAAGTGAACAGCTTATAAGTGTAATATTCACACATTATTGTTGTCTTAAAATTAGGTTGACGTTATTGGATACTAATTAAAAAGTTATTAATGTCGTATTAAGTATAACTATTTTGATTAACAACAAAAATAGAAAAAAAAAATTGAAGTTTATTTATTTGAAAAACTTTTTTACCTCTGATTGAAACTTTATTATTTCAACTTCAGGTTCTTTTTAATGAAACAAACCATATATCTTGTTTCAAAAAAATTTACTAAAAAACATGACTAAGCCCAGCTTATCTGGAGCCACCGATAAAGTCCAAGTTTATTAATGGGCAATCCAGAAAAGTGCGTAGCCTACAATGAATTACATTTTGAGGTTTTTAAAGTATCATAACTAATATTTTTTTACTATACATAAATAATAACTAAAGATTTAAGAATGAATACTACAGTGTAAATGATGGCATCATTTGTACAGTCATGAATAAAACTTGGGGCTGTTTTATAATTTTACAAAGCCATCTCTTTATTCTCTTATAGAAAAAAGTTAAAAACATAATTATTTCACACTTTCCATCTCTAACTAATCAAGAGGGTTGAGGTGGTATACATTTTATCATTAACAGATTGTACATTATGAACAATGAAGTCACAAGCAGAATTATCTTGGCTTTTCTATCTAAAGCTCGATTCACACCTTCAACGAAAATAGAGAGAAGAATTTGCCTGGGTGGCGCAGCAATTCACACACTGTAATGTTGACCAATGATGCATTGCAACACCAACAGCTGATTATCAATATATTTTTATTTTCTAGTGGATAAATATATATTTTTATTATTCTCACAATGGATATTTTCAAATTATTATGTTGTGTTATGGCACAATCCAATACATAGATACACACCCTTTTCATTAATGGGTTATTTCAAATCTCCTCACAAAAACCAACAAAGCTGTTTGCTTGCTTCTAGCTCTACAGCGCACATGCACACTTATTGAAGTAGAGATGAGTTAAATTTTAACAACCAGTTTACATCAATGAGGTGGAAATCTTGTGATTGGCTTAGAGCTAATCATGTGACCCCAGTTTTGTTCTGTACTCGTTTTTCGGCAAACATGTGAATCCACATTAGCATACAAATTTATTAACACAGAGTTTGTTAATAGAAGATAATTTGCAAGATCACGTTATCAGAAATCGAGATAAAATAATATTAAAACCTATTATAATCTTAAGTTTATTATGTTGGTACTTAGTAGGCTATTATGATAAATGCTCAAATAATATATTTTAACTCGCTTCATAACCTAGCTTTCACACATTCAAATACAAATAGATTAGACTTAAAAATATTATGTTGATTTTGTGTGTGTGTAAATGAGATATTTTTAGTTTGTCTTGCCTAATATTCTACTTGTTTATGAAATAGCTTTATAATACTTAAGTTTAAGCAAAACTCCCATATTCCAGTGAATGAATACAACTAGGTTATAGTAACTGGGAATAAGTTGACCAGGAAGTTCTGACAAATTTTGTTTTGAAAGTGTGAATATGAATAAGGAGTATAAACTCTACAGTTTGTTAAGTTCAAAATATGTTAGTTCTGCTTGTGACTTTATTATAAGAAGAAGCTTTGCAATTTAACAACAAACTATCATGAATCTTGAATTTAATAAGAATCAGGTATTTGGTTCAAGCAACATAGTTACTTGATTATTTATGCCCATTAAAATTTCTTTGAACACCAAATTATACAAAAATATTTATAAAAAGTACAAATGAAAGGTTTAAGAAAATTATGAAGATGATTCAATGAATTGAAAAAAAACTAGGGTGTGCACAAAAATAAATAAGGCAGTTGTAATGAACTAAAAAAACCATTGAATTATGCTTACAAAGATGAATGAAACTCATTATTTTATTTTTTAAATTGCTCTTGATAAGTGACAACATAAGTCAGATAAATAACAAAAATTAAATGTTTATAAACACATCAACAGGTAATGTTTTTACCACACATATTAAATTATTGTGTATCAAATGCGAGCATTTATCAAAAGTAGACTTTTTTGTTGAATCTGTTTAAAAACTTCATAAAAAATGTTTTACAAACAATACTCTCTCAAATCAAAAATAAAATTAAAAGAACACACAACATTTAAATATTTTGTTTAGTTAAGAGGATAAAAGTATGTACCTATATAAATAAAGCTGTAGGGACTAAATTCACCTTTTGAGTTGCTTACATTAATTGTGTAAGCTCTGACATGAGATCCAGGGGTTTGTTTTTCAAACATGTGTATGTTGTGGTCCCCCCATTCCCTATTAAGGCGAATGCTGGAGAAATTCCAAACCACACTTGGCATCCTATTCTTTTGAGTCAGAAAGTTTAATGTGCTAATAATCAGCATTTGCAAGACCTTACTAATAAAATTTATAAATATACTGTATAATGATGAATTTAAGTAAAACCAACTAAACAATGATTCCCAACCTGAAGTGATTCGGTACTTTCTCCTAGCAGGCATTTTAACATGGTGATGGTAGATAGGAGAAGTTGTTATTAAGGTGGCATTTAATAACATTGCTGGAAAGAGTTGTCTGGCATATTAATGAAGCTCAAAGGTTAAAACTATATATTAAAATTGATGAGCAAATTTTTACAAAGAAAAACCATTTGTTTTATAACTCTTCTTATGACCCGTTTGGGTTATACGGTTATGTACTTATCATGCCAATGGTTTTAGGGATTAGGGAGGTATTATTTATAGGAAGTGTACCAGTATTTGTGTGAAGGGAAAGTGAAAAATAATTTTGGAAAAACCAACTGACTGAGATTCAAACCTTATTCTCCCCATCATCGAATTTAGTCTACTGCGAGAGTAGCACATTAAACTATGCGGCCACCAAAGCAGGTGTTTTTAATAATTCTTATTATTATCTGTTTGGGGATTGCACCCCAGATGTGGCTTCTAATCAATGTGGTTTTAATTTCCACTTGAAAAATATATTATCCAATGCACTCAATTGGTTGCGAAAAGTCTCAGAAAATGAATGAATTAGTCAACTTGAGGTGGAGTCCCGCATATTGTCAAATATTGTGTCTTCTGCACTGGCTTGGAAAATATTTCAGAGATAAGCTTTTCCTCATTTTCACACAAAATATTGTAAAAATAAGCCAATTAAATGCCTTACAGTGCCAGCATTGAAAACCAATGATATGATTAGTCGATACGATGGAATATGGGCATAGTTGTGAGACCACCTTAAAATAATTATCAATGCTATTAGTAAAATGAAGGTTCATCCTTTAAATAATGGTTTGGTTTACTAACTATGACATCATAGCTCCCAAAATGTAAATTTTGTAAAGGTTTATCAAATTATCTTTACACTTTTATACTATTAATTTTGAACTCGAGGCTTGGCTTAAAAAAAAAGTTACAGATTATCAACAAATTAAATTAGTGCATTAATCTTTGACAAGAATCTGTAAGCCCAGGATTTAATAAGAAAATCTGCATCACATTCTATCACACAGTGTATCACTTGCTGATTATTTTACCAGGTACACAAACCTTTCTATGCAAGCTTCTAAAGGATAAGTAAGAACCCTTCCTTCACCTCTGACAAGACGTGTATTAATCACAACTTGTGAATGTGGGGACTGCCAGGCCTTCACCGTGGTTCGGATTCCACGTTAAACTGTAGGTCCTCCATTTCATCTCACATTCACCCTACCATTGCACATTAGCGTAAGTGCGTATAACCCAACGGGTAGTAAGAAACGTGTGATGAGGTGGGATGATGTATAGAATAGGGTGATGATGATGATGATAGATAATAATAAATAATAATAATAATAATAATAATAATAATATATGATAAGTAAGAGGATATTTAGGACCCCCATCTTTTCTCACAATATGACAAACCATTACATTAATTTAAGGTCAAAATCATGGTGTGACCTGTATATGTGGTGGTACATGATTTAATTTGTTCTCGTGCTTCCATTCAGGAAACATCAAAGCATAATTTACAACCAGTGAGTGATTTAAGAGAGAACTATTAGTGTTTACTCGGCCATCCAAGCATGGAGAGTCTGGCACCACTCATCCCCTCCTGTCCTTTCTTTGTTTTTTCACCAATAGGAAACCTAGCCCTGCTCCCGCCCCCAATTCCCTCTCTGACTATCCTTCTCGCCAAGTAATATAATAAATAAGGTTGTTTGCCCCTGCTAGCATAACAATAGCTTCTTCAGAACACGGGCATGTTCGTAACCGATTGTGTTATACTCATCAAATGATTGATGATCATATCGATGATCAGAATTGGCCCAGCCATAGTTTTAATGTCCATTCAGTAAATACTGGTTGATAATAGATGTCCAGCTCAAAAAGGTTGAGAATCACCAAATTAAAATAATATTCAGGTGATAATATATATGTTTTGATGATGCAAGTTTTGCTTGTTATAGAATGGTCCTAATTTCGAGGCACTGTTGAGAGAACTAATTCCCTTCATGAGTAAAAACAAATTTAAAAACCTTTATGAATTGAGTGTCACCTATGGTGGCATTTTTTAATTGTTACTACATATATCTATATTTTATATATCACATGATAATATATCTATATCACTGGGGACCATCAATACAGTAATTAAACAAATGTATTTCTTACACAATAGTGAGCACAAACTATGTTTACTCTAAACAAATATTGTATCTAGGTTCTATTTTAATTTTAAGCAATGCTTACAATAAATATTTGTTTATTATGTACAATATACTCTAAAAATGGTAAACACACACATCAAATACATATTTTTTTAGTTACTCTAATCCATGTAAAATAAATATACCTAAATTAACATGGTATTACTATGTAAATTAACAAATCAATCAAAACTGCAACTAACATGCAACTATTTAACACTAAAAAACTGAATCTGGCCATTTTTAAATCAGAATAGTTGTTGATCTATTTAGTTTGAATATTAATGACTCATTTTAATAAGAAATAAAATAGAACCAAGCAGATATAATAATCACCAACAGTTTTATTAATTATTATTCATATATAAGAAATTGCTGCTTATCACATAATAATAGAATCAACTCTATATATATATATGACCTGTCTAGTAAAACCACACAATAATAAAAAGTATCCAATGTTCCATATATAAACACTATAAACACACCTTTCGAGTTTTTCTGCCTTGCTTTCTGTTTGCTCTTTTATAACCTAAAACACAAAATACTACAAACAAAATATATTTACCAAGTGCAAGGACTTTCAATATCAACACATAAAAATTAACAGGTACTATAATAAAAATGTATCTAAAACGTATTGAATTTAAGGCTAACCCCACACTTAATGTTGACAGCTGAAAGTTGCCCCAACGTGATTATTTTTTTTAACACAATGTTTCTTATGGAACGCATCATACTTAAGCTTTTCAGCCAACCATGATTACAGCATGTTGCCGTCTGTCACAAACAACATAATATTATGGACTGATAATTTTTTTTATTTAACTTCTATATTTTTTGTCTTAAAGAATTTAAGTATATATTGAATGTGTATAATAGTGTCTTCATCAGACAAACAATGAAATTGATCAAAACTTGTTTAGTGAATTAACTCATTGCCTTCTTTTTCTCTTATGACTGCTAGCAAAAGCTAAAATATAGTGAATGTTTGAGAAAGGACTCTTCCTTTACAATTGGAAAGTAGAAGGTGAGGAAGGCTGAGTTCTGTTTTTTTTTAATAAACACAATGGAGGAGCACCCGGTTGCGGCCGGTTATTCACCACAAGTATAGCATTAGCCTTATTATAATTCAAGACCAGTTTACAACTTTTATTATTCCATTACTTTAATGACCTAAAAATATGATTAAAATGTAAATATAAGCCTGTTATTTTACCATCATGTAATCATGTGAGTTTTGATGAGACAGGCAGTTTACATACCAACATCTGGAGACTGCACAATTAGGTGACATCAAAGCACATATATTTTGAGGTAGGAACATAATTGGCCTACCTAGTCTACTTTTGACTCAACTTGAAGACACCCTGTATAGAACTAGTTCCTAGTAAAACCCTTGTATCACACAGTCACAATTACCAACTAAATTTTAGTGAAGGAATAAAATCCCTAGGCCTTGAAAATTTTAGTGTTACAACCTTGAAACAAAAACAAATGGTTTAAAAAAATAAAACTGATCATTGAATAAAACAAAATTGAATAAATTATTTTATCCAGATTTAAAGTACCTATTAAAATTAATAATAAAATTTATCCTTGTCTCAATTGAATAGAATATTTTTCTAGTTTAAAATATTAAATTAATAAATACTATAGAGATAAAAAAAAATCAAGCATGTAGTATGTATACACTGATATAGTTTATTATCTAGACCTGAGATGGGCAACCCTGTCACTAGGGGTGGTCGGAAACCAGAAATTTCGGTCAATAAATCGGGCATCTAAAAATCACGTATTGTCGGGCGAGTATTTTTTATGCCCGTATTTCGACCGGCATCATTAGGACTTGCTAATGTATAATACCATGTTAGCACCAACTTCTAAAAATAACTTTGAAAAAAAAAAGTGTTTAATGATATTCATAGTGAAATCAAGAATCCTACGATTTAATTTTCTCTGTCAATGGCAACAACATAACAAATTCAACATTTCCACATTGAGATTTTTAGGCCCTATGATTGCGAAAACTTAATTTATATTAGTTTTATTTAAATTTTTTAAATTATTATTATTATAAATTATTATAATACATTTGTTAGGATATAAATACAAAAAATATGTATCAAATGAACATTAAATAGGAAATGGCCATTTTGTTTCAAGTAAACACGTTTTCGATTTATGTATGTTCCAAGTTTTGTGCATACTGAATTCTTTCAATCTTTTAAATATTTATTTGCTGTTATGAGTTAATACAATATAAATTGTGTTATAAAGAAAATAAATATTATTTAATAAATGTGTGTACTAGACGGAGGGAGCAATTGCTCGAAGAAAATGTAGAGGAACTGGTTATGCCCTACAGAACTTTCACAAAGAAAAGCGAGATCTGCTTTAGTATTAACTATAAATTCTTGAGCATATAACCATTTAAATTTTTTTTAAATCAAAAGTGACTTTTTAACTTATAATTTAAAATTTAATAGGTTTGTGACAAAATTGTTTCTATTTTTTTTTTTATTAAATTAGACTGTTAAACTTTGAAATTTATAGGCCTGTGACAAGGTTTTTGCAAAATGAAATGCACGCCCAAATCTGCTCATGCCCGAGTGTAATTTTGTAATGCTCGCCCGATACAAATATTAGCTCCCCGGCCAACCCTACCTGTCGCCAATCACTAAAAGTGTGTGTTGTTAAAATGTTCGAGTGAGCAAACTAATTTCTCAATTTTCAAATTGTGTGGTGAATTTCATTTCTCATTGGTCACATCTGTGGCTACATTGGAAAATATGTTGCCAACCTCTGATCTAGACCATGTTATAATTTATTTTATTGCGATGAAACATAACTGGAACCAAAAGCTTCATCCATTAGTTTATGTTTATTTAACATTTTAATGAGATAATACATAATAATATTATGGAGCTATTATGTACACTGCAGTGTATGACTGGGAGAGCCATTTAGTTATTGAGTTGCTCAATTCCAACCGTGTGAATATTTTAAAATCAAAATTCGAATAAATTAAACAACATAATTTAACAATTCATATTTGAATTTCAAAGAGTGAATGAAAAAAATAATATATGAAATTATAATAAGTAATAAGATAAGAAGACACTGAACGTTTGTGAGATGTGATTTTATGAACTTTTACTTAGCACATTAAAATATATTTAAAGTCCACTATAGTATTTCTAAATTTATAATACCTAGGAAAAAGGGTGAACAACCTGGATAGGTAGTAAGATGTGGGGGGGAAAAACTTACGCAAAATAAAACTAATTTAAATCGTTATGGGAAATTAATTACTCAGCTTGTATGTGTGAATAAGGTTCCATTTTGTGGATTTAAATAATAGTGAACCCACTTACCTTAGTGATAGTGGAATATAAATTGTTTGGATAAAACACTAAAAAACACATGTTTAAAGACAAGCTTTCACTATCACACACAGCTTCTTCAGGTTGAGATGATCTTGTTTGAACTGCAAGTTTGAAAAACAATCAGCCTTGCAATCCAACCAGAGCATCAGTCTACAATCTCAACTTAAAGAAGCTGCGACAGTGAAAATTTGTCTTTAAATGTGATTGTATTTGTTAGTGTTTTATTTAAACAATTTTTATTTCAGTATCATTAAGGTAAGTGAGTTGGATATTTCTCCTAATCCAATCCATGATTTATTTAATCAGCCGCATTATTATAAATACTGTTGACCCAAAAATAGGCCACCCTCCAATATAGGCCGTATCCTAAATCAAAAAATATTTATGTCTGAAAATAATTCACTTTTTAAGTAATCAAATACCTGCTATTTCCTTTAGCTTTCCTAATGTTCACAGTAATAACATGTCTTAGTACTAAGGCCTTACATTTTTTTGTTATATATCTTAGTCAATGACCAAGTGATACTTTTCTGATTATGATCTACAGTATGTTATTTATTAATACAGAAACTTCACTATGATCTCTAAAGTGAGAGAGGTGGGCTATTGAAAGGATTATCCTTTCCTTCAGCCGGATATACAATTTTGTACCTTCTTTTTCCAAGTTATATAGTTGAGTCAATCTTGGACATGTTTCATCGTGCACATATGTTGTTAGATAACCTAACCCAAACCTGGTTTAAATTCATTAATCTTGAAATTTTGGCTTAGATCATAGAATAAATTAGTATATACTATAATTTTACTAGGCCAAACTAGGGTTAGGTTAGGTCAGATGACAACATTTGCACGCAAACTGTGAATGAGGAAACCTGTCCAAGGTCGATTCATCATATGTAAGAAGAATGAAAACTAGTACTGCCTTATAATATAAGGCTATATCTATTCATCATACAAACAGCAGGATTTATCAATTTGGCCTAGTCCAATCTAGTTTGTCATGAAATCGGGTTTGAAGTAACATATATATTTTAATTATGTTTTTAAAAACGAAGTATCATAATAAAAGATTGAAAATATTCTAAACTTAGTAAACAATAACAGTACCAACAGAAAGCAACCAAAAGTTTCTAAAAACATATGTGAAAAGTGTAGTAGACCTTATAAATGGTTTCACTATTAAATTCCATCAGCCATTTTGGCTTAACGTTAAATTATTCCTAATACTATTATTACATTATATTTGGAATAAGGTACAGGAAAGGTGGATAGAAAAATTTAAAAGGGACGAACAAAATATGGCCTTTACAAATATAAAGGCCATATTGTGTTCGTCCCTTTTATATGTTTCTATCCAACTTCTTCCAAATATAATGCAATTGCCTCATAAAGCAAAAAGAGGTTTTCCTTATAGAGATATAATACTATTATTATTATTATTATTATTATTATTAGAGTCAAGGTCATTTTTAATAACGTTTTGAAGATAAGCAGTGAACACAATCTGTTGCAGCAATTATAAACTATTTCAAAACTACACGCAGTCCTCAAGGATTTGTTATATATTATCTAAAGGGGTGTAATTAAAGGCCACATTAAGGTTTTACAAAAGCTGTTTATAGGAAAACAGTGCGGCCCATTTTCAGGTCAAAACAATAACCTTAATTTTGATTTAAATAAGAATTAACTATATCAAAACACTACATGTTTTTTTATCAATATTAGAAATTGAAAAAGTTGAAAATAGTACCAACAGCACTGTTATGTAAAATATAATTTATATGATTAAATGGCATGATGGCATTTCAAATGCAGTTTTAATTTGTGGTTCTAACTATCCTATTTTGTATGTGCCGTTCAATACCTCCAATTTGTGTCTGCTACACCATGGCAAACACGCAATCACTCTTTAGGTCACTTACAGTTTACAAACACACAATGAAGATAACAGTTATAATAATATTGATAAATACATTAAGTCCCTTACACAATAAATTACAAGTATTAGTCTTTTAGTTTGAATACCTACATGAGGTTTGGAAAGAAAGAAAAATCATCCTCATTTACTAGTCTGTAGTCTAGGCCGACAGTTGACAAACTACGGAAGAATATATTTAAATGGAATGAAGTCTCACAATAACCTTAAGAGGTTCATTTCTTTAAAGTCTCAGCTCAAATTCTCATTTTGTTGTCTTACTGACTTATAAAATACTAATAATTAATATTTATTATAGAAGTTGTGCTGCATCTTCATAAATAGTAGTTGGGAAAAGAAATGACAAATGAAATTCTTGATTTAATTAAGTCAGTTAAAATAGTCCAAAATATATTCAATGAATTGATACTCTGAGGTTTTATTATTTCTATGACTATCAATTATTTGATTGCTCATATTTTTAGGGCTATAGTGCAATTATAATCAGAGATTAGTAATATAGGTCCTTTCAAGATTAGATTATAATTTAAATAGGTAACATAATAAAATAATCTTCGTGTTGTATAACTTAAGATATGTTACAGGAAATATAAATTAATATAGTCTACAGAACCAAACAAAATAAATTATAAGGGTACTTATATCTAAAATATAAATTCATTTTAACTAACCTTTTTTTAAATGTAGAAATTTGTTTTTTTAGAGAACTATGAAAGGATTTCCTAACTTGAGCAAAGTCAGAGTTTAATATAAAGTATAAGACCTATAATTCTTACAGTATTAGTTTAAAATAGTTTAATTATCAATTTATATTATTATAACTATGATTTCTACTATACTATGTTATTATTAGTGCAAGTCTTAACGATTTAGTTTAAAAATCAATATATGTTTTTAATCTAAATTTATTATAAAGTGTGATTTTGATAACTTTTCATTCCTGTTTCAATATTTTGACCAATTTTCTTTCTCATTCTTGTCCCGCAGTAAACATGTAATTCCTGTCAATCCCTATAAAAAATACATAATCAAAATTTATTTAGAATAAAGCACTAGGCTAAATCATGGTTTTAATTAGGAGGGATAGCCAGCACACTTAACTTAGTGATACTGGAGTAGAAATTGTTTAGACAAAAGGGTGACCTGGTGGTCTAGTGGTAAGGTGTCAGACTTCTGTGCTGGCGGCCGGGGTTCAATCCTCGGTCCCGGCACAGATTTATCTGATTACCAAACCCTTCCTTCACCTCTGAAAAGACATCTTGTGAATGTGGGGAATGCCAGGTCTCCACCGTGGTTCGGATTCCACGTTAAATTGTAGGTCCTTCATTTCATCTCACAATCACCCTACCATTGCACATTAGCGTAAGTGCGTATAACCCGAAAGGGTAGTAAGACGCGTTGGTAATAATAATTTAGACAAAACCCTAAAAAACACACAAACACAGACAGCTTGTTCAGGTCAAGAGAGTAGACTGATATTCTTGGTTGGACCTCAAGGTTGACTATCTATCAATAGTTAATAAAATTGAGGAATGTAAAATATCCCCGATACAACAAAGTTTGTAGACACTTTGTTCACTCGCTCATAAAAATTCAGTGCGGTAGGTAACGGGAAAACACCACACTTATTCACAACTTCCCTAGTTTTCCAGATGGGGTGGGCAAGCAATACTAACCATCTGAAGTGCACACTAAAACGAACTTTAGGTTTAATCAACCTGGCTTTTAAATGTTACTATTGACAGTCAACCATGCAAGCCAACCAATAACATTAGTCTAATCTCTTAACTTAAAGAAGCTTTTGGGACAGAAAAATCTTGTCCTTAAATGGATGTGTGTTTTTAGTATGCAAATCTTTTTTTTTTAAATTCCTTTCAAATCTCAATCTAAAATTTGTTCGAATCTTGAATATCCTCAAGGATTCGAATATATAAAGGGTCAATCTATAATATTATTGGATTTTAAGAATATTTGTATTTTTGTATTTGAGGGTGATTATTTCTGCTTTTCCCGGACCAGATTAATTTATATGCAATTGATTATATATTAAGGAAAAACTCCATGGCATCAGCTTGCTATCAAGCTGCATTGAACATGCGGCCGCTGCAAATAATGGCAACTTTTCAGACAGAGGGTGGTATGTGGTCAACACATTAATCCATTAATCTTGGTTTTATAGACCAGAGCTGCCACTTTTCCTTTTACGTAGATCCTAATTTGTCCCCAAGAAGCTGAGTTGACCCCATTATAGACCCACTGCTTCACACTGATTCACTTATGTACTAAATGAAGGTTACATTTTGACAGCAGTAAGATTCAAACCAAAATCTCACAAAAGTGGTTGATCACCTTTAGCAAACAACGATCTCGAGTATAAATGAGTGCAAAATTGTTTAGAAATATGACTCTAGGCCGTGCTCAAGGTAGGAAACTATTTCAAACTCACATTACTGTATTAAGATGGAAGGAGACAGGAAGACTTTTAGGGAAAAGGGTCAAGAGTTACGTTGCGGTGAAGTTGCTGAAGTCTGTCTTGAGTTTGATAATGGGGCCTTGCGATGAAGCTGGCTTGTTGGCGTTGGACTCAAGCCTGGCGCGTTGCTGTTGGGCCTGTTGGCTGGAACGTACAGCTATCTCTAGCTTGGTTCGTAGCTCACTTGACTGCGACATCAGAGCCTTGAACTCCTAGAAATAAAAAATAGCATGAGTATATTAGTCTTGAATGTGATCTGATATGTATGAAATAAAGTGCATTTAGCATCATATAATATGTATGTAATCAAATAAATATGATAGAATTGTAGACAATTATACAAAAATTAAAGTAAAAAAAAAAAAAACTAACATATATTTACAAAATTAATATGTCACTATTTTGATAAAACAAGGCAAATTTCTCAGGGAGTTTGTTTAAGTGGTGCCAACTTATTTGTAGATGTATGTAAAATAAGAACTTCTTCTGATATATTATGATAATTTTTAATCCACCAGAGTAGTTCTCAAACTTTAACAAATATTGTTGAATCACTGAAACCAATCACATTATGTTTTACCTTTTTATCTGGTCCTACACCTCTTTCCTGTACCTTCTTCCTTGCTTAACATTATGTGCCTCAAAGAGTTAAAGAGATTTTCCTTAAAACGTGGGAAAATAATATATAGATCGAGTTTAGCAAACCAGCATCAAAACCTTATAGATATTTTTCTCCAATGAGTTATATTTTTATAATATTAAGACTACACAACATAACAAAAACAAATGCTCACCAATAGTACAAAATAGGATATTTTCGTAGAATTTACAACTTGGAATTTTATTATGAGAATAACTGTCAGTTAAGTTGATTATAATTAAAATTAATGATATAAAAACAACACATATTTTTATTAGGTAAGGAACATCATTCTTTACCTATTTTTTGCCTGAAATTAGCATAAAAAAATATTACCGACTGCACTATTACAATTTGTTCTTAATATTCCTTTAACCAATCAATCAAAGTTCAAATAGTAAAAAATGTGTTTGATCTAACTATTAAGACAGCTATATTGTGATCAAAGGGAGATATTTTAGATTTAATAATGATACATTTAACCATAATTTTTCTATCTATACCACTTAGATTTGAGTTGATTTTTTGGTACTATTTTAAGCCAAATAAAGCATTTTATTTATAGACTGTTAATACCAAAATATCACTTTTTATAAATTGACAGTAGTTGTAGTATTTACCACAAATAAGGGACTTGAATCATACTGTACTGTATTGAAACTAGAAATGGGCAACTCGAATCTTAGAATCTTAGAATCCTTGAATCCACCGAATCCTGACAAGTATTAGAGATTCAAGGATTCTGTGTTTTACTGTATTCGATGGTTGAATCTTTCACCGCATAAACAAAGCATAATATTTTGAATTAAAAAATTACCTGGGTAGTTAGACCTACTTAAAAAGCTCATTATTTTGTCGGACAAAAGAGATAAGCATGAATAAACTCATTATTTTAAAAAAAACCTGTTAGGTGTGGAAAATCTAACGTGCCTAATACCCTACCCTCCCACCTCTAGGGGAAACTTGGATTCAACCATTTTAGCACATGCTCACTTCTAAAACTTTCACCTCACGAACAATCTTGTAAATATTTTAATGAACACAATAAAAAAACTTTTCAAAACCTGAAAATCAAAACTAGAATTGCAAATAAACTCGAAAAAAAAAAAATTGCTTTTGTTTTAACAGAAATAAGACCACATTACAATTCATACAAAGTCAACCGCCATGACATATATTATGTTTACTCGTCAGAGTGATGATTAAATAAAGATAATGTTAATTCTTACTACCCAACAGGTTTTAACTATCTACAACTACGCAAAGAATCCTAATTCATTGCATACAATCTTTAAGTTTGCTATTTTGTTGGGTTTCATGAAAAATGAATACTGTAAACAGTCAGACACCGATAAAACTATTTATTTATGCCTACTGGCCTCTGTATTGTATATCTATTGTTTATTTAAGATCGATTCAGGTAATCTCATCACTTAGTAAGCGCTATCGAGTTTTAAGAATCAAATAACGACTCGATAATTAATAATTTGTTTTTAAATTGATTTTAACTAAGAGTTTATTATTTTTTAAATAAGTTATTGAACTAATTGTAAAAATATTCAAATGTAGTCCTGCCTAATAAAATGGGAATGAACATATTGCAAGAGTCGAAAATATGTTCATGTGTGTTTGGGATAGAATGTATTCTCAAAAATTGATATAACACAAGAATTAAATATATTTCTTGTTTGCTAAGTGAAGATAGATAATAGATATATAAGAAAATAATAATAAAACATAATTAGCATTATTGAGTTCACTATTTACAATGTATGTCTAATTGTTAAGCATGTTGTTTTAGTCTTTATTAAAAATATCTGTTTGTGTTTTTATTTTTGCTTTCTTATTAAAATAAATTATATAGCTAAGAGACACTCAAATTTTGATTGATTTGATTTTTAAACAATAATAGGAGTCTAGATTGTTTAATTTGGCTGGATTTTAATCTGTATTTTGCGAGGGGTGTCTGGGGTTGATTAAAATGGAAAACATGATTGAAATAAATCTTAATTTACAGTTTAGACATATATTATGTAATGTAGGTATATTTGTAAATCATTAAAATATCTAACAATATGCTAGGATTTGGATTCGAAAATAAAATATAGATTCGGATTTGACCCATCTCTAATTAATGCCATCCCCAAATGCATCTGGTCAAAATCGAGTTTAGGCCTATCAGGTCAGAGACTGTCTCTCCACCCTGGTATAAGGGTTCGGCCAGACTGACAAGCGCGCAAGCGACTGGGTGGCCAAACTGGCGAGCGCGCGAGCAAGCGCGTAATTAGCGGACCCTAGTTAGATTATTATTAGCACCGCGTCTTACTACCCGTTCGGGTTATACGCACTTACGCTAATGTGTAATGGTAATGTGATTGTGAGATGAAATGAAGGACCTACAGTTTAACGTGGAATCCGAACCACGGTGGCGGCCTGGCATTCCCCACATTCACAAGATGTCTTGTCAGAGGTGAAGGAAGGGTTTGGAAATAAGATAAATCTGTGCCGGGACCGAGGATTGAACCCCAGCTGCCAGCACAGAAGTCTGACACCTTACCCCTAGACCACTAGGTCACCGCCCCCCCCCCCCCCCCCCCCATAGTTAGAGAAGATGTATCTGTCAAACACACTTAGTACATCTCTGCTCCTCGAAAATTCTTACAGAAAATATTGTGTATTTATAAAAAAGAAAAAAGTAGAAGTCCATCCAATTAATAAATTGAGAAATGCGTATGGTACTGTACTGAAGTGTTTTAAAATCAGATTTGCCGCACCAGTGGCTGAATGGTGCGTTGCACTCGATAACTTTTGACTAGGAGGCAAAGGTTCGAATCTTGGCTCAGTGAACTGAAGGTGATTTTTAAAACTTATTATTGTTGTGGTTTTTTCATACTCTCTCCAAACTAATGGTGATTCTTATTTGTAAAGGCCTACTTTGATTATAATATTGAAGTATTTTAACATATCGGGTTTACATATATACATTATATTATTTATGGTCTTACCAATTAAATTAGGCCATTATTATTATTATTATTATTATTAGCACCGCATCTTACTTCCCGTTCGGGATATATGCACTTACGCTAATGTGTAATGGTAGGGTGATTGTGAGATGAAATGAAGGACCTACAGTTTAACGTGGAATCCGAACCACGGTGGAGGCCTGGCTTTCCCCACATTCACAAGATGTCTTGTCAGAGGTGAAGGAAGGGTTTGGTAATCAGATAAATCTGTGCCGGGACCGAGGATTGAACCCCGGCCGCCAGCACAGAAGTCTGACACCTTACCCCTAGACCGCCAGGTCACCGGGCCATTAATAGCAAGTGTGTTAAACCTATCACTGATAGAAAAAAGTCAAATATCATGTCAAAATGAGAAGTTTCCCCAGCACTCAATGAACCAACATACAATAATATTGCCTAGCGCCTGTAAACTAGACTGTACCGGGTCGAGCGCGCGCGCTTGAAAAATAGAACCAGTTCTATCTTTCAAGCGCGTGCACTCAGTCGCTCGCGCGCTCGCTCGCTCCAGTGTGGCCACCCCCCATTACAACCAATGTGTTCTATTTTATATTTTAGTCGCTCGCGCGCTCAGTCTGGCCGTACCCTAACTCCTCATCAGGAAGTTATCATAGGAGGCAAGTGACATACCTCTGGATACTGAGGTCCAACTTTCATAAGTTTCTGCAAACATTGCTCGTGCAGAGTTCGCCGAGACTTGTCAGCATCTCTGATCGCAGAGTCCTCCAGTAGACAGTTTACCAATATTGGGACGAGCAGCGTCAACATTTGAATCCCTGCACATACATTAATGATGAGTCAATTTTATTGAAAACTTTCTTCAGTACAGTGTCCATGAGAGATACACAGTAGTTTACACCAGCAAAATAATTGTTAATCATAAGAGTTCTGTGCATTTAAACCTATACTACTAAAAAAATATATTCATCTGACCTATATTAACTTTACCACTGAGCCAATTATAAACCACATTTTATATTATTATTTTAAGGAATATTAACAATAATTTATATATACTGCTAAGGTGTCATTAATTAATTTAACACACTTTATGTAGGGCTACATTTATCTTCCCTCTTTTCAAATATTTGTACATCAGAACCTTCCCCAAACTACCCATATGTAACTTATATATCTTTCTTGGCTTGTTATTTTTTATGTGTATAGATCCCAGTTTGACATTTGGAAATAGTAATTTTTATTATGTAATGGTTCACCACAAGGATTAAGATGTAAAAAATGAGGAGATCTCATAAGAAATGCATTAATTTTGTATGACTGTGAAAATAATATTGTAAAATAAAAGTGAAAATAGCATCTAGAGACCCCCAAAACCAGCCGGTTCTTCCTAAAAGGTGATCAAGTGCAATTTGAGTCTGCTATATAAAACCATTAGATAGTACTGAAGTGTTTGTTTATTGATAGTGTCAAAACAAAACCATTAAATGATTCAAATAGCCAAATGTAAATGGACTGTAAAATTATGATTGTGCCTTTAAACTGTGTGTGATGTAATACAAAATATCCTATCAAAACTGTGCAGTGCAAAGTACAAACGATGAGAGTGTGGTGCATGTGCGTGTGACACTTGCCTTGCAACAGCTCTCCTGGTGGCACATGGGAAAAATGAAACAAAACATTAACAAGAGTAATAAAACGTTTTTACTTTCACTAGCGAGATTAACGTTACACACCTTGTAAAGTTTATTTTTTGCCAAACTTTTTCCCATCACCTATATTTCATTCACGGTTGATAATTTGGTATTAAATATAAATAGATTTAGGAAAATATATTGAAATGTACATAGTTGTATAGTTATTTAAAAAAAAGTGTGGTTGAACTACCTCTTCAAAATACATGCCGGCAAAATATTTTTCCTGAACGTTCCTTCTATTGTTTTACATATTTTCTCAAAGTTCCTTTTGTTTGGTTAATAAAGAGAATGGGATTATAAAGCAATGTTTTTAAGAAAGAAAGACTATGATAAATAGGGTTAGAACAGGAAGGCTTTTTCAATTCCCAAAGCCAAATCAACGTTTGGGGAAAAAAAAAGTTATATGTTGAAAAAACTGTATATTTCATAACTATATAACTAAAGGTATTAAATATTATATTACAAACATCCGACATCTTAGCTCAGTAATGTGTCTGTATACAGGGCTAAGGTCCCAGGTATGATTTATCATTGGTGAAATGAGAGTTTACCTTTCATAGTGATGAATTAACGGCCGGTACTGGATGTTGTGTCTGACCTAGTTCTAAGTTAAATTAAAAGGCATGTGAAGCTACAACAGGCCTAGCAAGCCTGCAGTGGAAAATATATGGCTTGAATAAAAAGTGATCCAGGCCAAATACTAGAAACAGTAATGGATGTAAAAAAACCACAATTAGCCTATTTTCTCCTAAACTGATAAATTAAGTTATTTTCATAGCACGTAATTTAATTTAGATTTTTGTCAGGTGAAGATTAATTTGTGATGCAAATTATAAACATCTAAATAGAAGGTTTATCGAGTTTGAATTGAATTTCGAATCTAAGCAAATATTATTCACAAATTTTGAATAACTATCAAATTCTATCCTAGTGAAATATGCTAAAATTATGATGTTCAATAAAAATAATTATGAATTATATGGAAAAAAAAACAACACTAGATTAGTTTTGGACCTTAGACCTATAAGTTATTGTGTATAAATGTAGGTAAGTTTTTCAACATGTTCATGAAACAATAGTTCATCCTATCAAAGTTAATCGGTAAAGAGCACCAACTATTTCAATATACATATCTTCAGTCCTCAAAGCTAACACATTTTATATGTATCATCAAAGGGTGTGATTATAAGCTATAGAAAGGTTTATAGTAATATAGTGGGTCTTATTCTCCAGACAATATGGTAATATTTAATTTACTTTACCTCATAAGAAATGTTATTATAAATATATTAACATATTTTAGACACAGTGTAGGATTTGCAACGGCTTAAAACCTTAGTGATTCTTTCAGCCACCCATCCGCGCGATCTAGTTCCACCCACGAACGATCCACAGCCCCAACCTCCCTCACCTCTCCACATCTGAGGAACCCTACCCCGCCTCACACCTCACCACGGTCTCCATTATATTTCACTCCCCCGAAACAAGGGGCACAACATCCCCTCTCCCTACATGTTAGCCCGACCACTCAAAACTACTTCGACTCCTTTGGGCAGCAAGCCCCCTTATCACCGCTTTCCCCGACCCGACCAGCATACCACCTTAACCTGGCAACTCCCACCAGGCCCTACCAGTTCTCTCCCACCTCCATCCCGTACACCAGTCAGGGAGACCAGCGAATCGCGAAGGCAACCCAAGCCCACGTCGTTCCCGCGAAACAAGCCCTTGGGGTCATCAAGAAACTATCCGAGCTCTTCTAGACACCGCATCCAGATCCAGAGGGTACGTGAGCACTACGACCTCCCATAGTCAAATCGGGGTTGACGACAAGAATTTGTGGGTAAAGTGGAGATTTGGGTTCGATATTCGGATTTGTAAAATAGTGGATTCGACTCGACTCACAAATCCTTTACATTTTCTAAAATAATTAATAAAGAGTTTCATGTCAACACACTGCAAAATTTTTTTGTACCATTAGTAAATTATATGCCATTTGTAAAATTTCAAAATTACATTTTAGGGACATCTTTAGTAATGCACACACATACACAATATTAACCATAGCATTTACACATAGAATGTTAGAGTGACAAATATTTTTCTCGGTTAAGTTAATTTTGTCAATATTGGTGTGGCAGCTTACTGTGTTTAGGTTCAGCTAGAGTGATGAGTGTCTCTACTGTATGAATACTCTCAAGTGTGAGCGACAGCTGAGCATCACTCACAGGTAGCCTGCTGGCATCAGTGTACAAAAACTCTATAATACGTGGTGCCAGGGCATGGATGTACGGAGTCGCTACATTTCGATCAGAGTGAGCAAAAATGGTGCGTACTGTCTGAACACACTTCAACTTCACCTGTCGACAACACAACACAACACATTATGTGATACATGGAAGACCCAAAAGTTATGAAAACATGTTTAAAGTTAAAATATATGTACTTATCTTAAAATAAATGTATTATATTTGGATGAAGGTACAAAAAAGGTGGATAGCATCAACCATGGAGTTTGGCAAAAAGTTATTGGGATATAGGCTCTACAATTAAAAATAAATTGATAATGATATAAATAAGAGAAAATAATCTAGTTAATAAACATTGAGTGAAGTTCCTTATTGATAAAGATTATAATATATCTATGCTAAGGGGCTGTCCATAAAATATGTACACATTTATGGGGTGGGGTGGGGGTGGAGGGGGGAGCAGTGCTCTATGACCAAGCATGACAAGAGGAGAGGGAGATTCAGATAAAGCACAACATCATATTACAATTAGGCATATCGGTCAGCATTCTGTGTTATTTGCGTGCAAATATAAACAAACAACAATAAACTCATCGGCTTCGATTGTTGAGTTTGGTGAACAGGTTTCAATAAAAGGGTTATCTAACCTCTACAGTTAAAAATACTATTTAAATAGGGAGGAGGAAGGTTTGTGATATTTTGACGTAATAATAGAAGAGAGGGGGATTGGATGTGAAGAGGGTATCATAAAACTCGAAATTATCGTCATGTAGTTTATGCACAACACCTAATTTAAGAGGTTTGTTTTTATAATGTGAATGTAAATACATAATGTTATTTTTTATATCGTGATTGAATATAATATATTCTTTCTCGTTATAAAAACAAATATTTTAAATTAGCATATTCATATCTGGTAGCTTTTAGAAATAAATAGTTTTAAATGCAAACTAAGGCTTTATTTTTAAATTTATCTATTATTTATCAACATAACAATAAACAAGATTTAGGTACCACAAAGAGGTTAGGTTAAGCTTACTTTTAAGTTGAATAACATTTCACTTGGTTAAATAAAATAAGATTGGGTTCAACAAATTTTGGAAAGGTGATCTTCTAATATTTATTGTAATTATGTGTAAAGTTTAAATAATTTATCAGTAAATTTATTATGTTCATTTGATTGCCATTAGGTAGGACTCAGCTACTTTTAATTTCTTCTTATTTTTGTTTAAAAAAGAGTTGCTTGGCAGGGTAGGTTCCACTGTTTGAAATATGATATAAGGATTTTAAGAAAAACCAAATGCATACAAAGTTAGTATTTTAAAAAAATGTGCATTAAAAACTGATACATAATGATTGTCCAAGGAACATGTCGTGAATCAAATTCAAACAAAGTGAAAAACGACAGCATGGAGATGGGAAATGAAACCAGAACCTTTGGCTTTGCACACCAATGCTTACCACTAGGTTCAATTCCAATGTCCAAGTTGTGATTATTCAATAAAAATTGTTTAAGTTTAGTGTCTAAGCTATAATAACAACAAAATTAACTAAATTTGTATTTATAATTATATCCATTGCTTTTAAGAGCATTCGCAAGCACAACTAAGCTCCTGGCTCGTACATGCGTTTGTATGTGTATGCGAGGTATGGAAGTATAAAAGGGAAAAGTAAAGACCTATGATTTGCCATAAATGTGTGCAGTGCATTCATATTTGAATGAGTACTCAAATTTTCCGCTGTGACGTTGAGGATCAAAGCAACAAAGTTTATTGTTAATAACTACAGTATGTTCCTATTATGACAGAATGAAGATTTGTGCACAATATTTATCTGTGAAAACATTCTAAAATGGTAAAAAACGGCTTTTCAATGGAGTATTTATCCAAATATAATTTAATATTTTTTTTAACATGGTTCAGTAATACAAACTTCTATTAACTCTTTACCACAATTAATGTTGAATCAGAAATGATACATATGCAATAGTTTTGTGTAAATTTATTGTTTCTAGCCGAAGACAGAGTTTATTGTCATGTGATGCACATCCTTAAGGTGGCGATGCAGGGAATGCAAGATAAAAGCAATGTTTTAAAAGTTTTTATATCAAAACAATTTTTGGTCAAAATAAATTTAATTGCCAGAGTAGAAACATAGAGTTTAATTTTCTTCACATGATGATATCAACAGTTCTTGAATATCTGTCAAGGGTGTGCTGGAATTTAATGACAACTTTTTTTCTTCGTTTAAAACGTTTCTCATCTAATGCCACTATGCTTATAAGAGATATTTGAACAAATGTTGATGCCAGCAGTGTATAAAATTAAATTCGTATTTATACTGGAATAATATTTTATTTATTTTGGCAAAAAATATGTTTTGCTATGACAATATGCAAAAACACTTAATTTTTCTCACATCCCCTATACTCTTACCCTATCTATTGATAATATATTATTATGTTACTGTTACATCTAGACAAACCGTTATATTGTCACTCTGTAGACACTGCCTAAACTGGTTGATACAGGGATACTGAAGATTTGGAGCGCAGACAACTTCTGGAGGTGCATGAAGCACAAACACTGCCACAGCGAGCAGCATGGTCACTTCATCCAACCGTGTCTCTTCACAACCTGCGTAAGTCAAACAAGATCATTAATAATGTTCTACTCCTTGTGGTGATCACGAGTTAACATTAAACTATAATACATTCACGGCCTTGGTTTACTTGGATGACAGCTCAAAAAGTTACTATAAATAGTCCCTCATGTATCCCAACGCCAACAGCTGACATCTGTCATTTTGGATAACTGTGATGAAAACATATGGTAATATATGAATGTGATAGTTATCCTCAGTGATTTAGGTCAATATTATTTATATTTATTTGAGGTCGAGCACAAAGCTTATTTATTGTTTTATTCCACTTAAAAAAATACCATTCACAGCACTTTCACAAAAGGTCTAACGAATATAACTTCAAAATCGCGTTCGACGAATTTAAACCATATGATTGAACATGACAGAAACAATTTCTTTAGAATTATGCACCCACGGAGTGGATAAAAATATTGTATTCAGTAAAATATTTCGGAATATGATAAAATAATCATAAAATAATTTATTATAGGTAAAAAAAAACACAAGTATTTTCTCTTTTTCAAGTAAATACAATGCCTGTATTAAAAGGTATTAATGTATGCATTATATTACACATAGAAGATAACATTCCAAAATGAAGAATAAGTACTTTTAATCATGTATAAAATATTGTTTTGAATTGGGTAGAAAGACATGATTAAATGTAGTGAAATAGTGTGAGAAAACTTAAGTTTATGTTATTTTAAATGTAAAATATAGCATGTAATTAAAAAACTTCCATTTATAACAAAATAATGATCTTTTACAAGTGTTAGCAACCCAAAACCTAAATATATGATTTATGAACTGTCATCCAGATATAAACCTATCATGAACAGACTCTAATATCAAGCACCCACAATTATAACAAACAAATTGTCCCTACGACTTATTGTGATCTCACTCGACTTATTTGTATGATCTCACTCGAACTGTACTGTCAACAGTTTATTTTTAGAATCAACAAGTGAAAGAAATTGAAAGAATGAAGAAAAAAGAATATCTGATTTTTATAAGCGACCAGTTATTTAAAAACTGAAAATTCATGTTGTTACAGTAGCAGAAATAAAAATAATACAGCTGTAAGCTATGACAGGCCTAGCCAGCCGGTAGTGGAAAAAATACATAGCTGGAAACAATAGTGGGTGTAAATGTAAATTTATATTCTTACTTACTTACTATGTGGCATTAGGAACTCAGCAGTTCATTGCTGCACTCACAAAAGTACACCATATATCCCTATCTTGAGCTAGTTCTATCCAGTCCACCTCATTACACTCTTTCAGGTCTATTCTAATGTATATTCTAATGTAATTCTGGGTCCAGGGCTTCCCAATGGTCTAGTCCCATTGAGTTTACCAGTCAGTACGGTAGAACTTGTATCTCCTTGTTATAGCCCATTAGATATTTTGAAAGTACCTGATAAGTGGCATTCAACCTGTACCCTGCCACGTGTCTCAGTAAAACATACCTCAATCAGCTTGACAAGTTTTTCGGGCATCCCAAATTTAACTAAAATTTCATATAATTTATTTCTTTAAATTAAATCTTAAGCCCTTAAAGATCTATGTATAATTTATGAACAGTCATGTTGGGTTTCTATTTTTTTCTTCTAATATGTGCCGAATAGTAAAAATATGATTCTGAATATGATCTATTTCATTGAAATCCACACTGATGATCTCCAAATATTTTATCTGTATATGGAGTCAATCTAATTAAAATTAAGTTATTTATATTCTTAGTTCATTCAGTTAATGATATCAAGATAAATTATATGGATATCTATAAATAAGTATTATTGGATGCTCTTGATAACTTTTTAATTAATGAATTCAGTAAAACCTATTTATACAATATCAAATTTTAGTGACGTTCAATCAATGTTATGGTCAAAGGAAGGCTTCCTATAAATTACAACAGGGCCTAGTTTTTGTTTACTATAACCTCTTTTTAGTTTATTATAGCATTATAACCCGCCTAGGTGGCGTAGTTGGCTAACGCGCTTGTCGTGTTGAGCTCGACTGCTGAGGACGGGGAGATCGAGGTTCGAATCTCGGTCGGGTGAACTGGGGGTGGTTTTTCCTAAATGGTTTTCCACTCTCCCTCCACGCAATTGCGGGTTCACTTCATCTAATTCAACCTTCTCAATTACTAAATCCATTAACGTAATTAGTACTTAAAGCGTATAACCCAAACGGGTAGTAAGACGCTGTGCTAAATATTATTATTTTATAGAATTATAGGAAGGAGGGGAAGGCGGGAGTAGATTGCCAAGGTCAACCATCAATGAATAGCTTAGAAAGTGTTAGTGGCCTAGAGAAAGAGGTAACCAAGATAAGAAAATGGAGAAGTTTAAGGGCGTGTCAAACCTAGAGCACATTTAATAGATATAGATGATAGATCAAGAAAACATTAATACAGGGATAGTAGACCAAGAGAACATTTAGGTGTGATTGACCTAGAAAAAATTTAAGAGGTACTAAACCTTGATCACATTTAAAGGGTGATAAACTTAAAGAAACAATTATTTTTAAGCACAATTAATCACTCATTTTCGGACATAAGCACAATCATACCTTAGTCTTGCAATTTAATAAATTTAGTTTCAAAACTTTTATGCATTTATCATACATTAAAAGTAATATAAAAAACCACAGATAAAAAATTAGAATTTAAATTCTTGATACTATCTCGAAATTGGGATTTTAAATTTCTCGATCCTGATCTAGCCTGAAATAATAAATCTCAATCCTGATTGCAAACCGAATAAAAAATGTAAATCTCAGACAACCCTAAATTGTATTATTACATAAAAGTAAATATTTTAAACAAAACATTAAAAGAAAACACCTGAAATTTAGGATGTTCATACACACACCTGTTTTGGCCAGATCGATGACCTTGGCTAGTGCACTTTGTAGAAGAGTGCGCCACTCTGTAGCTACTCTGTCATCCTTGCAGTACCTGTCTGTGATGAGTGTGCGCAAGGTGTGCAAAGCAGCTGTTACCGGCACAGACGTGGCCAGCACTGTTGGGTCATGGACACCCTTAGTGGCACACTCCTTCATCACGTTGGTTGTCAAGTACAAAACAGTCGGCAGGATGGCCGCAGCACCTGAAATAAATCAACATTTATTTTAGGGGTCTATGAACTCAAGTTTGTTTGATTCGAGTCGATCTCACCCACAAGTACACAAGTATTGAGCTTAGTGGTTTGAATTGAATAATGTATAATTTTAAAACTTAATTATGTAAATAAAAAACAACTCATGTTCTTTTTTTTTAGTTAAATAAGATTCTGAATATATTTTTATAAATTAATCCAAAATTGCTTATTTCAAAATAATTTAAAAAAATAAGTCTTTGTAAATTATAGGATTACATTTTAAATATACTGTGATGGTAACTGAAAAGTTTATTATGAGTCAATTTAATTTTCCTAAGGAGAGTTAAAAAAAAATCCTTCATGTAGATTTGTTTTGATGTGAAAATTTAACAATATTATTTAAAGAAAATAAATAGCCCCACTATTCCAACTGGAGTGCAGCTGTTCACTTTGTGTTGACTGACCTCTTTACTAGAAAGAAATTAGAGCATTAATGATTAAGATGCACTTTTGCATTAAGATGTACTTGATACCATCTTGTACTAAGTTATTTGCCCTAAAATCTCTACAGAGAGAAACCCTTCTTTATCTTCTTTTATCTAAGCCTATACTCCTCTCTTTCATAAACAAGACCAGTTTACTCAGTTACTGACCTTGACATTTGTCATTATAGAAATTGCGAGCCTATAAATCTTTGGAGCCCAAGCTCAAGATTCTATTTAATGCTCGGCTCAAAGCTTGAAATATGAGTATTTACAGAGCCTTAATTTAGTTATAAAACAGTAGTTTCAAGAATATATGATCATTTATGATTGAGGAAAAAAGAGATCTAATAAGAAGGGGGCAGCAGGGGAGTTGTTCTATATGTGTGTAAGAGACCTGGCAAGTAGAATAGAAGTGCCCTTGAAGTGTAAGTAAGTGTGGTTTAGCGCGTACTTTACACTCATTGTCACATATGCAGCGGAAAAATTGACAATGAATGTAAGAAAAACTAGGAAAGTGGAGACCATGGGGTACAGGGAGTACATGAGATAGTAGAGGAAGCAGGGCTGAATGGTGTGGGCATGTAACAAGGATGGAAAAGGAAATAATACCAAAGAGAATGGTAAATATAAGTATGTAAGGAAGAGACCACAAGGGAGGTCAAGAAAGAGATGGGAGGACCAGATAACAGGAAGTGTCCAAGTGAGAGAAGAATGAACGCAATTAAAGGAGAAAGGATAGAGGAAGATGGAGACATTTAGCTTAACTGACCTAGCCATGGGCTGTAAGCAGTTGATTTTATTAGTTTTTTTTAGCACCGCATTTTAACACTTGTTTGGAATATACACAACAGATAATGATGTTCATATTTCAGTGGAGTTTAAAATATGATTATTTTTTTAAATGTACATCCATTACTGTTTCCAGCCTGTGGCCTGGGTCAGTTTTTGATTTGGCTGTGCATAAATATTATACAGCTCTTTAAGGAAAACCTACTTTCCCTTTTCGTCAAACATTTCATACCATGTGAAAGAAGGTAAAGGAAAGAGTTTTGTGTAAAATAATTAAAAGTGTGGCAGTACCTTGAGGTGAGCAGAGTCGAGGCAATCCCTCCATAGTGGAAAGAGCCGATGCTATGAGTCTGCCCGATCCCTCTAAAGGGAGCTGAGAAGGTCTGGTAGTAGGGGTCACCACCGGGCTGGGTTCAAGGCAGGTAACTGTCTCACCAAGAGGCACAAACACACCTCCAAAACCGCAAACACTAGCGACTTACTAGGAGTTATCTCACCACTCTTGTCACCTTCCCCCAGCAGATCTACCTCCTGCACTGCACTGCTCTCCTGGTTGGCTGGGACCATTTCTATGCACAGTAACAAAGTATTTACAAAACCTCCTGCATAGAAAACACAAGTAACTTGACAGGGATTTTCTGATCACTACTGAAACATAAAATATTACCATGGTGATGAAATATATAATTAAAAATAAAGAATATCGATTAATTGAAATAAATGATAGGATCTTTTTTTTATAGAAAATCGACATAAGATAAAATTTCTTTGACAACAAAATAAAAATAACACATTTTTTAACATTAGTAAAAATAGAGTATGAA
Organism: Timema cristinae; assembly: GCA_039000515.1. Lineage (NCBI taxonomy): Eukaryota > Metazoa > Arthropoda > Insecta > Phasmatodea > Timematidae > Timema > Timema cristinae. The sequence continues at coordinate 33,970,666 of JBCFYV010000003.1, read as the reverse complement.
TATTTTATGACTGCCATATGAAAAATTAAATGGTGATTTCTCAAAATAATACAATTACTTTTACCTTTAAGTTTTTTCTTCTTACGCACATCCAAACTATCTTGAGCAGCCTTCATCACCTGTTTTAATACCTCCATCACCAGCAGCTGAGCTGCAGGGCTGTCTCTCGTTAGAAGCAACCTGACAAAAACAAAAGCAAAGATAAAAAAAAATAATCTAGATAGTGGTAGAAATTCGTAATCACTGTAGAAATATAAAAAAACACATTAGCCCAGTAATGTTGTATTTTACAGTAAGAGAAGAGCGACAGCCGAAATTGACATACAAACATAAAGGAAGCTTCAAATAAACCGCCGATTATGGCATGCTTTTTTTTTAAATAAGTACAGTCAACACCAATATTAACAACTTAATCTAACACTTCATCAGGCGGAAGACTCGTCATGGAAAGGTCAGACGATTGTTAATAGAGAAACAATTGTACCTGTGCAGCACGTTGCAAAGCTCTATGCCTAGGGAGGTGTCACTCATGAGGACAGTTCTCGGCCAATCAGAGTCCAGTAACGTGTACAAGGCTTGAAGACAAGTCAGCACACTCTCTAAGGGTTCCGAGGAACGTGGACTGCACAGAGCTTCCATACAGATACCTACAAGTAGCCACAGTAGTAGTTAAATCAAGAAACTGATTTCCTTAGATAAAGCAGTTGCTATTTTTAATTATGGTTTTGGGGTTATTTCACAATAATATAGCAATAATTTGATAGTGATTTATTTACCTGTTTGACTCCTAGTTAAATGGTCTACAATTATTTTTTTTTTAGCGCAGTCTTTTACTATGCGTTTAGGCTTTACACTTATGTACTAATTACATCAATGAGTTAGGGATGAGGAAGGTTGAATTTAGAATAAATGTACCCCCATTTGTGTGGAGAGGATAGGAAGACTTTAGGGAAAACCACCCTCTGTACACCCAATCGGGATCAAACTAAGATCTCTCAGTCATCGGCAGTCTAGTCTATTGCAACAATGATACCCTAGACCATGCAGCCACCGAAGTGGGTAAAGGAGTAAATAGTTTCCCTCTCTCCCTCTATTCACATGCAGATGCACTTCCTTTAATTCTACCTTCCTCATATCTAACGTATTAGCGTACAGCCCAAACAAGTAGTGGAATGGGTGACTAAAAAGTAATAATTTAGAGGTAGTTAGTTGGGCATTGTTGGAAGCACAACATTTTAATGACCATGACTGTTAATATAATGAAACTAAATATTTTCGAACCAAAACATCTTATTCAATGTGAGGTAAAAGAAGACTCACCAAACAACAAATGGAACCTGTCAGTCCCAGAGTCTCCTGTGGTAGCATTATTGTTGGGGACAGGTGGAACATTTGCGGGGCCTGGCCCTGGCTGCTTGTCGAAGCCGCTGGCGTTAAGCCATAGAGCAGCGGCGTGTAGGATGGGAGGCCAGGACGCCGAGTAGTGTGGTCGCGAGCACTCCATGGTGTCTGTGGTGTAAAATGCCCCTCCCTCGTGAGGTAGCTGACTGGCAAACTCTGTTAGGTTGAGAATATCACTAGCATCACACTCGCACACTGACCACTAAAGAGGAAAGGATACTAATGATGTAATGAGAGCTTCTTTATACAAACTTTTGTTATCAGTAAGTGAGTGAATAAATTTAAATTCTACTAACTGAACCCCTGTAATATCGATTTGACAAGAGATTACTAGTTTTGCTATAAACACACACACATATATATATAAACTGAGGATAGAAGGGATGAACAGATCTTAAGAAAGTGAAATACAGTGGTAGCTAATTAACTATGTTAGAGTGAAAACTTTGTGGGAGGATGTAAACCTATTCAGATTATAGTACCAAGCTCTGACCTGGTTGTATAGCTGTGGCTAATACAGGAGTGACTTAATGAGGACAAACAATATGGCTGGCACACACAACAATAAGAGAGACACTGGTAACACTACCCCTCTTCTTTAATTTAGGTTTTGTTATATTTGTATGTTTAAAGTGAGCATGGGAAATATCCAAAGAACTTTCATAATTGTGAAAACAAAACAAAAAGTATAAGTATGAAGAGTAAAATGGCTAAGAGTGATAGGACTTGTAAGCCTGAGATGTAATGAAGGTGACTTTTCCACAATATGGTATTCTCTTCTCTCTTTAGCGTGATCCGACACCTTAACTCAGTCATAGTGTGTATGTCTACTAAGCTAAGGGTCCCGGGTTCAATTCCCGGCATGGCTGAAAAATGTGTCCTTGGTGAAATGTAGATTTAACCTTTCACAATGATGAATTAGCGCCCAGGATCTGGGTGTTGTGCCTGTTAGATTATAAAGCATATGAAGCGACGACAGGCCTACCCCGCCAGTAGTGGAAAATATATGGCTTGAATAAAGAACTGACCCAGGCCACAGGAATGGATGCAAGAATTTTCTTTTTAACGTGTTGGTTATAGCTCATTTAGTTTAGGCGCAGGTAGCAAGTATCAAAAACATTCAACTAAACCAATAAAAAATAATAATCCTTTTAAATAAGAGGTCACAGCGTTCAAAACCCAAGGTCGGCATACCTGGTGGTAGAGAGAGTAGAGCATGATCCCTCAGTGCAGCCAGCCAGTGCTGGGATAAACTGACCAGCTCGGGCTGCACCAGGTTCAAAAGACTTTCTCCTCTAAATTCAAAGTCACCAAAGTCCTCATCATTGTCAGAACTTGGCGTTGCAGCAGAACGTGACATGGTCGTGAGGAAGCTTGGAGCCGATCCATTACCAGCCATTGCGACTATGTACACCTAGGTAGTAAACAAAGAAAGAAAAAAGAAATTATGAAATAATAAAATCAATGCACAGTCTAACTTTTATATTAACCTTTTTTTTTTTTACTACATATCATCATCATAAACTGTTTCCCAGCCTGTGGACCAAGTCAGTTTAGTAATCCTATATTCTTCCACCACTATTCCTCCTTTAATCGCTTCTGTTCTACTCTTCTACTCCCACTTGTCCACTTTCTATTATCTGCTCCTCCCATCTCTTTTTTGGTATCCCTTGCGGTCTTTTTCCTACATACTTCATCTCCATCATTCTCGTTGGTGTTCACTCTTAAGGCCAGTGTCTTTTCTTACATATAACCCTCTAGGATTTGATTTCATAGCAAGCAACCAGCCCTTCGATATTACCTTTATTGTGTGATTAAAATAATTATAGTTTGTACAACATATATAAAATTTAGTTAAAAATTCTGGGTTTATATGATCACAGCCGTTTCACAAAATAATCTAATATTTTATTATCTAATATATCTATTATATTATCTAATATTTTATTTATTTGTTTGTTTGTTTGCTTGCTTGGAGCTATTACAGAAATCTAACTTATGATAGTTGTAGGAAACATATTGTTCTATATTACTTGAACTCAAATCAAATGCCATGTTTTAATTCAAACTGGGCTTGAAAGCGAACTCAAAGTGAAAAACACACACACACCTAGTTTTCACACAAATTAGTACCTCAGCCCATGCTTTGAGTATAGACAGCCTTTCCAAAGTAGCTAAACTTTCATTGTAGAGCTGAGCAGTGTTAGTGGCTCGCTGCAGCTTGGCGAGAGATGAAACTAGTAACTGGTGGACCCTGCGAAGATCGTTGAGGTCTCGAGCCACTCCACTGCCGATCCAGGCGCTGCAAACCTGACAAGCTGCGGCTGTCACATGGGAGGGAGTGTCAGGAGAGAAGGCAGGTCGCAACGCTGCTCCTACCTAAAGAAACATTAAATTGTATTGAATTTAAAACTCTTGCGATAAGCATAAACATGTACAAATAGAATATAATACTGTTATTTGAGTGTAACACTGTGGAATGGTTTTTTATTGCTGTGGTTTCCCAAACCCACTCCGGGAAAATGCCCATTCATTTACATTAAATTCACCTATATTCTGTTCCTTTAGCGATAGAAAGATAGCTACTAGATTTTATCTGCATTAGAGCATATTAGACCTAAAAATAATATACCTGTTAGTCAAAAATGGTTCATCAAACACATGACTGTTATTTTTAAAGATATAAAGTTTTGAACTTTTTTTCAGGCACTTTACTTTACAAACATATAACACTAAACCGCTTGAATATTCAGGCTAGAACTATCCCTAAAGCTCTTGGACACAAAAAATTCATCAGATGCAATTGGGTTATAATTGCTCCATCACAATGGCCAAGACATAACTCATAAGCAATGTATTTTTCAAGTAGGAGGTCTGAGAGTAATGAAGGAGGGTCCCAGTTGGAGTTTGGAGTGAACTTCTTCAATGCTGGGTCTGTCATCTTTTGTGGTTGAACTGGTTATTCTCAAAGAAGTATTTAGCCTCAGGTTCCTGGATAGGTGCTGACATCTTCCACCAGAGTGAAGTAATTAAAGGTGGTTGACAGTGAAAATAATGTTAGGCCAGCCTCTTGATAAAACATCTGTTTTAGTTGGACTAAGTGATTGGCCAGACAGGTTCGTAGCTTAGTTGTTGTAGTTATGTTCTATTGCATTTATTGGAGGAGGAGGTGCAGTTGGTCTGGATAAAGCAGACTTGAGATGAGAGGTAGTGGAGAGCCAAAAAGTGAGGCGAAGGTGGGTTGGTCTCCTATGAGTGGTGGTTGCTTGATGCGTGGGCGTGTGGGGGCAGGTAGTGAGTAGCCCGTTGAAAGTCGATTCTGGTTCAAAATGCTTATTTTCTTCACTGAATGATTTATATACTGTAAATTATAGGAATGAGTCTGGGAGATGAAAGAAATGATTTTACAAAATGAAATAAGTTGTTAATAAAGGTGGTAGGCTGACTGACAGTATTACTATTTTACTTGGGATGTTAGGATTAAAGAAGTGAGGTTATTTGTGTTATGTTGGGTCTGGATATATATATATAATATATGTAATAATATAAATTTAAATTATGAAAGAAATAATAATCCAAATGCAGTAAATGTGGTATTTCAAATTCAAAATACCTGAGCCTGAAACTGCTCCAGGAGAAGATGTCCAGGAAATTCCGGTTCAGGCACACGAGCAAACTTGTCAATAACCTCTTGAAGAGTCTTGAGACCTTCCAGCCGCAGAGGGTCAGAGTCGCTTGTTGCGGCCATGAAGGCCATGCGAACCAGGTCGGACAGATGCAACACCAGATAGTCACCTGTAACAATTCAAGATAAGCTTCAAGACTGTCATAAGTTTCTGTGGCTGACACACTAATATATTTTATTTACTCTAAAAAATTGTATTAGTACACATTGTCACTTTTCCTTCGGTTAATTTTTTGCGTCCTCTTATCCTACTATATTGGTCAATTGAAACTCAAACCATCAAATTGGGGTCTACAAAACTTTGAAAAATTTGACTTTGCTTCGAATATTCCTTGGTTTGAACTTTGCTTGGAAAAAAAAAAAAAAAAAAAAAAAAATCTGACTTGACAAAGACAAGGCTTTGCTAATAAAAATAATTAAACTAAAATACAGATTTATGTTAAATTATGGTCATTCATATATATATATATATATATATTTATATTACTAATTAATGTACATTTGAGAAAAATCTTGAGTAATTTAATTGTAACCCTGGCATTCCAGATCAGAGTCCATTTCAACGGTGTTCCACAAACGGTGTGCTGCGGGACACTGGTGTACCACAGCGGCAAAATAGGTGTACTGTGCTGCGGCAGCCAAGAGCGCCAAGCATCAATGTTCAGTGAGAAGGCTAATAAAGTCTGTAGGATTTGCAGCCATGCATCATTCACATTTCTTACTTACTCATACCTACTATATTTTTAAATACATCTGACAAAATCAAAAGCTGTCCTGTGAAGTTACTAATTACTAATGGTTTGATCCTTGAACTTGTTGCATAATCCATTTTATGCCGCAGTGCGTACCAAAACCAAACAGTGTGCCGCCAAAAATTTAGGCTTGTTAAGTGTAATGTGAATTTGAAAAGTTTGCAAATCACCGCAATGCACTATTTTTGTGATCAGTCCTGCAGGAATATAGCCACTCGTTACGGCAATGTTAGAGGTATACTTAAATCCACATCTGTGTAATACCTTCCTGAAGAGTTTGATAAAATTAAATCTAACTTAGGGGAGTGAGTGGTAACAATCAATTCCTTTAAAGAGGCAGCTATTACTCTTTGCCCAGTGTTAGTAATATAAAGTGGGAACAGTGGTCTTATTTTCATTGAAAAAGTCTATTCATATCCCTTTTTTCCTTGTACTTGAGGGTTGCCAATATTTACTTACAAAAAAATTATCCTGTGTTATTAAGGTTTTCCAAAAGGAGTTCTCATTTTCCCAGGCAACTTAGAGTGAAGAAAAGAGTAATAAATAAGGGTGTGCAAAATTTTGAAACTTCGACTTAGATTCAAAACAAATATTGGCTTAGATTTTGCTTCAAAAAGTATTTCGGCTTCCCCAAGAAAAATAATGACAGCTAAAATACTCACGTTATGGTCAACTACGGCCATTATGTGCTGTTATCTACATTAAAAGTTTAATTTTAATATGGAGAAAAACTGAATTAATTGAATTGTTAGTTGTGATAGATAATAACTAAATGTATCTGAATAAAATGAAATATTACAAACAATTGTGCAATAAAACATTTCCATATAATTTTAGTTCATAGGCCTAAAGTTATATATTAACTACAATATATTTTTTAAAGCATAAAACAACTGACAAAAAATATATGATCTTCGATTCGGCTTTGAAAATAATTCTTATATTTGATTCAAGTTTGCTTTGAATGAAAAACTGGACTTTACACACGCCCAGTGATAAATTTAATTTTTCATCATACCACCAATAAGTGTGAAGTTTGTAACATGTTTAAAGCAGTATGGTTTAAGAATGATAGGGAAATACTTTAAAACCCTTGTTAATGGTCATTAAGACATGTTTGAATCAGCATGCTTAGTTTTTCAGTTCAATTTTTTTGTCCATCCGAAAGACCTACTGTTTTAAGCTTTCAGTTAAATGTCCAAATGAACAAATATTCCAGTAAATTTACTAGATATTGCAAAAGTCACTGTGTTTTCCCAATTTTTCCCTGATACATAAAATTTCCCTGTGTTTTTCTGGCTCTCTCGGTTTTCCCGGTGTGTGAAGCCCTGTACTTAATTATATATGTGATAACTTTAATATTATGTATTTTCTTACAAATCTCATTGTAAATTCCACTACTACAATAACCATATCCAAGACAAGAACCCACCTCTACTCTTTGTGAGCTGCATCTCCTTAGCCAGCGCCAAGTCAAAATGTGCGCTCTTGTTCCCCTCACATGCAACAATAATCTTGCGCACACATTCAGCAGCAAACACTCGTGTGGGCCACCGAGGCTGGACAGCTGGGTGCGTACTCTGGTCGTCTGCAGCATGGAACTCGGCTTGGTCGTCATCAGGTTCAGTTTCCTCCCCCTCCCCTTCTCCGTCCCCTACGACACTAAGGGTGCTCACCTCCTCTACACCACTGCTAGACTCTAAACAGAGCAAACTATTGTTTTAGAATCAAGGGGGTAAAAAAAAAACTTATAGACAAGAGGATTGTAACATTATTTTGCTACACATTATTTAAAACTATACATAAAATCATAGGCATGAGTACAGGAAAGGTAGGTTGGGCCTAGGCCACCTCTTAACTCTAGAGAGTGACCCTAAAGCATTATTAACTATTGGCATGAAATTTCATCAAAATACAATATAAATTAGCATATCAAAGAGTGTAGAAGCAGAAAATAAATAATTTCAACATTTTTCGCTTTGAAATACCTAAATACTCATACATTTTGTACACAATATGAGCATATATATTTTACCTGAATCTGTTTGTTTTCGAGTACTTGACATGATCTTATTGAGTTAGGACTATGTAATGTATCAACTTCATTAATGGATAAAAGTGGCCCAATATTATGTAGGTATTCCCCCTCCTCCTTCCATGCCTTAAACATTGTATATCAACGGTCTGGGAGCACACATTTTTTAACTAGAGTTGATCTTGAGAGAGATTTTCATAAAGCTCATGAATCGAGTCAAGTTGAGCTTGGGTTGAATTATATTAAAACTTAGCTATGTTAATAAAACAAAAACATATTGATATTAATTTCTTTTAACGAAATAGGAAATATTTAAAATTAAATTGGTATTGAACTTGTTTTTAAATAGTTAAAAAAAAATCAAGCCATAGAATTAATTAAATTATTTTTAAATATACTATAATAGTAACATAAAACATTAATTATGATACAATTCAATATTCCTAGGTAAAGTTTTATTATAAAAGCGTTTGTGAAAATAGGTTTAGATGTGAAGATTATCAATGTTTTTTTTTAAATATAAAAACAGGACCATCAATTTCCTGTCCATCTGAAGTGCAATTTATCTTTTATCATGTCACAAACCACATCCCCAAAACAGATAAAAGAGTTAGCAATGTGTCATTAATCACCAGACACAAAATATAAGGCAAAGAAATAACCTTTTTGAAGAAGCTAGAAATTGGAGCTCAGTATCTATTTAAAGCTCAGCTTGAAAATCCAAATACTTGCAGATCCATATTATATACATGCCTATGACTAGAATACCATTTCAAATGCTATTTATAATTATATGTGTGTTTCTTTTGCTGATAAAGAATATCAGAAATATAAAATTAAGTGTAAATGTAAATGATGATAGAAACATGAAGTGTGATGAGAAATGAAGATAGCTTCAGTTGACTTCTTGGTCAGTTAATTACATATTTTACAAATTTCTTCAATGTATCACATACGTATATGAAAGTAGAATAGTTAAGAGAGCCTACACAATAAAAGGGATAAAAATCTCTAACATAATCTAATTCAATGTAGTGACATTTTGTCTTCTTTCCTTTAATAGAGGTATATTACAATGATACAACCTTTGACCAAATACACTAGTAGCAATTGATTACATTGTTTTACACTGAATTCTAAGATTATGTAGGGCTCAATATTGTGAACTATTTTAGTCCCTTTTTACTGTTTGATAAACATAATCGTCATCAGCACGTTTCCCGCATGTGCCCGGGTCATATTAGTAAAATGCCTCCAACTTCCTCTATCCCTTTACCATTCTTCCTCCTCTCACTCATACATTGCTGTTATCCGCTCCTCCCATATCTTTCTTAGTCTCCCCTGCGGTCTGTTTCCTACAAACTTCATCTCCGTTATTCACTTTGGTATTCTTTCCTTTTTCATTCCTCTTTACATGACCATACAAAGTAGAAATATTATGTTGAATTAATTTTGTGTGTGAACTTTTCCAATAAAAAAGATATGTCATAAGTGTGAATTGAATTCTACACATGTTTTTTCCTTGTTCATTAGTTATGTATTATTAACTTATTTCCAATTAGTAATTATAATGTATGTTCGTGTTTTAATCAATTTTCATATTTTAAATTGGGTCTCAGTATCAAAAATGTAATATTATATAGTCAGTAGTGTAGGAATTCATGTAAAAATACAAATCAATAGGGGGTGGAATTTTTAATCTAAATGTTACTTTTAAAGTGAATAAAAATATAATCTGATTGCATTTGATCAAGGTAAATTTTCAATGATGATTGTTATGAAAAATACTTTTTTTTTTTCCCCCCACTCTCGACTTCATTTGAGGACAGCTCCCATTGCTAGTGACAATTATGGTAGCTACCCCGGTGTGGACATGGTCCAGTGAATGATCATAACAGTTGCTAGAATTTATATTCTTCGGCACTTCATGTACTACTCTGTATATTTGTGTTTCACTGCCAGTACATAAAATGGTGAAGTATAAAATTCTAGATAAATTGGCAGCCCATATATTTTTTTAGTTCAATTTCAATTAATTACTGTAGGTTTATACATATAGTTTTAGTTTCTCAAACAATATAACCAAACTATGAAATAAATATAGTAAGTCAAATCAGTATTATATGACAACATACATTAAAAAAAAAACTTATTTCTAGTTTCTGGTTCATCCCAATAACTATGCTACAGATGTAAGTCTATAGAGACTCAAACTTTGATAAGTTGCCAACCTGTAGCAACAGTGAGCACATCTTTGCAGAGAGCCAGCCACTGTGACAAGTTGTCGGCAGCCATCATCTGCAGCATGCTGGTGAGTGTGTCATGGATATCCTTGATGAGATGACTGTCTGTCTCTGTGTCCAACATGCTGAACAAGACTCCTGGCAAGCCACTCTCTGTGATAACCAGGCCTGGACATAAGCACATAAGGTTTTGTTTCTAATCAAATGTAATATAATCGAAAAAGTTACACATAAAAATGGAAAATGATAGGAAGTGTCTCTACTTTACAAAAAAAAAAAAAAAAAAGAAGAAAAAATGTTATATATTGTTATGAAAATTGATTAATTCCTGTTAACTTAGAAATTGATTAAATCAATTTAGAAACACTGTATATTGATAAAATGTTAATGAAAACGAAGGAAGCAAATCGAAAAGGATAGTTAGATTAGGCCACAACAGAAGACAAACTTCTCTTCCTTTATTCACACACGTTTATCACTTCCACCTTCCAATCACTTTCACAGCTCTATTGTGCACATTCTATAAGATAGTTTAAACATGTTATTAGAATTGTATATGCATTCGAAAGTTTAAAAAAGTGATGTTCTACTTTACAGCGATTTCTGATTAACAGTGGGGCTCTCGCTTTAAGGAAGGAAAAAAGAAGGGATAAAAAAAATTGGCAGCTACATATTTTAAAATGTAAATGAAACTTGCAATCTCAATTTATGAGTAACTGAAAAAGTGATTATAAGATGAGAGTGTGAAGAGTGTATGAATAAATAAAGATAGATGTTTATTTGTTTATATCAAGGTTTAAGTTACTATTCTTTAAGGTTGGCTTCCTTCCCTAAGACTTACATTTCATTATTTTACAGTGCATACAGTTATAAATGAACAAAGTATACAGGTAAACCTTGTACTTTATCAAGCTTTTGCTGTACAGTATATAAAGAATTAGAATGTTATCAATTTATAAATATAATGGAAAGTAATAAAAACCTTCGACAGTATTGGCATCCCGACTCTCACTGGCCAGAGTCATAGCATGTTCACACACTTCCTTTGCCTCGCGTTGTGCCAACTGTCGCAAGCAGGAGATGGCTGCTTTCCTTAGCAGGAGATGGTTACTAGAAAGTGTTCTCTGGAGAAATAACATGAACAAATAATATGTTAAAGTTGAAATAGTAGGTAATCTACTATGAGCAAGTAGTGATACTTTAAAACATAATAAATGTATTTCCAAGCCAATGTTGGTGAAAATAATATTATTTTATAATCTTTACCCAATTGAATATTGTCTTGGTGGTGACTAGAAATTGCAAAAATGTTAGGTCTGTTAAATGTTCTGTGAAAAAAAAAAAGTTTGAAGAACACTGCCATAAACAATTAATTTAACCCTTAAATGAATATATTTTAGAAACAAATGTTAATATTTAGTTACTATTCCAGTTTTTAAAATACTCAAATTTAAATTCGTGATTCAGGATTTGTAAGTTTAAAATGGAGTTTCAGAATAATAAAATAGTGGATTCAGCCAACAACATTATTATTATTCCTGTTGATGAGAGTTGTGTTACTCACACAAAGCGTAGGTACAAGAGAAGAGAGGTTGACGTGACGAGGGGCAAACAAGTGGAGCTGCTGCAAACAGGATGTGGCTTCGGCCTGAACCAAGGGGTCCTGGTGGTCCTGCATGATGGTGCACGCGCACAAGAAGGAAGAGCGGCCCATAGATATAGAAGTTGTGTTACCTTTACATATAAAACACATTTACTTTAGTTATATATTTAGTACTCTTCATCATCATTATCATAATAAACTTTTTCCAGCCTGTAATCAGGTCAGTTTAGTAAAATACTGCCCTCTTCATGTCCTTTCGTCATTCTTCTCCTTTCACTTGCACACTTGCTGTTACCTGCTTATCTCTTTCTCTTGGTCTCTCTTCAACTCCATCATTCTCCTGGAAATTATTTTATTTTACATCCCCATCAACACCTGTGCTTCCTCCGCTAATGTAGCTCATGTACCCCAACTCTTGCCCATACATAAAAGAATAGTATAATGTAGAGTAATATGTATTAGTGTTCCTAAAAACTAAATTTCTGAATGCTATTTATGTTTTTTTTACACCATGTCTTAATATCTGTTTGTACTAATTAAGATAATGTGTTCGAGATGAGGCAGGTTGAGTTTAGAAGAAGCGTACTGGTATTTTTATGGAGGGAGAGTTGAAAACCACATAGGAAAAACCACTATCAATATATCTGACCAAAATTCAAACCCCAATCTCCCAGTCATTGGCAGTCTAATTTAGTGTGATAGTGACACCTTAGACCATGCAGCAATCAAAGTGGTTTATGTTTTTTATTTTATCTATTTCTATGAAATAATTCTAGTATTGACTAGATCAGAGAAAAATTACTAGCCTACGTGTATTGTAAGGAGGGTAGAAGGGCAAGGCTTACACCCAGAAAACTGTAGGGCCTCAAAGTTAATAATCACAACACAATACAAATATATAATTATGCAATTTTCAGGGTACATCAGTCCTCTTCTTCAGCAGAAGAAAGTAGAACACAATTTTTGTGCTGTGGTTTACTCTCTTCTGCTGAAGAAGGGACTGGTGTATTCTGAAAATTACATAATTATGTGTTTTGTTGTTTTAATTGTGAACGTTTGAGTCTACAGTTTTCTGCCAAGTGCCTTGCCCTTCTATCCTCATTTCAATGTTTAATTTAATACAGCCCTTTGGTACCATTTTCCTTTGTTAACCTAGGTGTGTGGAACATTATTTTTGACTAGAAGAAGTACCCAGCGTTACCCGGGGTAATGCTTTCCTTTGCTCAAAAAAATCTTTATTTTAGCTCTTCCGGCCAAGTTTTTAATAATAATAATAATAATAAATCTAATTAAAACATTAAAATTCCAGCTTTGAGGTGCACATGTTTGTTCACAGGGGCTACTAATTTTTGAATTTAAGACTTTAATGCGCTGTAAATGTCGTGCAATGCTCATGACAGACAAATAAACAAACTTTTCATTTTATTAATATAGATTAGTTTGGCTCTATAAATTTGCCATCCAGACCATTGTCTTGGTTTGGCTATGCCCAAGTTAAGCCTCAAGATTAAGGAGGAATGCTAAGGGAAGGGAGAGATGGATGCTAGCTAATAAGATGTATAACATGATACTTATTAGTGTACATAATTTACCATTTATAATCAATGTAATCAAATTATTGACATTAGGATTGGGTGTTTAACCTTGGTTAAGTTAGTTTTTCAATCATGTGCTAAAATAATGTTGGGTTCAAAAGTGTATGTTATGTCATCAAATGAACATACAATAACAGAATGGTGAAGGGCCACATTTAGATATAAACTATAGTAAAATTGATGTTAGACTCCTCCTAAAACATTATGCTTTGATCTAAGTAAAAATAACGCCATCAGATAATAGGGATGGGTGTGCAAAGTCCAATTTTTGAATTCAAAACTAACTCAAATCAAATGTATGAAATATTCCTGAAGCCAAATCGAAGTTTGAATATTTTATGTTAGTGATTTTATGCTTGAAAAAATATTATAAAGTGCTTATTTACATTAATGTATGCACTAAAATTACCTGTAAAATATTTTATTGCACAAATGTTTGCAATATTTCATTTTAATCTTATAAATAACATTATTATCACAACATGAAATTCAATTATTTCAAATTTTTTCCATGTGAATATTAATTTGTAATGTACAAAACATCTCAGAATGGCAGTAAATGATGTATTTTACCTGTCAATATTTTTATTGGTGAATCTTCAAAGCCAAAATTTTTTAAAAAGCAAAGTCAAAACTGATGTTTGTTTTGAAGCCAAGGTGAAGTTGTTATGTAATTCATTCACCCGACACAACATTTTTGGTAAAAGAGTGAACATTCAAATAACAATTTTGTTTGTTTGGTTATAAAGGAATATTAATTAACTTAATAATTTTAATTTATATGTTGTTATGTACAGCACATTTACTCTAAAAGGTAGTAAGATTAACTTGATTGTTTCCACAATGGTGTAGATTGGGCATGTTCAGCATACTTTGCTGCCCGCAAAACATTAAAAAGAGATGTGTGTGTGTGTGTATATATATAATATATATATAATAATCAACTTATATATATATATCAATATCAAACTTCACTTCACATTGAAAAAATGGACTTGTACATCCCTATTTGGTTCTATATATTTGTAACACTGATATTATCCTGTTCAAAGCAAATATTAAATCATTTATAATATCATAAATTGGCTCTTTTGTTGATTTACCTTGTAGCTCAGGACCCACAGTGGTGATAAGCGCAGACAGAACCTTGCCGATGCACTGGTGCACATCCACGTATGACTCTGGTACATTGAGTAGTAGTTTGAGTGCTAATGAGAGTGTGGGCTCCACATAACCACGGAACATAGGACCTCCCGAGTCCGCAATGAGAGCTAGGGCATGCAGTGACCACACCTGTAACCAGAAATAGACCATTTGAGAAGGACAAGGTTACCTGGGTAATTTTCTGAGAGAATACTTGTGGAATAGATTAATAAGGCCACAAAATTACACACCTATTTTAATCCAGCCAGTATTTTTTATATATATATATATATATATATATATTAAATGAGGATGGGGCCCATAAATCCCTTGACAGCTTAAGCATATTTAAATTTAAGAAAATATTGGATTTGAAACTCAAATCCTTAAAAATGAAAATTATTTTTAATTTTTCAACTGAAATTGATTTTAAAGCTCTGATACTGTATATTGGTGGTTCAGAACCAACACAGCTTTAGGACAAACTCAACAACCAAGCCCCAGACCATTCAATTGACATGATATAACTGAATGTATGAATGTTATAATGAATGGATATATAATTTTTTTAACCTTTATTTACTAGCCTATTTCTCCTTTATACTATTCCATTATATTTCTATTTTCTCTGAGGTTCATAATTTTTTCCAATATTTGGATTCAAATTTGATATTCGAAAGTTAAATAAATACTTAAATTTGAGATTCATATTAGTAATATAGTGGATTGAACACAACTCTAATAATATTACTTTCCTATTGGCCTTTTGTTTTCATTGATTGTGTAGCGAGCGAAACCATGCTCGAGCCAGCCCTGAACAGTCACCAGGCTTTGGCCACCCCTCATAGCAAGGAGGTGGGGGACATTCCAACGGGCCGAATGTAGGGCTAAACTGAACAGGTGTGACGAGAGACACAGTGGAGCAACAGGGCTGAAAGTGTCAACACTAGAGTGCGTGTTTTCACATTGTAATGGACGTGTGTGACGGACTCAAGAATTGTGTATTTAATAGACGTATTAATATGTACTAATCCTTTGTAATATTGTAGTTTAGGAATAAGAGTAGTAAATAAGAGCCATAACAATTGTAACACATAGCCAGTTGAAATATATCTGAATTTCATGTTATTACAAGGTCAATACATTAATTGTATACTAGCATTGAGTGCTCATTCTGTGGAGATTTTTTTAAATTTTTTCCTATTTTCCTGCACCTACTTTGGCTTTGGCCTTTTTTTTTTCATACGGTATTAAATTTGGAAAAAGACATAGGAAAGGTGGATAGAAACATATTGTGTTCGTCCCCTTTTATATGTTTGACTATTGTGTGTGTGTTTTTTTTCCCTTGAGTGCCTTTTCTGGTGCCTAAACTAAATCTCATATTTTTAATGCCTATTTGCCTGCCTATTTTAAACATTTTTGATATCTAAGAATCCAATACCAAACTTACTTAAATTGGACAGCAAAAAAAAAAAATTCACAAAACTCAGAGATAACTTATAATGTTTTCAAAATTGATATTGATATTTTTGAGCTAGATTAGGATTTATGACAGAGTGAACAGAAAAGCCAATTTTAATATACCAGGAATTACAAATACAAAGTGCAGTCACACAAGATATGGGGTCCAAGTGAACACTTGTCTCAACAGCTGTGTCAGTTGCCATCAGTAATTTATACATACGATTTATTATTTTAATAGAGCCCTCATAAGGTTTAAGTTTGGTATTTTTTAGAGAACCTTAGGAAAAAAAAAGTGTCCCCACCCGTGATGTGAAATGTCAGTGGTTACCTGCACAACTGGAGAAGTCGAGTCCTGAGCCAGTGCAAGCAGGATGCTGACACTGGTGTTGAGATGTTGGCTGGACCCCATGCTGCCCACATATCGGTGAAGACAGCCTAGCGCCAAGGAGTGGCCCGTCCTAGAGGCAACATCTCTGGCCGACTTGAGACGATCAAAACTTGTTTGGGCCAGCTCAGCTGTGAATCGAGAATCCCCCACCACTTGGGCCATTCGGCCGAGACTCTCCCTGCCGCACAGCGCAGAATGGGGTTACTGCTTGTCAGGGCACCCTGTGACACAAGTGGATAATTAGGTAAGGAAAGTGGCTGAAATAAGAAATTAATTTAGTTCAAAGGTGGCATGCATGCATGTAAAGAGTGAAAGGTACAAGTTTCATAAATTTCCCAATAGTTGTATTTTACTGTAGTATAAAACATAAAATGTAGTCCAATTTTTATGGGAATAACCTTATTTTCTAACCACTAGAAAAGTTACTCAATCTACTTCATGTATTCATACATCAAGTCATGTGATCTAAGCCTATCACTTTCGAAAGATATTATCTGTAGGGTTGTATTAAATAATAAAACAAAGGTAACAATAATTTCACTTTTTATTAAGTTTGACTCAATAAAAATATACAAATAGGTTAAACAATTTAATATAATCACGAGTTCCTATCAACCGATTTCAGCTGTTAAGGATGTTGCCTTGTCTAGTCTCGCTAACAATGCAATGTTCAATATCCTTGGCGTGGTCAGTTTGGCCAACATTACACTATCAATACTATAAAATAACACCAATAAACACTAATAATAACCTAAAGTGTAATCAAGGTTGACCGCTAAAAATATAACAAAATTTATGTCAAAAAGTGAAAGTTTTTTTTTTTCAAGATTGTATTTTCTTAATATTCTTCCAAAAAAATCCTACTGTAGTTGTATAAGGATATATAATACCTCTTTACTATTTTATTGTCTTTTACCACCACTATTTACCTTTTTTTACTAGAAAGCTTTCTACTCTGTAATCTATCTCTTGCCTGAATATTATACTCACTATAATAAGTGCAACCGCAGACTTTTTAACATCCTCTTGGCCAAATGTAGCCTTGGCCTCAGTGAGGCCTTTGAGACCACTAAGCACTGCCGTGAACACATTCATCTGAACAGCCTCCTGCCGTGACGACTTGGCATGACGGATACACTCGGCAAAGTGGTCCAGCATCTGGAGTCGGTGCTTGTTAGCGACACGAGGAAAGATCTGACCAAAGAGAACCACTGACATGTCGATCACAGCCACACCCAAAGGGAGCGGGCCAGGAATCATTTCACCCTGAAACAGAGAAACAAAAAACAGATTTTTGTTGTAATTATTTTTAAGATTACTTCTGCGGTCTAGTGGCCAGAGTAAACCCCGGCGCTTTCAGATTTTTGGTACAGCAGTGGGTCTGGACCCAGGTCAACTCAACTTCGTGAGGACAAAAAAATGAACTACTTGGATTAAAAAGTAACAGATCTGGTCCATAAAACTGAGTTTAATGGTCAGAGGGTTTGTTGTGTTGACCACACAACACCCTCTTTTCACAAATGTTGGCACTATCTTCGTAAACATGCTGCCGTCGCTCAGTTGGTATAGCTTGCTTGCGGGCTGATGCCATGAAGTTTTTAAATTAATTAGTTTTAAACTCTATAAAGTTTAAATGGATAGATTATTGGAATTTGGGACCAGCTGATTATATTATTCCCCAAACCACTCATATCTTAAAATATCAATTTAGAGCATAAAATCTTGAATTTAAAGGAAGTGTGCTCACATATGCATGGAGAAAAAGTGGGAAACCATTTAGGAAAATCTATCCTCAGTTGATCCTGCTGGGATCGATCCATGATATCCCCGTCATCAACAGTCTAGTCTATTGTGAAAGTAGCGCCTTAGACCACGCAGGCACCGAAGTGTATGTGGGGTTATTATCAATACGATAAGTGGCAAACAATGCTGAAATATTGAATTCAATTATACTTATTTGTCCACTAATTTAAATGGATACTTTTTTGGTGTTTATTTTATTTGATGCTCAAGCATTTTAATTCATGTTTTAAGAACGTTACACAAATTACATGTTTTTACCAAGATTATGAATTTGTGAATATTAAACATGGCGATGTAGCCCCACACAATTGTGACTAGCCTCAAGAAAATTCAGTTTTTATTAGAAAAAAATTATTCAGAATGTTGAAAAATGTTTTGTCTTGATTTTTTTTTTTTTTTATGAAACAATGATAATGACATGTTTTATGTCAATGTTTATGTTTGTCTAGCTAAAGTGGTCTTCTTTGTCTGCCATATTTATTATATTACACCTTTAGAGATTATGGTCCTCGATGAAATGCCAAATGACAAGAAAAGTTCACCTACCGGTGCCACTGGACGAAACAGACAGCAGGAGTCGTGTTCCAGAGCTCCAGAGCCTGCAGCGCTGTTGGGTTGCAACTGTAACAAAACAGTTATGACTTAGTTGTTAAGATTAACTGGTACATTTCAAATACCAAGAACTCTATAAGCCACTTAGGTCAGAAAATGAGCCAGGAGTGACCTATTGTGAAAGCACTAGAATTTTAGCATGTTTGGTCAACAAAAATGTTTTTAACGTTAGGAGTGTATTAATAACATTATTTTGAATGAGAATATTTTTTGAATGAAAGGTGAAACTTTTGAATAGGATACAAACATTTCTAAAATTTAATAATGTAATACTTGATTGTGGATGGGGTGTATGCCAAAATATGCCCATCCCAAAACTAAATTCTAAATCTGCTGCTAATTATATGAGGCCAACCTGAAAGATTTTCTAAATGGGTTTTTAAATTATAATAAAAAAAACACAGAGTGGTATTTCCTTAACTTTTAAAAGCTAAGCATTTTTTTACCCTCAGTTTATTATTTTTAAGACTCAAGATTAATACTGGAATGGTGTATGCTATGTTAGTAAAAGCCAATACTATGCACTAAGCCAATCATCGTATACACATTTAGTCACATGTAGAGAAATATTTCATAATTAAAGGTGTTCTGGAGAGAAAATAATATGCTAACATAGTAATACACGAATGTAATTCAAGCTAACATGCTATTAAAACTATTGGAAATGTCTGGTTAGGTCAAGACATTAAATGAAAACTATTAAGAAATAAGTGTCACAGCCCAAATAAAACAAATAACAAAACAAAGAAATGACAATAAGTTTCTGAACAAACCCCTATATAGAAGGGCCCCGCTCATATAACAGGTCAGGTTTCAGTGCCCCGATGTAAAGTGAAAATCGTTGTAAAGCAGAAGATAGTCTTTTTTAATTTTCAAATGCATATAAAATCTTAATAACATGTTTACACTATCATATATAAAGTGCAGAATAAAGCTAAGCCTAAAAAAGATACAAAAGTAGTTGAATGAAAACAATTTAAAACAATCAAATTAAAACTATCGAATGTTCATTCAATAAACGACGGTTAAAATAATTCGAGAGTACCTATCATTACTGTAAAGAGACTTGAATTACAATACAAAATGGTTACCAAAGCCATTCAGTGTGCACATCATGATGAAAAATGCCAGAAGAGTGAGACAAGCGCCGAACATAGTGAAAATGTATATAATTGAAAACCGCTGTATTAGTGGAACGCTGTAAAGCGGGGCCCTACCGTACATACAAATAATACCCGATGTAACTGTACAGTGGCTCTTACGTGCATTAAACCCCCTGATTACAGTGAGCTCTGTGGACATTGTGCGTGGTATGTATCATTTAGAAAGGTTTGATAACATAAACAAATTACTACATGCTCTATGTCTTACCACCAGTTAAGATTATACAAATATTTATTATAGATGGGAGACTCCTCAAATCTTCAAGAGATATGAGATTAATTGAAATTCAACATAATTATATCGAATATAATTATAAAGACCTTGATTTCAAATAACAATTTCAAACAATTGGTAAAAGGAATTATATAGACTTCGTGTAGTTGGGAGGGTAATAAAATCACAGAAAAGGACAAAATTAAATAATTTACCAGTTACTGAAACATTTCCTGAGGCTGAATTAATTTATGTAGTGCAATAGTTCAAGCCTGTAAATGCATTACAAATTACTGATGACTGATGACTTGGCAAAAGCTGATGGGCCTTTTACAAGCGGAAAACTAAAAATGTGATACATGATGGAGGGATTAAATCAGATTTTAAATATTTTCACTTTAGCTAAAATTGTGCATTTTTAAAGATATGAGATTCAAAAATAAAATTTAAGATTCAAACTAGAGATTAAGATTCAACCCATCTCTAATATCTATACTAATATGGTAAGTATGGGGAAGGTGCATTTTTGATTAAGTGTACCTACATGTGTGTAGAAGAAGAGTGGAACATCATTTAAGGAAAAAAAAAATCTAAGTACCTCAGATTAGATTCAAATCCCAACCTCACAATTACTGGCAAATCATACAAGATATTAACGATGCTTCTGTCCATAATACCCATCAGGAGTCACAACAATGTTCACATCAATATACAAATTTTAAAATAAAGGTAATATATTTTTTCGATATAATATGTAGAGAAAAACACGAGATTGGGAAACTGGAATCATACCCTGGACAATTAACTTGGAGTACAATTAAAATAGATTGAAAAATGACACCTGGACATGGGAATCAAACCCAGAACTTTTAGAGTGCAATGCTCATCTCTGAAGTTTCATCCTGTGCCCAGAACCATATATAAATAAATAATGATTAGTTTAAGACAGAGTATATGGCAGACACATGAGTTTGTGAACTAATTTATATCTATAAGAAACCACCATAGTGAACTTGTATCTGTTTTATATATTGCCAAACTACACAAGTATATTGTATGAATGTTACAATTAAGCTGACCTCGAGTCACTATAAATCACTCACTATAAACCACTCACTATAAATTAGCTGACATTGTAGTATGCCCATCATATTATATGTTTGATATTAATGAGTGTTATATGAGCCTCAGCAAAAGACAAGCTAAGCGAGTGCCAAGACGAAAGTCATGCTTTCTTTTTTATCGTTTTAATTTTTATAAATGTATTTGAATTATATTTGTGAACAATACCAAATTTTCCCCAATCATTTATTTCAAAATGAAGACTGTAATATATTTGTGTCTTATGTTCATCAAAATGTATAAACGTTCATAGGTACTGATCTCAAATAATTTCTGTGTTTAGAGAAAATATATTTTAAATTAATACTATTCTTAATGTTCATCAAATTCACAAGTAAACATGTAGAAATTTTGTCAAATATAGAATGCAAATAATTTTTTACTTTGTGAGAAATATATTTTTTGTTACTATTAAAACTCTTTAAGTAGGATCCATAACTTAAGAAGATTTCACTCATATCTTAACTTTGACTACTAAATAAAAAATACAACCATGAAGAGAACCGCCATAATCCCAATGCTAATATGTAGATATTAACGTGTGAAAAATTATTTTTAACTGTCTTTATTTTAATCCTTAATATCAGCAACTAACTATAGTTTAGAAACAAAGCAGGTGAATTTATAGGAAATGCACAAGTATTCACCTGGAATGAACATGGGAAGGACCAAAATGAAAATAACAATTTAGAAACCAAGTTCCCCCTTCCTTAGGCACCCAGCCAGGATTGGTGGGGTAAAACTCTCTCATGATGCGGAGACAAATCTGCAAGTAGACTTGTCAAGTTGTGATTGTTCTTTACAGCTAATTAACATATTTTGGTTTCAAGCCTCAGGTACGTGATTATAGTGGATTTTGTTCCACTCACACACTTCTTCAAGTTCCTGACTGAGGAACCCATGAGATGATAAGTATGATGCCTTGGTATTTCAATTAAAGCAACATTTTAGTGTGTAGAACTTAATAGTTTAAAAAAATCTTATACCTTCAACAGAAACTATGATAATCATTTATGTGATGGTAGTTAAAAATCCAAGAATTTTATTCCAAGTTAAAGGGGAAAAAAGGTTACTCACATGATCCCCATCAGCCCTGCGGTTTGGCTCCATCTATATAGTGAAGGAGAGAGAAATGTGCGGTGTTAGTTGCCACAAAGACCATCACCAACCACAATGACAAGCGTCATGCTTTAGATACACACGATGGCACCCAATCAACAACCACACTACACTGTCCTACAACGCACTGAAATGAGACTTCTCATATCAGCCAAAATAATATTACCAGCACCAAAGAGTTGAAGATAGAGATATATATAAATGAACAAGCTATTTTTATGACGATTTATCACAATCTGTAATGCACCAAATAGCTGTATTTACTAAACACTGATATAAGAGCAAGGCTCAAATACTTTATCATTAAATTTAATTTTATTAATTACACTCTGAATATTTGAGCTAAAATCAAAAATTTTGAGTACTCAAAACTTTTCGAGTTTAGTAAAAATTTTCAAGTAGAGTTCAAACAACAACTCTTAACTAATAATAAAGCTTTGAACCATGTGGTTTCATCTGCACGCGCTATAAGTATATGCAGTTATTTTTGTTGCTGCTGGTTTTTCTAGGGTTGCTGATTTTTGTAAAATTTTCTGATCCATTGGGGGTGCCACCGGCCCAGGTGAAACCAGTGTATAAGATCTCTTTATCAGCAGAAGAGAGTAGAATACAGAATGAATGGATGGATCATTGATGCTTGGATTCTTTACATGCCTGTTCAAACTCGTGTTTTAATTGTTAAATTTAAGGCCTACATTTTTTTATTATGTGTATATGCCTTGCCCTAATATTCCACTCTCAATTTTATGATGATTTGTATTGCTTTATATTTTGTATTGTATATAAATATGCCAAAAGACAAAATGGAACTTACGCGACACTGTAATAACATGTATATTAATGAGGTAGTTTTAATTTTAAATCATGATTCATAGGTGACTTTGAGTAAATCATCTAGTCTTTAACTCTTACACATTCAAATTATGTATATATCAGTCTAATTTTGGATTAATAAAGAAGAAAAGGTTTATAAACTGAAACGTGAATAAATTAACTGTTATTAGATCTATCAATATTACAGTAAATACAGTCTAATTTATTCATATTAACCCTGCAAAAGGCATGTCAAAACTACAAATTTAGAATAAACAAATCAAACATTACATGCAAACAATAGTATACCACAAAAACACCATACATTTTCCAATTTCAACATTATTTCAGTATGTTAACCCTATTTATAGCCTTAAAAATTTATCACTAGGCTACTTCACAGATTACTACTTCTACAAGTTTATAGAGTATAGCTCCATTTAATCTTGGATAAATCTTATTGATAAAATAATAAAAAACTAATAAATAAAAAAATGAACCCTGAAAAACTTCTCTAGAAGTATGTGTGGTTAGTATATAGGAGGGGTATATAAGTACATATGATTATTACTATTATTAGGTATTCTGTCTTACAACAGGTTCATCCCTTTTGTCAGTGAACTTAGACCGCCATGCACCCTGTCCTCTGCCTACTCTTTGAGCTCCCAGAACTTGATTCTTTCCTTCTTAAGATACTAAGTCTATATACTTCATCATGCACAGAAAAACTTTCAAATATATAGTTTTGAGTCTAAAACCCTGCAATAGTAACCAAGGCTGTGGATTCGGTACACCAAGCTTTCAACCCTGAATCCTCTATTTTTCTAATGTCATACTCAGACTCCTTCATAAATGGCTAAAGTAGATTAATTAGTAATAAAAATTAACTGCAGTAAAATTCTCCAAAACAGATTAATACATGGGAACCTTTTTTAGCATTGTGTGAATAAATATGTCAATCCAAATTATATATATTGGTCATAAAGAGTGAAAAAATAGAAATTAAACCGATATATTTATCATATATATATATTTTAAGTTTTTATTTTCAAGCTGAGTCAGAGCCAGTAAATTTTATCGGCTCCAACGCCATCCGAAATTGCTTCAGACTGTCTCAGACTCAGACTCCACAACCCTGATAGTAACATGCAAAACACATTCTAATGTTATCAAGTTATCCTTTTGTAAATAAACATACAATTGCAAAGCACAGCGTGTGATTTTATGAGTGGTTTCAAATAGCTTTGAACAATGGTTAAAGGTACTTCATATTTAATAAGGGGCAGACATTAGATTATTTTTTTAAATGATTTTGTACAAATATTTAAATTAATTGTTTCAACATTAATTGAATGAGAATTATATTTAGGTTTTGGCCTATATAGATGTATTCTTAATTTCTAAAATTACATAGTAAGATTGACCTGAATATAATACAACCTCACACATAATACCACTTTAAAATTTTGAAGGTGTTCCACATGAAAAATAAAAGATCTGGAATGTACATCTAAGTAAATCCTTCAAGTTCAAGTTCTATTAGGACCTTTAAACACTTTTCTTGATGCGAAGGCACTCCTAAACTTTTCTTCCTTTTTTTTTTAAGGTCATATATTAGCCTTGGAAACACCAAACTTATTAGTAGCATTGTGTGTTGTACCTTCCATATTGCGCCTAATTTAACATTCATATTGTAGCTTCTCATTTTCTTGTTTACTTGAGACACTGAGGAAGTCTTCTTTTCAACACAATCATTCACGTTTGGATCTGTCATGGGTGATTTTTTTTTAATCCTCAGTAACATATCACAGACTCTGCCACGAGCTAACACTGACCAACTGAATTACCAGTTCAGGGACACTGAAGAATGGAAATCCTCTCTTTAGTTTTCTTTGACCTTAAGTTTATTATTAAATGCTCACAATTACTCCCGCTGGTCGATAGAGTTCCAGTATCCTACAAAATACACTTTTGTTGGAATATACATGGGTTTTTTCTGTGAAAAATATAATGATGCGTGTATAAAGATAAAATATGAGTACAATTTTCGGAAGGACCTTTATTATGGAAAAAAATTGCACTATATTTGGGTCAATACGGTAATAATCTTAAGTGAAAATTAAGCCTGGGCATGAGAAACCCCAGGTATTTAAGTGGTAAACCATTGAAGCAACTGTGCAGCATTTGATTTCCATTCACTGGAACACCATAAAATAGTTAGTAGAAGGAGAAAAAAACACAATGACAACACACATGCATACATACAAGATGCTGTGCAGCATATTATTCATACAATTATCATTTTAAAACATTTTCCTAAATACCAAAATGTCTAACTCATTCATAACAGAACTTCATAGTCCACAGGAGCTTTACCCCAATCATTCTTAACATTCCCTTTACAGGGTTTTCCCATTTTGTAATGTTTTCAGATTACCCTATAAGGGAATTACCTACTTACTCTATGGCATTAGGAACTCGAGAATTAAATGCTGCACTTACAAAAATATATCACCTATCCCTATCCAGAGCTAGCTCTATCCAGTCCACCTCATCTCTTTCAGGTCCATTCTAATGTTACTCTCCCATTTGCGTCTAGGTCTTCCCAATGGTCTCTTCCCATTAGGTTGGCCAGTAAGTACCCTGAACAAGGTTCTAAATATCCCATTCGCACTGCATGTCCTGCCCACCGTACTCTATGAGACTTGATTATCCTAACAATGTCTTGTGGTTAATACAGGATATCCAACTCATCAGTATGTAACCTTCTTCACTCTCCTGTAACCTCATCCCTTTTTGGACCAAATATCTTCCTAAGAGCCTCGTTTTCGAACATCCTAAATTAGTTTACGTAATGAAAGGTAAGAGACCATGTTTCACAACCATAGAGAACTGATAAAATTATTGTTTTTTATGTTGAGTTTTGAATTCCTTGTAAGCGTGCAAGATGTCAACAACTTATTGATCGAGTGATAGCATGCATTTTCAACAGTTTTATTTTCCAAATTCCCAATATAATATCGTTACTGCTAGTTAAAATTATTCCTAAATATTTAAACTCATTAACTCTTTCAAATAATGTTGTTCGCAGTAATCTATAAATTATAGTTAAATCATCTGCATATTATAAAAGCTGCACTGTACCATTTAATGTTCACTCTTCCCTTCTATCTTGCATTACCGTAAAGGCACGTGGACACCTAAAGGTGACACTTTTGTCTCAAGCAGTGCCTTTGTTGTCCACATGTACCACCATTTTTGAGGCTAGAGCAGTGTCATACACTAGTGTCAAGAGTGAGTGCCAGCAAAAAATGTTGTGTCTGTCTACATGACTCTAGGCTTCTTACTAGATTGATTACCCACTTGCCATCGACAGTTTGTATGAAACCGTCAACATGGACAAACACATACTAGCCGCCGTGGTAGCGGCCTGCTTAGTGAGAAAAATGAATTGTCAAAAACGAAAAAGAGAAGTGTGGACAAAGGAATGGGTGATAATTAGAGAAACTTTGGGTTGCTTCAACGCATTACTTCGCGAACTAAGATTTGGTGAAAAAAGGTTTTACAAAACTTTCTGTGTATGTCAGCTTTGGATTTTGATAGTTTGCTTGAAAGAGTTATGCAAATAATAAGAAAATAAGATACTGTGATGATAAATTCTATACCACCCAGAAAAAGATTGGCATTAACACTACGATTTCTGGCAACAGGTAATTTACTAAGGAAAGGTTAATTTTGAACAAATGTGAGGTAGAACTAAGATTCTGGTAAATATTACACTGTTTGACATTTAGCCAACACCTGTATTTCATGCTTGGTTAAAAAATAGACTATTATGCGTCATAAAATTTTCCCCCACAATTAGCATAGTCCTCATATCAAAATTTACTTTTTTTAGGTGACTCCTACCATTATCTGGTGTATTTATTGAGGATTCCAGTGTAGACTATTTCCAAGATTGTTCTAGAATGCTGTCAAGCTATATTTGAGGTTTTGAAGGATGAATATTTGAAGATATATAAAAAGTTTTTATAGTTTAAATAAAATTTATTTGAGCAATTCAATCTTTATTTGGAATTTTTTTACAATATTTTTATTTCTCAGGTGACGTATTGGGAAATATCCGCTTCCAGGTCTTTTCAATTAAAATGATGTAATATGTACAATTAAAGTTTTTGTTTAGCTTTTAGTTTAGAAACAAAATTTTTATGAAAAAGGCATGAGTCATCTGAAGTCACTGAAGATTCACCTGAGAAATCTAAATATTGTAAAAAGGTGTAAAAAAAATAATTTAATTTCTCAATTAAACTTTATGTAAAATATGACCAGATAATAAATAAATGGTATAGCAGTATACAGTTTTTATTTAGAATCAAAAAAATAAATCAGCCTAAAGACTAAAGAAAAAGTTGGCGGAATCATCTCCATCATCAGTAGACCATGTTAAAGTCATGGGCATTACTGCTGCGGACACATCATCCAATCTTTCCATTTCCAAAATGGCTGCTTGAATTTTGCGTTTAAGTCACCTTTGGTATTCATCTGATCAAAATGTGTATTTCTGAGGCTGTAAAGTTTCCAAATATTTGGGCGTCATCATCAGGAATCTTATTCTGGTTCATAACTTAGCACCTTCTCCAAAACTTCGTCTTATTTTTGAGTTTTTATGGTTTTGCAAGTCTTGTTCTGCATATCTTCTGGCGGTGGTCTCACTGACTTTTCAAATTCATTTTCTTCATGTGATTCTTAAATTGTAAAATGTTTAATTAAATAACTATTTTTTTATATATATCTTTTGGAGAAGCAAATCATTTAATTATAATTTTAAGAGCTTTTTTTCCCAGAGCCAATAAAGGACTTGTTTTCACTATTTAAAACATATTTAATTTAATCAGCTTTGAACACATCTTTTTACCGCCTCACACGTGCAACTACTGTGCAAATGAATAATCCAATATATCAGTGGTAGAGATATCAATTCTACAAGTGCACTCTTGAGTGTAGAATGGGCAACATTCCAGGAATATATTATAGTTATATATTTTTCACTCAGTAGATAGCTCACGCAAAAACCTACAAAATGGTTATCTCAGTTTAATTTCTCATATTTTTGGAATGTTATTCTTTTTCCCCTCACCTGTTCATTAATAGATTGCTAATAATAATTGTTATTTCACAGATGCCTCCTCCATTAGAGGACGAAAGGAGCGATATTACACGTGATTTCGAAAGCATATGAAATTTTCCCAATTGCTTTGGCGCTCTGGACAGCAAGCAAATTGACATACAAAAGCCATCACATAGCGGAAGCATTTATTATGATTATAAACAAACATTTAGCATTGTTTCGATGGCTATGGTAGATGCAAATTACAAATTTATTTATGCTGATATTGGCTGTAATGGAAGTGTCAGACGGTGAGGTCTTTCAAAATTGCTCTTTATTGAACGCTCTGAAAACCAATTCAATAAACATACCTGAATCAATACTTCTTCCAGGAAGAAATAAACCTGTTCCGTTCGTGATTAGAGCTGATGATATTTTCCCATTGAAACCTTATCTAATGAAACCATACCCATACAAAAATCAACCTGGACCGAATAAAGTCTACAACTACATATTGTCAAGAGCTAGACGGATTGTGGAAAACGTCTTTGGATTGATTGCAAACAGATTTAGAATTTTAAGAAATGTTATTTTGGTAGAACCAAAAAAGGTGAGAACTGTTGTTTCGGCTAGACTATGCTTGCATAACTTTATCATGACAAATTTATGCACCACCTGGTGTTTTTGATAATAATAGAGAAGAAGGAATGACGAATGGAAATTGAGAGGGATGAAAATTTACTTGATAACTCGCTCTCTCCGCTAGAAGAAACTTGAGACATAATTACACCAATGATCATAAATAAATACGAGAAGAGTTCAAAAATTATGTTGTGCCACCCAATAGTAAAGTGCCGTGGCAATACAAGTACACATAGTTCCTACCTATTATCAGTGTTTAAATGTTTTTGTAAGTCATTAAAATAAAGTGTATATATTAAAATATTTAAATATTAAAATAATATGTAATACTTACAAAACTGCTTTGTGTTTCTGTACAATTTGAGGAAGACTGCATGAATTGTAGAGCTTCAAAAAATTCCCATTTACTGGTGTACAAGTCACCAGACACTTGACAACTTTTCCTATTCCTTGTTTTACTCAATTCATTATTCAACTGAGTCATCAAGTTAAGAAGCTTTCGGCTGACTTCTCCTGCGTCTGTATTAAATGAGTTTTGCAACTAAGGAGGTATGTTTTGTACGGTTTTTGTAGCTTCCAGTGAAACATCCCAAAGCAGTGGAATGCCTTCCAAAAGAGATATTAATAGCTTTATTTTTTCTTTTGACCACTCGAACTTTGACAATGCCATGCTACGTTAAGGTACGACTTAGCTATGTGTAGACACCCGAAAAAAATTCTGGAAGATTGGAAACCCTCTAGAGCGCCCCACAACAATAAATCCAACCAGTTCACTTGAGAGTTACAGTGAAACTGGCGACACTGCAACTTGGTTTAGCAACACCAGTCTAAGCGCTGTACACACACTAACACTTAGTGTAATTAACACTTGATCTCGACAATGTTAACATTCAGTTGCTATTTCTGTATTATGTTTGTTCATTTTTTTTAAATTCGGATTTGAATTCAATATATGGTATTTGCAGATAAAATTAATATTCATATTCGTAGACTAGTGGATTCAACCCAACTATAGTTAATAATTACTTATTCTAAGGGCTATCAGATAAATTTGTCTGCATTAGTGTGAAGAGGGTATTGTAAAATCATAGTGAAAAAACAACCCCTAGTGTATCAGACTGAGATTTAACTCATCCCTGGTAGCCCAGTCTTTTGAGAGCCTGGCACTTTGAGACCAAAACATTGGGTTATATCCTAGAAACAAACTATTTTAATCAACTATTTAGCAATACTTTTAGTGGAAAATGGATTTATTAGAATAGTTGCAGAAGGACACACACAAAAAATTTCCAATTTATAAAGCTCTGTAGTTGAAGTGGAGTTGTGGTATTTCATTCATACTCAAGATTTAAATTGTAATATAAAGCACAGCCAGCCATGTCTTTCGTTATTCGTAAGTGAAATTATAAATATGCACAAGCATTTCTCAACAGTCATATTGTGACAGACCTGGTCTTCAATTGTTCGATGATCAGTTTCTTGCAGCCAAGAGCCCAATATGACAGAATCATCTGCATGGCACATGGCGCGCAGTTGAGATGTTGTGGTGTTGGCAGGATTCTCAGTCAGAGTAAACTCTGCCACTAGCATTCTAAGAAGATGTGTGTAAGAGCCTGTAATTGTTATTTAAGAGATATTTGAAAAAAAATTATGAACGTATGAAGACAAAAATAATATTACTTTCAGAATGAAAAGGCAGCTATTACCTCTTTGTCCAGTGGCAGCAATGTAACGTGTTCTTCTTTTCATTGTATAAGCCATATTGTGTTGATATGTTTCTATCCACTTTTCCTGTACCTTCTTCCAAATATAACAATGAAAATACAAACACCTAAAAAAGTTTACATTGCTGCAACTGGAAAAATGTTTCATATTGCAACTGATGTAACCCAATTATAATCAAGTTTCCTACCTTCAAATGATTGTGGTGGCAACAGTGAAAGAGATTCATACAGTCGGAGACGCACCATAGCAGCCGGGGCCTTTAAGTGCTGTCCATATGTTTTCAGCACAGTCGATATACTGGAACAAAGGGCAGATGTTTGTTATTTTGTCCTTCATTCAAGTCAGACACTACTGCAATAAAGATGATACACTTAGAAGAACTAGAATAAAAGGAATCCTGAAAAACATATTGGATTATATTTTTTTATCTAGATTTTTCTTTGTGTTTTGCACCTTACTGCTAGTCGAGAGTATCCAAATTTTTGCACTAATGAATTAGGGATGAGGAAGGAGGAATTTAGAGGGAGTGTAGTCTCATTTGAAACATGGCAGAAGATTGTAAAACCATTTAGGATAAAACACCTTGGTACACCTTGCATGAGATTTAAACCTGACACATGTAACTATGTGCCCACCATCGTCAACTCAATATTGGAATAAAACATACTTGGTGAGCATGGCTAGGGCTGACTCAATGGGGGTGAGGAGTCTCCTGATGATGTCCTCGGTGATCAGTTCCGGACAGTTCTGCAAGAAACTGTGCATAGCAGACAAAGCCCCAGCCCTACCTTCAAGAGTGACCTGAAAATTTCACAACACATTTAACAACTTACTTTAGAGATAAAACACACTTTCACAGTTTCTAAGAACTTACCGCGTCTTTAAACATGAATTAAAACTCATCACAAATAAATCTATTCAAAGTTATTGTTTTTTATTTTAGCACCACATTTTACTACCCATTCAAGTTATACATTTATGTACTAACTAAGCTAATGGGTTAGGGATAAGGAAGGTTTAATTTAGAGAAAATGTACCTCCATGTGGGGAGAGATTGGGAAACCATTTAAGAAAAACAACCCTTAGTGCACTCGACCATGATCAAACCACAATCTCACCTTCAATGGCAGTCTAGTCTATTGCTAGAGTAGCGCCTTATACCATGCAGCCACTGAAGCGGGTGATTCAAAGTTTAAAGTTCTAACTACTAGGTATAATGCAAATATTAAACATCTTGAGGTAGGGACCTACTGATCACAACATATGGTGATAATACAAATAAATGTAGAACTTTCCAAAGTAAAATAATTGAATTTTTTATGGTGATCTGGCGTTCTTGAGGTAAGGTGTCAGACTTCTGTGCTGGGGGTCCGAGGTTCAAACCTCGGTCCCTGGCACAAATTTATTTGATTGTCAAACCCTATCTTCACCTCTGACAAGACGTGTATTAATCACAACTTGTGAATGTGTGGAGTTCCAGGCCTTCACCGTGGTTTGGATCCCCCGTTATACTGTAGGTCCTTCCTTTTCATCTCACAATCACCCTACCATTACACATTAGCCTTAAGTGCATACAACCCACGAAGGGTAGTAGGACGCAGTGCTAATAATAATAGTAATTGAATTTTTCTACACCTTGTAAGAATAGAGTTTAAACTTATACTTAATTTTAATCTTTGGATAAAAAAAATTCCTAGTAGACCCTTTAGAATAAGGATAGCAGAAAAGACTACTGAATTTTGATATAAAATACTAAATATTACTATAAACTACATACTTTGGATTATATTAAATTATATTTGTTAAAGACTAGCCTGCCAGGTGAAAGCATCACCCCGCGCCTTCTCAGACTCCAACTCCTTATTGGAACGAGGAAAGGAATTTCTCCACAGCAATAACATCCTGGGTAGCAGGCCCCGCACCACTGGTACACCTATAATTTGTGCGTGTGTTAAAAGTAACAGGGAATAAATGAACCTCATAGCTTTAATAAAAAAAAATAGAATAGGGGTGAACAAAGCTCACATTTTCAATTCAAAGTGAACCTGTATTGAGTATAATAAATATTTTTGAAGCCAAATCAACATTCAAATATTTGTCATTAATTGTATAATACACATTATAGCTCAGGAAGGTAATTGAACATAAATGAGTATGGTCATGTAATGATGGAAAAGGAAAGAACACCAAAGAGAATGAGTGAGATGAAGTAAGTAGGAAAAAGATCGTGAGAGAGACCAAGAAAGAGATAGGAGGAGCAGATAACAGAAAGTGCGCAAGTGAAAGGAAAAAAAGTGAAGCAATTAAAGGACGAAGAATGGTGGAAGGTTAAAGAAAGATGGAGGCATTTTACTAAACTGACCTTTGCCGCAGGATGGAAACAGTTGATGACGATAATGATGAAGAAATTAGTGTTTTAACCATCAACATTTTTAATGTTGAAGCAGAATTTTTTTAAAAAGTCGAAGTTTAATCTGATATTTATTCTAAGTCAACTTTAAGTTTTTATGTTTTACACACCCCTAATCATCATCATCAACAAAAGTTTCCAGCCTCACACGCAGGGTCTGTTTGAAGCATAGGCCTCTACATCTTGTCCTTTCTCCCTAGCACCTCTCCTCTTTCCTCCACACCCTTCAGCCCCCTGGCCATTGGCCTTCCTCTTTGCCTCCCAATATACAATTATAATAAGAAACAGATGGCAGAAAATACATACACTTCTAGATCTATAAAATATGGAGAATTCACAGTTATGCTTAAGAAATGCTACACAACACAACACAACACAACACAAATTATGGATATAATTTTAGATTCTGTTTTGTTAAATGTATTTGATTAAATGTGAGAGCTATGACTTCAAATCATTAATTTTTTCCTAGCAGTGTGTCTTATTATCTATTCAAGTTGCACACTTATGTACTAATTGAGCTAATGAGTTAGGGATGAGGAAGGTTGAATTTAGAGGAAGTATGCCCCATTTGCACAGAGAGAGAGTGGAAAACCATTTTGGAAAAACACACTCTCATTTCACCCGAACAACATTTGAACCCCAATCTCCCTATCATTGTCAGTCTAGTCTAGCACAAGAATGATGCTTTATACCATGTTGCCACCAAAGCACCTACTTAATATGAAACATTCAACTGTTTGACTACATATTATCAGTATTTCTCATGTATGAATCATAAAATGATTTGAAGTGTGTTTGGAAAATCTATAGTAATATTTGGTTCAACTTTATTAGAGTACTTACTTTTAGTATAGTATGCTAGCACAACATTTTAGAACAGTATCAAAGAAAGTGGTATTTACCTAAAGTCATAATAGCACCAATAAGAAGCCATCCTGCTTGTGTCCTGTTAAGAGATAAACGACTGTTTTGGCTTGCACTGCGTAGAAGTTCTTCTGCTGTATTGAAGATTATCTACAAAATTACGATTAAAAACAAAATATACAAATAATTGTACAAATAATTAGTATGCATATGTACAAATTAATCATGGAAATAAAATAGCATAAAAAAATTGTGATGGGTTTTTATAAACTAAAAACCGCTACACCAAGCAGCTAGCTACCTTAGATTCAGAGAGTAAACTGTCCTTGGTTGGATTTCAAACTCAACTGTAATTTCATTTATTTGGGGCATTTAAAACGTGCACTTTCTGAACAGGCCGATTATATCAGCAAACGGTCTTGACAACTTTATTATATCTAAAACAGACACAACATCCAGCATCAGGCTGTTAATTCTTCACTATGAAAGGGGAAAACCACATTCCACCAATTATAAATTTTTGAGCTATGCCGGGAATCGAGCTCGGGACCCTTAGCTCAATAGAGAGACATGTTACCGACTAAGTTAAGGTGTTGGAAAAGATTGACTTTCAACAGCTTATTTTGTTTTCAAATTAGATTGTATTGTAACAATAATAGCATTTGGATTGAATAGATAGTAAGTTGTAGTATACCTGATTATATTATTACTGTGACATCCAAATGGTTAAAAGTAAGTGTGCTGGAAGGAAGATAGTTCATCTGACGTTGAGGTTAAAGGCCTATCCAAAATCTGCGATTTATTGATGGACCAGTTACCATATCCTAAGCTATGAAGCGTTACAGAATTTTGTGTCGAGGTATTTAAACATCTTGGTGATCTAACACTGAATAAATACCAGGATATGTGTTTCCACATGCGACGGTAATTTATAACGGTAATTTATGTGTCATATTAGTCTTGTGAGAATCATAATCAAATATGAGTTACCTTGCCCTTTGTGTGAGGTACTCCAAGAGGGGAAAGCCTGACTCCCCCCAAGACAGCAGCGAGGGCCCCACTGTACCCTGCTATAGCCTCTGGGGAAGACCGCATGTTCTCAATGCCTTCCACACACCTAGTTACAGAATATTTAAAAGTTGATTAGACTTTAAAGGTTGATTAAACTTGTAACTTATAACTAGGATGGGTTGAATACTACATTTCTTCAACCCACACGAGTCTTACATTTTCTTTGGATCTTGAATCCAAATTCGAATCCTCAAATCCCTAAAAATATACCATTTGAGTTAAATAAATATTTTCTTACATCCATTACTGTTTCTAGCCTATAGTCTGGGTCAATTTTTTTTATTCAAGTCATATATTTTCCACTACTGGCTTGCTAGGTTTGTCATAGCTTCACATGCCTTATAATCTAATAAGACAAGGACAGGCACAACATCCAGTCCCAGGCTGTCAATTTATCAATGTGAAAGGGTAAACCCAAATTTTCGGCCATGCCGGGAATTAAACCCGGGACCCTTAGCTCAGAAGGCAGACACGCTACCGATTGAGATAAGATGTCAAACCTTATTGACTTAATGATGCATTAATAAATATATGTAATAGATAAGATTTTTCTTGGATAATACATATTTACTAGAGGTCCTGATATGTGGTAAATAAAATGACTGGATTTCGTTGGATAAAAAGTTGGATTTCAATATTGAAAAATCATATAGCTTTCTTGGGTATTGTTTCAGTTCCTTCTTCTGTATTTGGTCACAATATGGCCGTTATAATCACTCAAACACATATTCTATCAATGTTCTTTGGTTGGGGGAAATAAACATACAAGGCTGAGGGAACTGATTTTTGTTATTGGAATGTTATCATTAAAACACATTTAAATCAACAAAACTGAACATAATTGGCATTTACAAGGTCAATAATTAATTTTACAAAAAGAGTCAATTTTGTTTTACTTTGCGCATGTATGATAGATCAAAAATGCTACAATGTACTTTTCATATGTTTTGATAGCCAATTTAATGTTCGAAGTAAGAGTTTGTAATAACATGTCTCGCGAAATTTCATGTGTCTAATAAGAAGAAACTTGCAATACAGTTATTTTCTGCAGGAGATGTTTAAGAAAGGGTGAATACATATAGAGCAGGTACATATGTAGAATGAGTGTTAAATATTTATGGGTAGATACATATAGGGCAGGTAAATAATATTTAGAGTGAGTGTTAAATATTTATGGCAAATTACCTGTCAATCAGTGGTGTGATCTGGCTTGGTACAGCAACACAAATACACCGTAAGCACCAAGCTGCGGCAAGACGAGCTGCTTGGCAGGGGTGTACAAGGACAGAAAGAGTGGCTTCTATCAGACCTGACAACAACAAAACACATTTTTAAGGAAAAATTTAAACAGTGAGAAACTTGTGCAACACCAGAAAATCGTCAGTTGAATTTGGGTTGAATCAAGGTTAGTTTAAAATCAAACTTCCAAGAAAATGCTAATTCTAGTTCATCTTATTTAACCTCCTATCTTTCATCTTAAAATTAATTTATTAACGAAATATGTTAAAATGCAATGAACAATATAAAAAGTCACTGCAGTTTTTCCAACAAGACTACAAGTTTTCTGCTAAGTGACTTGTAAGTTACCTAAGGACTGGTCTGTGGTAAGGTTGGCAGCAGTGGTCCCAAGACCTAATATGAGGCTACCCATCTCTTGTAGGGCGCACACTAACAGATGCTGGCTGAACAAAGTCTCCTGATTACAATCCTTTGCATTCTCAGGATTAAAGTCTGCAAAACAAGTGTTTTACATTTTGATTAAATCTTTCAGCTTGTAGGATGTAAAAGGAATTACAAAACTTTACAGTTTATATTTCAATAACACCTGGACAAATCAAATGAACCCTGGACATTTGGCTTTCAGGTTTTTTGCAAGGTAACAAAGTTATCAAAACAAGTTACTATAACTATAGTGAAGATAATATTAACTGGCTCTTCCATAAGTTCAATTATTATGAGCCAGTCACATTTATACCATCTACCTAATGAAACCGTCTGTGAAAGTCAGGAATATTAATGTGTAGTGGTGTGAGAGTAGGGATTTTTCACTTTGAGATGAGTCTATTTGAATGAAAACAATGAGTTGTAGTAAATTTCAAATTTATGAATGCAAACATTTTACTAAAATAGCACCAAGTTGTGCAACCATTTTACTTGTGCTTTGGTTGGTGTTACTAGGTTAGACTATGTAGGATTATTAAATTTT
This sequence comes from Timema cristinae, assembly GCA_039000515.1. NCBI lineage: Eukaryota > Metazoa > Arthropoda > Insecta > Phasmatodea > Timematidae > Timema > Timema cristinae. The sequence goes on along the minus strand of JBCFYV010000003.1, from coordinate 33,933,483 downwards.
TGCTCTCGTATGTTTTATTTGTGCTTCCTAGTTATATCATTATACTAAACTAATTGTGTGTATTTTTACTATTATTTTCTTTGTATAAGTAACTGGGTGACCTGGCGGTCTAGGATAAGGTGTCGACTTCTGTGCTGGAGGTCTGGGGTTCAATCCTCGGTCCCGGCATAGATTTATCTAATTGCCTAACCCTTCTTTCACCTCTGATTCACATGTTCATTAGCTTTTTTAAATGTCATAAAATGTTTATTGTAACAAAGTCCAAAGAATTTAAGGTTGATTGATTGTTAACGAGGAATCCCTCGACCTTATTTTATCTGAATTTATTAAGAAGGTGTGTGAACTATGCAACTAATCAAAAATATAGCTCAAACAAGGTCAAGTTGAACTCACCAATGGAAGCCATCTGCTTTGCAACAATCTGTGTGATCTCCTTGCAAGCGGACGCCTGAGCCTTCTCACCCAACATACGGCCCAGTACGCTGCGCAAGATGAAATTGATACATTTGCGCGAATACACAGCATCCACGTGAGACGAAGCAGCTTTGGGGTTTGCCACCAGGTCCAGCACATGTGTTAGTAGTGTTGTCAAGTTACGCTCCAGCCATACCCCACCCATAATTTGGACAAATACCACGTATGCCTGCATAATTAACAAAGTGAAAAGCAGATTAAACTTTAATATAGTTGTATAGTATTTATTAATGGTTGTAAAATTAATGGTTGAATGATGTATAAATCTTTTATAAACTAATCCAAGAGCACCATGACAAAGGAAAGTTTGAATCTATACAAACTCCTTTTAGACAAATAGCAATGCAATACTTCTTAATAATTACTTTTCACACAGAGTCATTAATAGTCTTTAGCCAAAAGTTTAGAAATAAAATAATTATAACTAGGATCTTTGAATTCTCAAATTCATCAAATCTATGAAATTTGAAGATTTAAGAAGCGATCAAATTTATAATTCTAAAAATATAACAAACATATTTAAAATCTTTGATATAAATTAGTTTTAGAGCTCTTGTACCACTTATTGGTGATTAAGCCCAATATAATTATGGGATGGACATGAACATCCCTCACTAACCATTAATTTACAGTTAGCAAAATGTTTGAATACTATACTAAACACACCATACAAAAAAGTTTAAACATTTATTTTTAATTTCAATTAAGATTATGATTTAATTAAGATTCGATATAGTAATTCAATATTACCTAAAAATAGGGTTTGGATTCAAAATTTGTTAGTAAAATGAAAACTCAAGCTTATAAAATAGTGGAGTCAACCAATCTCTATAAATAATGTAGGCAAACATAACCAAAAAATAGTAATTATGTCATTGGTTGCTAGACTTACATGGGTCACCCCGACACGCACTTCTCTGTTGACACCAGAGCTTCCCTTGATCATCTCCCCAGTGCCTTTCAGGAAACCTACACCCCCTCGCAGGAATCCCGACATCAGGACTCCTAGGGCCTCCTCCAAAGAGATAGGCTTAGCTCCTTTGTTCTGTGCAGCTGCATAACAAACCAACACACAAAATACGGTCCACTAGCATCAACAAAGTTACAGACAGTAGCGCAGTGTGGCTCTGGCAGTAGCTAAAGTTACAAGAGAAGTGAGGGCAGTATCCCACCTCTTGGTACTACACAACTCACAGCAACAACAAACCGATGGATGGGTTAGTGACAGGGCTCCATAGCATATCAGTGTTTCACGGTTCAATCTTGGCCCACTACAGTGACAATAATTACCACCAACATAGTTTTTAAGTATGGTTGAGTCGAATACACTATTTCACAAATTTGAATCTCAAATCCGAATCTCCAACTACCTTCATATCCCAAATCCCGAATCTGAATTAGGAATCTAAGGAAAGATTATGAATAAAAGAGGAAACATAAATATAATGTAATAATTAATATAAAATACAAATAGTAGATAAATGCTACTTTTTTTGGCTAAAATCTATTTATTATAATAGTCATAAATAAGGTTGAGTGTTAAATTAATCCGACACCTTATCTCAGTCGGTAATGTGTCTGTCTACTGAGCTAGGGGTTCCAGGTTCAATTCCTGGCATGGCCAAAAAATTTATCATTGGTGAAATAGAAGTTTTTAAGTTTTTATCCAGGCAAATTGTTCCTCTAATTCACCCTCATCTTTTATCTCTTACCCTAAGTTTATGATAACCTTGTATTATAAAGTCAAAACAATAATACCTTTTAAAAATGATAATTGAGTGTAAAAATCTACACTTTTTAAATACATGGTTGCAACAGCACTCAACTTACTGACTTAAGCTAGGTAAACATATTTAATAAATACCCAAAGCTGTCTGAAGGATGTTTTTGGTTAAGTTGAGCTTGCATGCAAAAACTAAATTATTGGGAACTGACCTGGGATCAAACCAGGGACTACTAGCCCCAGATAAGACCTCACCCTTTAAACTCAAGTAGAGGCATCATTAATTACAAAAACAAATAGTCAAACAAATCGAGCGACTGCAAGCACCTGCTGGGTTTCCTTTCTGCGGCTGCTGAGTGCAGGCAATGAGAGCTCCTAGGAGCTTGGCCACAGCACAACGCACTTCATAGTTGGAACCATCAAAAGCTCGGAAACAAAGAGTAGCCAGACTTTCCAGCTCTGCGGTGTACAGAAAGGGGGCATGGTTCAACATTTCCAGCAAGCACTGGAACACACAGTCAACTCCTATTAGGATGTAGTTAAGAAGAACATTATGGGAATATATGGACTAGCCATCCAACAAAGTTGGTCGATAGATACTGTACCTAATTCAAACATATGAGGTTGATATTTTAATTTACAATCTAAAAATAGTGTGAATAATGTTATTTTATATATATTTTGTTAGCTTTGGTGTTACACTGTGAAATATTGTAGGTAATGTTGACCCCCCCACACCCCTCACTCCCCCCAAACAGCTGGATCAAAGCCACCTTGAACCAAAGTGACAGTGAATGGTTCACAGTTGAATACTGGTGGTAGTGTGTCCCTAGAATGCCTGATGGCCGTTGCTGTATGATATTTCTTGCCGCAATGAATTCTGTTCACAGTTTAATACTTTTTAGCACCGCATCTTACTACCCATTTGGGTTATACACTTAAGTAATATTTACACTTATGGGTTAGGAATTGGGAAGGTTGAATTTAGATGAAGTGAGCCCGCATTTGCATGTAGAGTGGAAAACCATTTAGAAAGAACCACCCCAGTTCACCCGACTGAGATTCAAACCTCAATCTCCCCGTCCTCGGCAGTCTAGCTCAACGGTCACAGTTTGAGAGAACTTGTAAAAGGTGGAGGATATAGTTTGGATCATGACCATAAAATGTAAATGTTCTAGAAAATATATCGAGATTATAGAATGTAGCTTATATCAGAGTATGAAGCAATATAGTCATAATATATATTAGCTTTATATATATTTCAATCATTAACAAAGAAGAAAAAGATGAAATGGCGGACTAGGGGTAAGGTATCGGACCTCTGTGCTGGGGGTCCGGGGTTCAATCCTTGGTCCCGGCAAGATTTATCTGATTGCCAAACCCTTCCTTCACCTCTGACAAGACAACTTGTGAATGTGGGGAATGCCAGGCCTCCACCGTGGTTGGATTCCACGTTAAACTGTAAGGTCCTCTGTTTCATCTCACAATCACCCTACCATTACACATTAGGTAAGCAATAAGGCCAAGTCTCAAGCCCAGTTGAGGTTTTTTTTTTTTCAAAAATATATTTTTAAAGTATAATGCTTGTGGAATTATTCTTGCATACTCCCATCACTTTTCCCTTATGAAATCAATAAGTTGTATTAGATATATCACTAAAAAAATTACTAATTTGATTGCTATTTGCTTAGTTGTGTATATGTGTATAATAATTATATGAGTATGTGATAAAACGAATAACCCAGTGCAAATAGTATTTGTCACACAAATAGAATATCGTAATTAATGTGAAAGTTTCTTATATTTTTCATGACATTAGTAAAATAGTGATATCAAGTATGATACAAATCAAGCGAAGTTACCTTGGATGCTGCACACCTCACGCCATCACCCTGTCAGTGAGGCAAGGCCTAGCAGCTTTGTACACCTCCTTGTGGACATTGGAGACAGCACTGCCCATCCCGGAGCATACCTGAACACCAAACAAACATATTGACAACATTAGACTGATTTGATAAACATTTTGACCACCTTACGCCGTAGCTAGGGACACAAACAAAGATGACCAGAATACATTTAAAATGGTGTACCACCGAGTTTTAGTAATCGTAAAATATGTCTGGATAGTAGTAAATCTGATCAACAAATTTTACTCATTGTCATGAACTTTCATGAGCTTTTCTTTCTCTCTGCCAGCCAGAGCTTTGTTTAGCTCACCACTAAGAGTTTATAATAATATAAAAAAGACCATTTTTACGGTTCACAAGATAGCAGGCATTTGTCTCCTTAATTTTATGAAGGGCTGGAAGGGAGGGATATGTTGATTCGAACATGGCTCCTAAAGAAGTATGCAATGAGCAAAGAGTTTGGAAAACAATGAGCAAAGAGTTTGGGAAACAATGAGCAAAGAGAGTTTGGGAAACAATGAGCAATAGAGTTTGGGAAACAATGAGCAAAGAGTTGGGAAACAATGAGCAAAGAGTTTGGGAAACAATGAGCAATAGAGTTTGGGAAACAATGAGCAAAGAGTGTGGGAAACAATGAGCAATAGAGTTTATAGTAAACAACCAACTACCTTCTCAAGAGTAAGCATTATCTCAATCCTGGTCTGAGACTCTGCGCTGCGGAGCGACTTGACCAATATCTGGACTGTCTCTTGGTATGACCGCCCCATCATCCGACCAAGTTTCTCATACATGAGGCCCACACAGGATATCGCAGCACTAAACAAACACCCACTCAAATTATATTTGTATTTTTCTAATAAACTATCCAAATACATTTAAAAACTTAAAATAGGTGGTAGGAGCTGATTAACATAGCATTACAAATATATTGCACAGATAATGTACCTCAATGAACAGAGTGCAAGGTTTTATCCAAAATTAATTAAATGAGTTTTTTTATAATACTTTTCCTCCTTACTCATACAAATTACAATGCAATTCCTCAATCAAGGTTACCATTATTTTTTTACCTTCAAAAGCCCTGTGTGTGTCGGATTTTCTAGAAGGAATTCCGAATTTTCCAAACAAAAGATTGAAATATGAAGGAATGAGATTTTATTTTTCATAAAATTAACTAATGTGATATCATGCAAATGATGTTTAAAACATGTTGAGGTGAACTTAATGGAGAAATGTAACCTAAGGTTTCAGAATGTAATTATGAGCTAGGACATGTGTTTGAATTAGAGTGCTTAGTCCTTTAGTTAGCTTTTTCTTCAATACAAATGCATATAGTTTAAAGATTTTGGTTAAATATTTTAAGTTCACAAATGTTTCAGTATTTAAATTTTTTTGTGAAAGTTCTTATTTATACCTTGTTATTACCAGATAAAAAAAAATTCCATGCATTTTTCCCCGGCTCTGCTGATTTTTTAGGTGCCTGGTGACTGTCTATGTCATCTCCTCAATTTTTCTTCTCTAAGCCAATGTAAAACATCTCAACTTAACTCAGCCATATGTGCCTACTCACTGAAAGAATTCCACTAAAAAATTGAGTGTGTTTCTTCTGTCTGCTCATGATAAATTAATGACTGTGATCAAATTGTTATTTTTGGCTTAGAACTAATTTTATCCAAGATTATAATATGCATTAAATGTAAGTAATAATCTATGTATCAATGAAAAACCATATATTTAAAAAAAAAAAACTAACTATGCATCCATTAAATAAAATAAAAGTGAGATTACAGTCTAGTGGGTAGAAAGCTGGGCGAGTCATCTTTGTTTTTGAGAATGTCATTGCATTTGTTGACCGTCTCAAACAGGAGGAACGTATCACCAACACTGAAGAGTGTGGCCAGGCAGCGGGCAATGAGCTTGCGAGTCGGGGGTCCTGGTGACTCTTGTATCCTCTGAGTCAACTGTTCCACGAGCTTCTTCTGGCACCCCTTGATGTCTGACTGTAACAATACAACGACACAAACATGAGGAATATAAAAATAAACAGGGTAGGATTCTGGTAGAAAAGAACTTTTAGAAAATATTAACATATTTATTTATTTAGCACCACATCTTACTACCTGTTCAGATTATATGCCTAAGTACTAATTACGCTAATGAGTTAGGAATTGGGAAGGTTGAATATAGAAGAATGAACCCATATTTGTGTGGAGGGAAAGTGGAAAGCCATTTAGGAAAAACCTTCCCCAGTGTACCCGAGCAAGATTCGAACCTCAATTTCCCAATCCTCGGCAGTCTAGCTCAACACAAAACTAGCACATTAGCTAACTATGCCACCAAGGTGGATATTAACATATTAACTTTTAGAAAATATAAGCACATTATTTGCAGACAACATTGATAACATTTCTATATTATTATTGTTATGTTATAGATAATTATAGTATCTATCAAAAGGGACAGATGCAGGTTTCATTACATGATGTATAATAATTGTAAATCTAGTCACTTTTCTAAACATCTTATGAAAATTAGGCTGTAGCACACCAATGAAAAGATACAAATAATAAATATATTAATTTAATAGGTGCTGAGTGAAAAAAGAAGCCTAGTGACTTAAATTAATGTGAAATATTATGCTACAAATTGGGATAATAAAGTTAAACCTAAAAAAAAACTAATGCAATGAACAAAAGAGATTTAAAAATATCAGGTCTTATGATTAATACAGGCTATTACAATAATAGGGTAGGTATGACGAATAAATGTATTCACATTTGCATGAAGGGAGAAAGTAAAATCAACCAGGAAAAACTTCCCTCAGTACACCCGGCCAAGTTTCAAACTCCAACCTCCTTGTCTCCACCAAATCATAGAAGATGAGGCTAACACCTTAGCCCACGTGCTCACAGATGGTGGTAGCACAATGATTACTGATGAATTTATCTAAGAGGTAAGAATGAGTAGAGTATTTTAGAGGAAATAGGTCTGTGTTAGTGTTGAGAAAGGATCAGGATATGACTAGAGTTCATCACATCAAAGTTCATATGGTTTAAAATGATTCATCAACAGCCGAGTTAGTGTGAAAGTATAGAAGGCAGTGTGTGTGGGTTGATACTCTAAACTGGTAATAACATTTACAAGGCCATAAGCCTGAGTCTCTTTGAGACATCTGTCTATCAAAAGCCCAATCTTGAAATAGAGGGTGGACGTTTTAATAGAAGTTCCGATGCTCATAATCATTCAATTTTCAGTCATCCTTTAAAAAATAAAGCAGAAGTTCCACTTTATTTTTAAATACTAATGAAATTTTATAGATGCATAAATACTCCAAACCTTTTTTTTTTTTTTCAACACACAGGTGTATGAATGTGAAGATAATGCAAACAAGAACTTTGCATCCTCTTTGCTTGTATGGTTGTAAAACACACATTCATGTTAAGACATTGCAATTATGCTGAAGAATGTTGCGCTAGGGAGGGGTAGCTATTCCTTCTGAAGCAGCTATTTGATAATAAATATTATATTTAGCATACTGCAAGAGTTTAGTTGTTAAAAGCATTTAATTGCTAATTTTTTTATCTTACATATGTAAAGCAAGTTTGTGATTTAGTTGTGTGCATTTATCACGACCCTTTGTTCATATTTATAAGACTTCTTTTTTTAATTTGAAGTAATTATTTAGAATCTTTGGGTCATTTTTAGGTACCTAATAAAGATCCAGACTTTGGTTATAACAATGCTTGCAAACAATCAATGTGTTTATTAATATTTGGTAGGTTAGCAAGCGGTATACCGAGGTAACAGTATCCCCTCATGGTTCTATGAAATATCGAGAGGTAGGTCAGAGAGTATGGGGTGAGAAATGCCCACACTCCCCAAGCAATCCCGATAATGGAGAGAGAGAGATACGCAGTAACCACCAATCAAACACCTCGTTACCCCCCCCCCCACCCTCCCCCCCTGTAAAGATATACCAAGTTTAACAACAGTTTCAATATGGTTGTTACTTGAATGGCGTCATAATGCTTTCTAAGCTTCTAAAGGTCTACAAAACATACAATAGTGTTTCATTAATGAAACAGTGTTATAGAGGGTTATGTAAATTCACATAATAGCATGTAATATATGTATAAAGTGTGCTCATAAGTATGTACTTAGTATAGTGGTAAACCAAATAAATTTAAACACAAAATAAAGAGTCAGCTAACCTAAGTAATAAATTTATAGAAGATGTCAAAGAATAAAAGTAAATTAGTCATCATTTGAAAACTAAAACTATATTTATTTTAGAGTTGTCAAAATTGACATCATCTAACAGCTGTAGAATGATAGAATATACAGTATATCATATTATGATATACACACACACACCCCACCTTATTACCAGTCAGGACTGGTCGCATATTTAAACCAAAAGAAAGAAGATATAATTTGAGGAAATGTGCCCACATGTGTGTGAGAAGAGAGTGGGAAACTTTTTTCTTAAAATCTCAACTATTATGACCCTTTGTCATAAGTCTAAAACAAGGTGTTACATCTTTCCTTATGGGATATGTAAGATTTACAAAATATATACAGACACTATATATTTATCATTTAAAAATGATTATTTAACATTATTTCGGATTTTAGTTACTAAGATGAGATTATGGAATATGTATAACTTGCATTGTGCACCAACAACTTTGAGGGTTCAAAGTTAGAACAATTATGTCTGAGCAGGGGTGAATCAATAAAATCGTGAGGTGTGGGGCCACTTGCAAAATGTGGGGCCCTATGATTTTTTTTTTCTTAATCTTTAATATGAAAAAAAAGTATAACGAAAATTAATATTAAGAAGTGGTTTTAAAAGTTAGACCCTTTATTAACTGATAAGAACCAAACTAAAAACAAACTTTTTGGTTCCAATCACTGTTCAAATCATAATTGCATTTATTATAATGGTGTCTATGGTGATCTGGTTCCTTAAAAATTATTGTTAATTCCAGCTATTGGTCCCAGTTCGATTCCATCTGCATGCGGCAGCGTTTGGTCATGCTCGTTGGAATGAAAGCGATAACTATACCATCTATTTATTGCACTTTCAAATAATTATTTCACAAAAACTATAATTTCTAACATTTTGGATAAAATAATTGTAAATGAAATGTGCTTGGCTTTATAGGGGCCCTTTCAAGCTCGGGGCACGGGGCCACGGCCTTGTATCTAGGGGTACGCGAACCAAAAAGGATGAATATCGCTGGTCTAGAGGAAGTTCACCCGCGTTAGCGTGGAGCAGATGATAAAAAAAAATCACCAGTGTGTCCGTCCGGCTGGGATTCAAAACCGAACCACGGCCGTCTAAGTGCAATGCGAGTCCAACCACTCAAGACCGCACGGTCGATGCCTCCATTTGTGACACACTTCTTAAAGAGTCGTGTTTCATTCCTTGGTTTACAAAAAATATTTAAAAAAATAAAAACTATTTCAAGAGTAAGGAGAAATGTGTGAAGGTAAAAGAGATGGACATGATAAACTGGCCCGAGCAACAGGATAGACCGTGTCCCGTGGGATCATCTAAAGAACAGGGGTACGCGGTGTGTGAGAAAGAGAAAGAATGAGGCTGGGGGCCAAGAGCATTCTGCTAGTTCTCGTAAATAAATGAATACAAGGAGAAATTGGTGCACACACGGCGCGCCGGTGGTACAAGACGGTACTTCTTCCTCCTGTGTATACTGCATTATGAACAAGTGCAGCGCACATATACAATATTGTTTTTTTTTTTTTTTAGTCAAGGCTCCACGAGAAACATTTTAAAACACAAAGTCACTTTAACAAAACAAAGTATTATGTATATACATATATTTCATTCTGTACACTTTGTATGAATGTCTAATTATACTGGGTGAGCTGGGGGTCCGGGGTTCAATCTTCTGTCCCGGCACAAATTTATCTGATTGCCAAACCCTTCCTTCACCTCTGACAAGACGTGTATTAATCACAACTTGTGAATGTGTGGAATGCCAGGCCTCTACCGTGGTTCGGATCACACGTTAAACTGTAGGTCCACCATTTCATCTCGCGATCACCCTACCATTACACATAAGCGTAAGTGCGTACAACCCGAACGGGTAGTAAGACGCAGTGCTAATAATAATCTAATTATACTAAATTTCAGCCACAAACATGAATTTATTTACCTTAACAATGGGACGCAAAAAACATAAAATAGTGAGTTTGACCCCTTATAACATTACATCCATTACTGTTTCCAGCCTATAATCCGGGTCAATTTTTTATTCAAGTCATTTATTATTTTCCACTATTTCCACTACCGGCTTACTAGGCCTGTCGTAGCTTCATATGCCTTAAAATCTAACTTGAGACTAGGACAGGCACAATATCCGGTCCTCGCTCGTTAATTTATCAATGTGAAAAGGTAAACCCACCTTTCCGCAATTATAAATTTTTCAGCCATGCCGGGAATCGAACCCAGGACCCATAGCTCAGTAGACAGACACGCTACCGACTGAACTAAGGTGTCGGATAACCCCTTGTAGCTCGTGAAAGGTAATGATTTGAAATTATTGAGTCACTATCTATAGCTTATATGGGACACTTGTTAAAATTGGGTGACAACATTTTGATGGTCGAATGATCTTAAAAGGGAAATTAAGATAGGGTGGAATGGGGCAATTTTTTTAGCACCACGTTCGGGTTATAGGCCTAACTACTAATTACGCTTAATGTGTTGGGGATGATACAGGTTAAATTTAAAATGAAAAGTACCCGCATTAACGTCGAGGGAGAATGAAAAACATATCAGTATACCAAACTAGGAATCGAACCCTGACCTTCCGTCTTCAGAAGAAGAGTATAACGCAAGTGACGGCTTTGACCGTTCGGCCATTGAAGCGGGTAATAATCGATCAATTATTAAGTTGTCGGGATGATTAGGGTTGAAGGAGCAACGAATTTTGTAAGATTCCAATAATCTAATAACTTAGGCATTGCATAGGAAAAACAAATAATTGGGAACGCGAAGGGCGTAAGGTGCTGCGACAGAAGGGAGCGCGAGTAATTTTACAGTTTTTATAGCATTACATTTCTTTAGCCAAAATAAATCAAATACTTCTCCAGTAGTAAGATATAATTTAGTTTTTTTCACATTCTAGTATCAACAAATCTTGAATATCTGTCAAGGATATCCTGGAATTCGGTCAAAGCTTTTTCAATAAAGGGAAAATGTTTTGACAAAATTCCAGGACACCCTTGACAGATATTCAAGATCTGCAGTTTTTATAGAATTTTTTTTTTTTTTCGAAATAAATCAAATATTGTTCAAGAAGAAACTTAAGAGTTTAATTTTCTTTCGTGGTGCTATCAACAGTTGTTGAATATCTGTAGTGTGTCTTGTATTAAATGATAACATTTTCTTTTAATTTAAAGTTTCTTGGCTTTCTATTTTTTTTAATTGCAAACAAAATTGGCTTTTCTCGCGTCCCCTTCCATCCCATCTTAATACCTCACATAAAAACCCCTGTCGGAATGACCTTGAAGCAGTGGCACACCCAAAAATTTACTTTAGAGGGAGGAGGGTAGAATACAAGACATATCGAAGTTACCATTCCTATACTAATTTTTCCAATCGAAAATGCTAATGGCACTTTTAATAGTATGACTGTAAATCTTTTGTATATCAAGTATTAATCCGAGTATAATTCTGGGTTCTTGCCGGGCCAGTTGTAGATCCCCCTCTACTACCTAGTTCTGACCATAGGCGATGCCAGCCACCGTATATGCCTGAACTTCTTGAACAGTTCTTAGTCCACGACTTTGGCCGTCCTCGCCGGTATTTTCTCAGCCGAGGTTCCGCTTTGTCACAACAAACGCACCTGGACCTGGTCTACGTTCATAAGACTACTATCTATCCACGACTGAAGGAGTCATTAGTTTTCCCGCCTTTAAAATTTAGTCCAGGAGATCCGACACTTCTTCGGAGGTCTATATCATAATTTTGCTTAATATGGTTATTGTTTCTACCAAGTATTACTATTTGCTTGGGATTTGGAATAGAAGGAGGGGGAGAGGAGGAATTCCCTTTGCCCTGCAGTCCCATTATTTCCCCACAAATGTAATTCCTAGAAACGTGATTGTACTTAAAGCACCATGCATGCTCGAAGGCAATACATAACATCCTGAGAGTATGTCTATTCCCACGCCCCGGCAGCAACCTCACGTATCCATCCTATACACACATACACACACACACACACACACACGTAAAGTTGGTTTATTGCATCTGCAAAATAGTGAGGGAAACATCGAAAAGATAAAGAGAAAGTTTCACGAATTACTGTTATAAATAGTATATTTTGAACAAAGCTCTCGTGTCGGTAACAACTGTCTAGTATCATTATGAGTCCCTGTCCGGCAGGCACGCTTATTAATTATTATTATTATTAATACCCCCAAACCCTCGTGGAACCGCGGACAAAGGCATCAGTCTCGTCATGTCTGGTTTTGCAAGTGACGGGAGGTCAGGCTTAGAATCCCAGCCGGGTATAGTGAGGTGTTTTCTTCCCTAAATTATTTTCAACTCTCTCTACATACGAATGCGAGTAAAACTACCTCTAGTATTCTACCTTCTTTAGCCCTATCACAGAAGGGTAAATATGCGTATCACCCAAACGGGCTGTAAGACCCGGTGCTAAAAAAAAAAAAAGAGATCCGTGAGCGTCCAAAACGTTACAAAATATACTTTCATGTATTCAGTTGTCACAGCTGTAGGATAACTCTAGTGATGTTTTGTCAATGTTGGTTACTCCTCCATTGAGAGCACTTCAAGACGAGAGCATTTAGCGCTCTAGGCCGTTGCAAGACATTTGGAGAAGTTCCTCCGATTGCCCAGCCGACAGTCCCAGAGGAGTTCGGAGGGGAGGGCTTACAGAATCAATATACCCGGATGAGAGTTTTCTCCTAAGTGTTTGAGGGTCATGATTGAGAAAGGTGACTGAATAAAGGGTTTGCGAGCCGGACACGGTCATGGCATTTCTCGTTCGATCCCTCTACACCCCCCCCACCCTCGAGCTAAAAGAGCCCGTCACAGCTGACATTTACTACACGCCAGAAATGTCGCCAGTACCGCCATACCGCTCCTCTCAACCCCCTTGTTCAGCTGGGGTTTGGGGTTTTGGGGAAGGGGGGACAGCAGGGCTGGCTTAGAGACCGACTGACGTGCTCAGCTATGGATCCAGAGGAAGTGTATCCACATTTGCTTGGAGGGAGTGTGGAAAACTATTTTGGAAAAACCACCCTCATTACACCCACCCGGAATTTGAGTCCCAATCTTCCAGTTATCGGCAGTCACGAGTGACGCCTTAAACCACGTGGCTACCAAAGCAGGTTACATGCATTTAAAGAGGTGACGTCACAGAGAATTCGCTCCTTATGCCGGTACCACGATCAACTTGACGTTCACGCAACGTATTTTATCGTAAAGGCTGTCCACGCGTATTTAATTGGAAGTCGCCCGAATGCACTAAAACTTGACATTGATGTGACATTCACAGTAGGAGTTATCCAGGGGAGAACTTTCACGTTACGTGAAGTAAAGTGAAATGAAGTGGAGTGTAGGACCATGTGTTCTTGTCAGCCAATAGTTTTGCGAGCTACGTCAACACGGGCTGTTTAGCACTTCAATTATGTGTTTATGATGGTGTAGACACGTCTTCTTCGGCCTGGTTAGCTTGTCTGCGTCTTGTGAACACCAAAACACTGTGGTCTTTGAGGTGGATTCGCACGGGTTCAGATGTACGACTTACAACCACATCAGTCGTGTAGTGGGAACCAGTGGTCAAGAAGCCCTCGATCGTGCACGACTCCTTCAGTCGTGTACAGTCGTCTGGGCGTAGACTAACTAGGTCACTCGATGTTGGCATGATGAGATATTTCACTTGACTTAGAAAATACATTGCGAGAACGTCCAGAGACGTGGACTGGTCAAGAAATTCAGGCAAATAATATACGGTCGTACAATTGACCCCTTGATAACCTAGCTTTATTTTGAGCTCTAGTAGTAAGCTTATATTGCATGCACTTGAAACCTAATCTCCTTCAACTACTCCCATTTCCATTTTAGTGAACAATTTGTTTTCAAACAGACCACATACATTGGCTGTGCTTTGATCGAATTGTTACGTACATGAATCTTTATCATACACTATGTTTATTTAGGTTAAGTGAATTTTACGTTACCGTAACGTAATCCTGAAATAAGTCCTTACTTTACGAAGCGAGAGCTTAAGGTGAGAGTGTAGGGAACGCGAGTTAAGGGGAGTGTTTTAGCACTTTTTGTATCAAAACTTTATTTGCCAAAATAAATAAAATATTCACCCAGTAGAAACATAGTTTTCAATTTTCTTCACAGGAATGCCAGGCCTCCACCGTGGTTCGGATTCCACGTTAAACTGTAGGTCCTCCATTTCATCTCACAATCACCCTACCATTACACATTAGTGTAAGTGCGTACAACCCGAACGGGTAGTAAGACGCAGTGCTAATAATAATAATAATAATAATAATAATAATAATAATAATAATAATAATAATTTTCTTCACATGGTGATGTCAACAATTCATGAATATCTGTCATGACTGAGCATAACGGCATTTGATGACAAACTTTTTAAATTAAAAGAAAAAAGTTGTCATTAAATTCCAGGACACCCTTGAACAGAGCAGATATTCAAGAAATGTTGACATCACCATATGAAGAAAATTAAACTTTATATTTGTACTGGAGAATTATTTTATTCATTTTGGCCAAAAAAATATTTTGCTATAAAAACTGCATAAACACTGCCCTTTACTCGCCTTTTCTACAATCCCACCTCAAAAGTACCAACTCAGAATTGTAACAATTCCATATTTTGTTTTGAAAAGAATCATTTGGCGTTTATAAAACCTGAAAAGTACCAACGTGGGAATGTATTTCGATTGCATGTTGGATACTGTAGGAAATTCTGAATTGTTACAATCGTTAAATATTTTGTTCTCAAACGAATAATACAGGGTGGCTCACTGAAAAGTAGCCCACCTCCTATATCCAGCAGGCGCCTCACTCTGAATTGTAGGAGGTCAATCCCCTTCCCCCCATATTGTGACATGAAGAATGAGTCAATAAAGCTTTAGACAAGCAGTTCACTTGCTCATTTTTCTGTTCACAATATGGTTGGAAGGGGATTGACCTCCTACAATTCAGAGTGAGGCGCCTGCTGGATATAGGAGGCGGGCTACTTTTCTGTGACCATCCTGTATCTGCCAAAGGTTAGGGTGAGTTTAGATTAATTATTCGTTTGAAACAAAATCTTGAACTGTACCAATTCCTCGCCTGGTCCGGACGGGATAAAGGTCGAGGTGCTGGAGAAGACGGCTGACCTTATTGCTCCTTTCCTTGCAGGGCTGTTAAACGAATGCCTCGCTCAAGGCAGAATCCCGAACATCTGGAAGCAGAGCGAGGTAATCGTGCTAAGCCAGGGGGAGGATAAAAATCCGCTTATTCCGAAGTCATACAGACCCATCTGCCTGTTGAACACAGCAGGGAAGTTGCAGGAGAAGATATTGTGTGAAAGATTACTGAGACACAGGACAGTCATGGGCATGCATCAGCAGCAGTATGGCTTCCGAAGAGGCAGGTCGACAGAGGACGCAATCTGCAGAGCAATGGAACTGATTGACTCGGCAAATGGTAAATACGTCGTAGGAATATTTGTGGACATCTCAGGCGCTTTTGACAACCTCTGGTGGCCGGCGATGTTTGACAGATTAAGAGAGATTCAGTGTCCGGGGCAGCTGTATAGGAGTCTTAAGGACTACTGTCGTAATAGATACTCCACCCTGAGATGTCCAGGAAATAAGGTTCAGAAGCTACTGACGAAGGGATGTCCCCAGGGATCGGTATGTGGCCCGATATTTTGGGATGTCAGCCTGGAACCAGTGTTGTACTTGTTGGAGGGGATGCCAGAGACGCAGGGTGTGGTTGCCTTCGCAGACGACCTTCTAATAGTAATAGAAGGGTACTCGAGAAGGAACTTAGAGGAAAAAAGTAACCAGGTGCTTGAAGAACTTGACACCTGGTGTAAAAGTGTCAAGTTAAAAATGGCACCGGCGAAGACGACCTTCATGCTGTTTAAGGGTAGATTGGCTAGGGATCCGACCATAAAGTTAGGTACGAAATCTATAAGAAGAAGCCATACGGTCAGATACCTGGGAGTTACCCTAGATGAAAAGAGGAACTTCACAGCGCACATGGAGGGAGTGATGGGGAAAACTCTGTCGGTGATGAATAAAATTATAAGCATGGGACAGAGGCGGTTTTATCTGCCTATGCGGATAATAAGGACATACCATCAGATGATCCTTCTCTCCATTGTGAGCTATGGGGCGTGCATCTGGGCTCACAGACTAACCAATGTCGCTCCGGCTAAGGCGATTCAGGGTCTGCAGAGGAACATCTTATTGAGGCTGACGGGAGCCTACCGGACTGTAGCAACGGATGCATTGAGTGTGGCCCTAGGCGTATGGCCGTTGGACCTCCTCATAAGGAAGAAAGCTGTGGCGTACTGGCTAAAAACGAGAAACTTGGAGAAGGTGAGACTCCTCACCACACACGATGTGAGAACTTTTGGAGAGGCGGAAATAGTCCTGTTGGAGGAGTGGCAGAGACGTTGGGAGAGAAGTGGGACAGGTAGGAGGACTTATCAATTGTTCCCAAATGTGGTTGAGAGACTAGAGAATAAGCACCTCCAGCCATCTCGGGGTCTTGTCCACTTCATCACGGGGAAGGGACCGTACCCGGCATCTCTAAGGAAGCTGGGATTGATAGAGTCAGGGAATTGTCAATGTGGTGAGGAGGGAACCCCTGAACATGTGGTGCTTGAGTGTGTCATTACACTAGAAGCAAGAAGGAACTACCAGAGAGAGATCCAGGGAAGATTAGTAGGCGAAGTACTGAGGGACCCAGTCTATTGGAAATTCTTAGACCAGATTGCACTGGAAGCGTCAGATAGAGCAAAGACAGCCTACATAGACAGACTTAAAGAGGCACAGGGACGAATAAGACGGGACGTTGACACTGACAATGACGAAGAAGATGACAGCGACACGGAGGGCGGGACTGACACGGACACTAGTGCGGTCTCAGCGGGGAGTGAGTAGGGAAAAAAGGATTGTTAAAAGGGGATAAGTGGTAACAATCCTTGCCGGGAAAAAAAAAATGTGTATGTGCTGGGAGGAGCAAGCGCGAGCCCTGGGAACTGGATTCCAGTACGACTGAGTGTCTGAAGGAACACGGGGGATGCCCTTGAGATCCAGAAGACAGTTTTCCAGTCGTATGAACAAAAGTTAGTGGAATGATTATGAACTCTGAGGGGTTCCCTGCACCGTATGACCCACCACCTTGGAAACAAGAGAGGTGGGTTGTGGTTGATGGGCCCTCAGAGTCAAGATGGAGAAAGGCGGCTGCCCTGCAGCCCTCTGGGTGATGGTGTTCCCCGGCAGTAATGGGAATAGAATAGTTTAGTATTTTAGCTTAGCTTAGTTAGTAGTTAATATATATAATTAGGGACGGGGGAACTAGATAGGGGGTAGATTAGGAAATTCAGCTGCCAAGGGTAGAAAGTAGGCGGGGCACCAACTCTGATAGGGCGCCTCCCCAGGTGGTTATTATGGGGATGCCCACCTCTGCTGAGCGCTTGGCGGACTCGGGAGTGAAATCCCGAGCATTGTGAAGGGCCTAGCGGGGGAGGGTACCGGAGGCGTAATATACCCGGGGTGGATCAAATTGAGCTAAGGGTAGTTGAATTTCATTTAAGTTAAGAGCCAAAATATGTGTTGTAATGATAAAAAGGAAATTCATATTAAAATTGTGTAAATTAAGTAAAAGTTGTGGAAAAAACGGCCCGGATTTAAAGATTGTAAGATACCGGGCCTGTAAACACTGAATAAATAAAAAATAAATGTACCAATTCCTACTTTTGTATAGCAAAAAGACCTGTAGTAAAAAATCAGGAATCGTTTCAGTTCCGAGTTTCTAGTCGTCTCAATAGCTGTGAGTCAGTAGTTTTAGAGTTGAGTGTACGTTCGGAGAGAACATTTAGATGATGTATGAGCTGCTCGTTCACGCCTGAATCCTAACTTTTGACAAGTTATCCGCGTCCTGTTCGATCATGTGTGCGAGTTGTGTGGGTGAGCACCTTCAATTTGTTCAGACCACCGACTAGGGAGGCTCCCATTTGAAAGTGACGGAGTAATGATCCGTGCCTAGAACTGCTATATTATTATTATTATTATCATCATCATCATCATCATCATCATCATCATCATCATTATCATTATTATCATCATCATCATCATCATCATCATCACCGCGTCTTAATACCCGTCCGGGTTCTACGCATTTACGCTAATGTGTGATGGTAAGGTGATTGTGAGAAGAAATGGAGGACATACAGTTTAACGTGGGATCCGAACCACGGTGGAGGCTTGGCATTCCACACATTCACAAGTTGTGATTAATACACGTCTTGTCAGAGGTGAAGGAAGGGTTTGGCAATCAGATAAATCTGTGCCGGGACCGAGGATTGAACCCCGGACCCCCAGCACAGAGGTCTGACACCTTACCCTAGACCACCAGGTCACCTAACCGCTATATTAGAGGTCGGAAGGACTGCTCATTGTTGGGACTAGTTTGTTTATTTATCACCGCCACACTGCGTCTCACAACCTGTTTTTCAGGATATACGAATATACAATAATTACTCTAATGAGGAAGTAACAATTTTAGAGATAGTCTAACCGCATTTGCGTGGAAACCAATTAGGAAAAACCACCCTCAGAAGACCCAACCGGGATTAAAACCCCATCAACCCCGTCATTAGAAGACCAGTCTAACGCGAGAGTGACGCCTTAGACTGTTAGGTCACTGAAGCGGGTATGGGCATAGTTCAAAGTGATTCGGTTAAATGCAATAAGCAATTCATTATTTCTAGTTCAGTCATTCGCGAACAAGAGCTTGTAGTTCACATCTTGTAGCTCGATAGTTTGCGAACTAGTTTGTGGAAAAAAGCAAGGTAAACAGAGTCTACATAGAGTCTGAATCGGGTAGGATATTTTTTTCTTTTTTACACTTATAAACATTACATGAAATAATTTTATTATATTATGTATACGAAGTAATGTAATTTAATTCTGTCGCTTTTGATGGATAATATTGATATTTACCTATTAAATTAAACTAATTTTATTATTTTTAGCACCGCGTTTTACTTCTCGTGACAAGGAACTACATCTTTCTTTCACTTCACAACCGCCGTTTAAGGGGTAATAAGACATATATGAATCGGCGTGCTTATTAATTATTCACATCACTTTTTTTTTCGTCCATCCAAAGACCAACTATTTAAAGCTTTCAGTTAAATGTCCCAAATTAACAAATATTCCAGTGTTTTTTTACTAGATTTTGCAAAATCTCCTGTGTTTGTCCAGTTTTTCAGGCGCGTCGTGGGTGATCCTGCTGGAAAGCCTTTGCGGATATCCCTGGAGACCCTCGGCTGGACCTCAGCTGTCTGGAGATGGGCGGGAGAGGGAGGGAGGTCACGCACGTGGCGAGCGTTAATGCTATAAACAATGCGGTCAACTCCGACGCTTCGCGAGGTTTAAAGCGCTCTTGGTGGAAGTTTAATTAACT
Organism: Timema cristinae; assembly: GCA_039000515.1. Lineage (NCBI taxonomy): Eukaryota > Metazoa > Arthropoda > Insecta > Phasmatodea > Timematidae > Timema > Timema cristinae. The sequence goes on along the minus strand of JBCFYV010000003.1, from coordinate 33,913,649 downwards.
CGCCAGGTAACCACAAGTTTAAACAGCGTCACGTAGGTGCCTGACAAATACGAATGCCACCTCCCAGTGATCTCAATAATTAGCACCAATTTGTTAAACAGAGAGGAGAGGGTATGTTTTTATTCGCGAAAACGTCTAAAACGAACCACAAATCGAAAAAGGATTGTGTAGAAACGTTGAAATAACGTTTTAATTATGTTTTGATTTTTTCACCAGGGCATTTTTCCCGCTCCGTGTTCAATTTTTCACATGAAGTTATTTTTAGAAAATACGAACCATATTTTTTGCGTCCATTAATGCTAACATTTTAGTGTTTAATTAATGTTATTTTATGGGTTCTATTGATAATATCTATAAAAAGTGACAGCCACAGATCACATTAATTGACGTATCAATACATGACGGTAGCCTAGCAACTTTTAGATAGGTTCTTACTGCTATGAAAATCCTGTATTGGTGCACAATTTCCACATGTAATTAGATACACTAATGGGATAGCGATTAGTTTTTTTTAGCACCACGTCTTACTACCCGTTCGGGCTAAAAGCTATTAGTAATGTAGAATTTAGAGAAAATATTTGCGTGGAGGAAGGTTTTTCCTTACTCTGTCCACGCAGGTACCCTTCTTCTAAAATTATTCTCCCCGTTCCTAACCCTGTTAATAGCACGGGGTTAAAATTGCGGTGAACATCGAATTCACACAAGAGGGTGAAACCTCTTTCAAAAGCGCACAAGGAAAATGCAACATTACAAACAACTTGTACCCACAATTATGGCGGCAACGAGCTATCACGTTGAATGTAATTCTCAAAAATGTAATCAGCAAACGGTTAATAGCTTTTCAATATTTGTACTAAATTGGGTTATGTTCGTCCAACGTCAACAAACGGTGTTGTCATCTACAGGGACATATAAACTACAAACTATGTTGCTCTTTTGTTGCACCTACTTTGCGCGCTTCTGATATAGGTACCCCAAAGAAGGTACACAAATTCGTCCTGTGCGCTTTTAGTGCGTAGCCGTTAAACGTATAAAGTTTAAAAAAAAAATTGTAAAGTTTTTTGCCTCAGATAAAGTGGGCAGCTAAAGCAAAAGTGGAGGTAGGGGGCGGATCCCACACACCTGGTTAGAGAGATAGTACAGTACTGCGGATGAGGATACGTCATGGCGACCTGTCCTCGACCTTTCTACGGGGGGAGGGGGGGGGGAGTTTTATAGCCCCATTACCGGAAGAAATGATGCCACCAGGAGCAAGATATTTCACACTTACGATGACCCCGGGGCGATATTTACGATGCCGAGCGACAAGAGCCAAGGAAACTTGTTTCAGGAACAAGAAATTTGCCTTGTTTCGTCCTTTTTTTTTTTCAGTGATACAGCCGTTTTACAAACTGGCCGGGGTTGTACGCGTATTCACAATAATGAAGTAGTGGATTAGTAAGGTAGAATTCATAGTAAGTGCACCCGAATTGGCGCGCAGGGAAAATATTTAGAAAAACCAAAACCAAAAAAACATCCAGTTAGGTCTGAAATTCGAACCCTCACTTCCAGTCATCAGCAAATCAGATTAGATGAGCTTGATGCCTTTGTCATTGAAACCATCGATGCGGGTTATTTTACGTTGATCCGATATAACTGGTTTCAAACCCAGACGAGGCCGACAAATTTTTCTTGCGCTATAAATACCATAGCACAACTTTCTTCGGAGGAAACGTAAAGCCGTCGGTCACATGCCGATTGTGACATGAAAAATATGCATGGAAAGTATGTTAAAATACCTTTCCCGGCCAAATTGATAGGCTCTTTCAAGATCGTATAGTTTCAGTGAGGAAGGCAAATGGAAACAACCGCACATTCAGGACTTTCTCAGTGCGTGTGATCTCTACCAGATGGTGAAAGAACACTAACGGTCCAAAGGGCTCCGGACGGATGGGAAGCGCATCAAACCAACCGTCGGGTTATAAACTCACAATCAATTAATTCACACAGATATGCTAGTAGTTTATAGTTTCACCCAATACAAATGTATATTAGCTTAAATCTGAAAATTGAGTTGAAATAAATTATTTCCATTAAGTTTTAAGTTTGGGAAATTATACCAATAATAATTCACCGACAGTTGAAAAAAAAAAGGGTTCAAATATTTACCTCACCACTCATCACTGGACAGTTATACTTTTAAACCAGAGTTGACTCGTTTATGGTCATTTGACAATAAAAACATTATTTTACAGAATGAATAAATGAATGAAGAATGAATAATAATAATACTCTAATAAATAGTGAGTCAATTATTTTAAATTATTATAGTTCACAGGTTATAAGTAGTTATAATGGGGTTAAACTTGCTATTTTATGATTTTCATGTTTTAGAAATGCATAATATGCCAGAGAGAGGGCCAGATAATCCCAACTAATGACTTTACTCTCCACCACCACCTTATTTTTTGGGATACTTGGGGAAAAAAATGTAAATGCTTTCTATTCTTTATTTAATACAAAAATCAATGTACCACTGCAAGTATAATGGTAGACAAAAATTACAAGATTATCGTGATGGTTGTCTTTGTTTTGTTTTCATTACTTCTTGAATATTGGGTTTGATTTTTGACAGAGCACACCACAAATCACTTTCCACTTCAGGTTGACAACTCTGTCTAGTTGAAGATTCGGTGGTGTTGCACGTGGCCTCAATGGTAGCTGAGGGCAACGTTTTTCAAATTGGGTTCTTCCAGTTATCTCAGGCTTCAAGAGGCAATTTTAGAATACTCTTTATTTGTTTTTAACACTATAACATAGCATCAATAATTAAGATTAACAAATTTTCAAAGACGCAGCCAGAACATGGGAAATTTTCTGTTTGTTGTATACTTTTCTACTTGTAAGCGTTAACTGCCGATTTTGAATGTTAATATTATTTGTGTTAAAAAAAATTCTAAGAGGGCTCCAGCATGTATTTTTTATGATGCAAAGGTTCCTTTCGACTAAAAAGTTTGGGAACTTCTGTTTTAGGGAGAGCGTAGAAAGGAGAATTGTGGGGCGAATCCGAGGCTTACGAGTTTGAAAGTAAACACATGCATCCAAACTTTTGGCTGCTTATCGAATTTATTACAACTGGTAGAAGTGTTACCAATACCGCAAGAGTAAAAGTGATTCAAATTAAAATTATCTTAAATTTGTATGATTTTTGTAACGTTATTTTCGAACTGTTTGCTACACACCCCTCTGGAAGTTCTTCCCGTCCCCCAGATAGACCACACCGTTATAGAGTCAAAACAATCTTAGTAATTATCATTGTTAAATGATCTTAACAAAATATTTTAAAAACTAGTGTGTTTTATATATCTTCCTTCCTTCTAATGATATTTTAAAAATATAGTAAATTGATGAATGAGCATTTAAGATTGACACTGTAATTAAAACTAAAAATATGACATATGTATTTTTTTAAATACATCATATTTGACTTGTTATTATAATGACGATAATAGTAATAATGTATTATTGTTATTATGATTATAAAAATAATGATAATTATTATTTAACTAATTTGTAAATGCATCAAGATATTAAAATAAATAAATGTGTATTAAGTATGGGTTTTTTTTACTGAAAAGTGATCAAACGTACCATGATATTGTATTTAAAAGTTCAAGTACCATTATTCATTCACTCATTATTGCTTAGTATAACGTTTATTTTATCAGCTTTTAGGAAACTAATGGAATAAAATATACTTGGAAAATCTTATCAACTGAGTCATGAAAGGTCAACACACATCACACAAGAATAGACTGACCTTTGAGGTGATATTATAAAGACCTTATCCAGGAAGTGTGAGAAAATGAAGAATTGACTTTTAGAGTGACAACCAAGAGGTTAGAGAAATCATGAGAACACAAAGGAAGCATTGACCTGAGTGACAACCAAGAGGTTAGAGAAAGTATGAGAACACGAAGGAAGCATTGACCTGAGTGACAACCAAGATGTTAGAGAAAGTATGAGAACACGAAGGAAGCATTGACCTGAGTGACAACCAAGAGGTTAGAGAAAGTATGAGAACACGAAGGAAGCATTGACCCGAGTGACAACCAAGATGTTAGAGAAAGTATGAGAACACGAAGGAAGCATTGACCTGAGTGACAACCAAGAGGTTAGAAAAGCATAAGAACACAAAGGAAGCATTGACTTGAGTGACAACCAAGAGATTAGAAAAAGCATAAGAACACGAAGAAAGCATTGACCTGAGTGACAACCCAAGAGGTTAGAGAAAGTATAGAACACGAAGGAAGCATTGACCTGAGTGACAACCAAGATGTTAGAGAAAGTATGAGAACACGAAGGAAGCATTGACCTGAGTGACAACCAAGAGGTTAGAAAAAGCATAAGAACACAAAGGAAGCATTGACTTGAGTGACACCAAGAGATTAGAAAAGCATAAGAACACGAAGAAAGCATTGACCTGAGTGACAACCAAGAGGTTAGAGAAAGTATGAGAACACAAAGGAAGCATTGACCTGAGTGACAACCAAGAGGTTAGAGAAAGTATGAGAACACAAAGGAAGCATTGACCTGAGTGACAACCAAGAGGTTAGAGAAAGTATGAGAACACGAAGGAAGCATTGACCTGAGTGACAACCAAGATGTTAGAGAAAGTATGAGAACACGAAGGAAGCATTGACCTGAGTGACAACCAAGAGGTTAGAAAAAGCATAAGAACACAAAGGAAGCATTGACTTGAGTGACAACCAAGAGATTAGAAAAAGCATAAGAACACGAAGAAAGCATTGACCTGAGTGACAACCAAGAGGTTAGAGAAAGTATGAGAACACGAAGGAAGCATTGACCTGAGTGACAACCAAGAGGTTAGAGAAAGCATGAGAACACGAAGGAAGCATTGACATGAGTGACAAGAAGCATTGACTTGAGTGACAAACAAGAGGTTAGAAAAAGCATAAGAACACGAAGAAAGCATTGCCATGAGTGACAACCAAGAGGTTAGAGAAAGTATGAGAACACAAAGGAAGCATTGACCTGAGTGACAACCAAGAGGTTAGAGAAAGTATGAGAACACGAAGGAAGCATTGACCTGAGTGACAACCAAGAGGTTGAGAAAGTATGAGAACACGAAGGAAGCATTGACCTGAGTGACAACCAAGAGGTTAGAAAAAGCATAAGAACACAAAGGAAGCATTGACTTGAGTGACAACCAAGAGATTAGAAAAAGCATAAGAACACGAAGAAAGCATTGACCTGAGTGACAACCAAGAGGTTAGAGAAAGTATGAGAACACGAAGGAAGCATTGACCTGAGTGACAACCAAGGTTAGAGAAAGCATGAGAACACGAAGGAAGCATTGACATGAGTGACAAGAAGCATTGACTTGAGTGACAAACAAGAGGTTAGAAAAAGCATAAGAACACGAAGAAAGCATTGCCATGAGTGACAACCAAGAGGTTAGAGAAAGCATGAGAATACGAAGGAAGCATTGACTTGAGTGACAACCAAGAGGTTAGAAAAAGCATAAGAACACGAAGAAAGCATTGACCTGAGTGACAACCAAGAGGTTAGAGAAAGCATGAGAACACGAAGGAAGCATTTACATGAGTGACAAGAAGCATTGACTTGAGTGACAACCAAGAGGTTAGAAAAAGCATAAGAACACGAATAAAGCATTGCCATGAGTGACAACCAAAAGGTTAGAGAAAGCATGAGAACACGAAGGAAGCATTGCCATGAGTGACAACCAAGAGGTTAGAGAAAGCATGAGAACACAAAGGAAGCATTGACCTGAGTGACAACCAAGAGGTTAGAAAAAGCATAAGAACACGAAGAAAGCATTGCCATGAGTGACAACCAAGATGTTAGAGAAAGCATGAGAACACGAAGGAAGCATTGACCTGAGTGACAACCAAAAGGTTAGAGAAAGCATAAGAACACGAAGAAAGCATTGCCATGAATGACAACCAAAAGGTTAGAGAAAGCATGAGAACACGAAGGAAGCATTGACCTGAGTGACAACCAAGATGTTAGAGAAAGCATGAGAACACGAAGGAAGCATTGACCTGAGTGACAACCAAGAGGTTAGAGAAAGTATGAGAACACGAAGAAAGCATTGACCTGAGTGACAACCAAGAGGTTAGAGAAAGTATGAGAACACGAAGGAAGCATTGACCTGAGTGACAACCAAAAGGTTAGAGAAAGCATGAGAACACGAAGGAAGCATTGACCTGAGTGACAACCAAGAGGTTAGAGAAAGCATGAGAACACAAAGGAAGCATTGACCTGAGTGACAACCAAGAGGTTAGAAAAAGCATAAGAACACAAAGGAAGCATTGCCATGAGTGACAACCAAGAGGTTAGAGAAAGTATGAGAACACGAAGGAAGCATTGACCTGAGTGACAACCAAAGGTTAGAGAAAGCATGAGAACACGAAGGAAGCATTGACCTGAGTGACAACCAAGAGGTTAAAGAAATCATGAGAACACAAAGGAAGCATTGACCTGAGTGACAACCAAAAGGCTAGAGAAAGTATGAGAACACGAAGGAAGCATTGACATGAGTGAAACCAAGAGGTTAGAGAAAGCATGAGAAACAAAGGAAGCATTGACCTGAGTGACAACCAAGAGTTAGAGAAAGCATGAGAACACGAAGGAAGCATTGACATGAGTGACAACCAAGAGGTTAGAGAAAGCATGAGAACACGAAGGAAGCATTGACCTGAGTGACAACCAAAAGGTTAGAGAAAGCATGAGAACACGAAGGAAGCATTGACCATGAGTGACAACCAAGAGGTTAGAGAAAGCATGAGAACACGAAGGAAGCATTGACCTGAGTGACAACCAAAGGTTAGAGAAAGCATGAGAACACGAAGGAAGCATTGCCATGAATGACAACCAAAAGGTTAGAGAAAGCATGAGAACACAAGGAAGCATTGACCTGAGTGACAACCAAGATGTTAGAGAAAGCATGAGAACACAAGGAAGCATTGACCTGAGTGACAACCAAAAGGTTAGAGAAAGCATAGAACACGAAGGAAGCATTGACATGAGTGACAACCAAGATGTTAGAGAAAGCATGAGAACACGAAGGAAGCATTGACTGAGTGACAACCAAGATGTTAGAGAAAGCATGAGAACACGAAGGAAGCATTGACCTGAGTTACAACCAAGAGGTTAGAGAAAGCATGAGAACACAAAGGAACATTGCTTTCTAAATGAAATCAAAACACTATCCAGGAAGCATGAGAACACCAAAGATTGAAACGGTAAACCTTTGAACGACACAATCAGTCCAATTAAAATATAGTAAGCGATGAGAACACCAAGAAGGAAACGACCTTTGGCAGCCACCAGGACCTTATCGAGGAAGCGCAGCCACTCGAACACGAACACTGGCCTTTTGGCTTCTGGAATCTGCTGCAGGGCCTCTTCGTTCAGAGTCAAGCTGTGGCTTAGCTCCATCATCATAGCGACAGGCCTGAAACACAACAGTGATCAGTGATAGTTAAATGTGTTTGTTTAGTTGATGGTTTAAAACAGTGATATAAAAAACTTTGTGAAATCATACCGGACTGCGATTTTTTTAAATGAAAGCGGAGCCTTGACATTCTTTTCTTTTTTATTTACCACTTATTACTACCTGTTCATGTTATATGCATAATAATTAGTCCCTATTCTAATAGAATATGGGGGAAGAATGAAGCATTTTAGAGGTAATCTATCCGCACTTAAGTAGAAGGAAAGTGAGAAACTATTTTAGGAAAAACCACCCTCAGTAGACCCGACCGGGATTCGAACCCCATTTCCCCGTCATCAGCAGGCCAGTCCAAAACGAATAACGCGTATATATATATATATATATATATATATTATATATATATATATATATATATATGGCCATTCCGCCACTGAAACGGGTAAGGCGTATATTGACCTGGTCAAGATTCGAACACGGGACGTCCGGTGCGAATACGCCACGTGTGTTTGGATCCACATACAAAGATGTTCTACATTGTATCAATGAGAGATTTAAATGCATATTTTCCGAAGCCCGGGTAGTGCAGAATATGCGTTACAAGACGTCTTAATCCACTGTTAACATGTAACTCGTGTAGGCTAAACAGGTAGAATCAGGCGTATCGTGGTGTGGTTTTCTGTATTCTACTTTAAAAACAGTGGAATTAAGATCAGCAAAACCAATTTACAAAAGTAAGAAAACATTTTTTTCTTAGTATATAATAAGTAAATTATCCCAGATCGCTGCTGTCGAATGAACGTTAAACCGCACTTGATACGTTTTCTAGTCAGAGCGTCGTTATCTGTGTCTAATTTTATCACGTCTGACTCGCAAGCGGCCTCGAGTCGAGTTGGTCTGAACTTGTGAGCGGGGAAAAAAAAACATATTGAACCGACTGGGGTTGGCCACACTGCGAGCGCTAGCGGGAACATACATCTTCACTGTCGCTCAACGCCCAACATCGAGCAGCCATGTTTGATTTCTATCGCTGTCACGCTCAGTTACCAAGCGGTTTCGGATGAGTCAACGCAGTCGAATATGGACGCCGAGGTAGTTATCGCTGCTGTTCACAAGCACAAAGTATTGTGGGACACGTCAGACAAAAACTTTAAGGACAGAAGGGCTTGCAGTATAGCTTGGGAGGAAGTCTGTAATGAAATTAACAATCATGACCGTGAGTATATCATGTTTTACTGTACAATATACTTCGCTGTTTAAATACCTCTGGTATAGTTGTATAAATGGTGTGGATAATTAAACTACACTAAGTTACAAAATAGCTCATTAGATAACGCGATTTAAATTTTTAGTATATAAAAGTATTTGACCCGTTCTTCGCAAGGTTAAACAGCACTAAAACTAAATAAAATTAGAACATTCAACATCTGGCTGCCCACTTTTTTTTATATATAGTTCCTCTTTGTACAATCCTGAGCTAACTATGGCGATCACACACCAATCATGATATTAATCAATTTATTATTTGAGACAAAATATTACCTAAAACAAACACAAATTATTAACAACGCAATATTTACCTAGACACGATCATAAAGTAAAATAAACGAACTAATACTTTGTTTAAAAAATATGTTTGGGGGTTGGAGAGAGCATCACAGTTCACCGAGCTATATCGCCTGATTGTATTTTAATGTCGCTACTAGATCGGCACTTATATTAATCCTTACGATTTTTAGCTGTGTTATTGCAACCGTGTTGGATCCCCTTTAATATGATATTTAGTTTTTGTATTAGTTTATTTTTAGATTTTATCTCGTCTACCTATATAAAATTCAAATTTTTTAACACATTAAGATTTTTCTTTTCTTTTAGCCATTTCCCACCCCCTACTTTTAAATTCCAAACTTTCCAACTTTGGTTAGGGTTGGGTGGTGTTTTTACAAACTTGGCAAATTTAAAATTTCTTTCATGCTAAAAAGATGTTAGGCTATAATAATTTTGGAAAGATTTAGTCTTAACCCCCCCGCTCTACCTCACCTCTTTTACTTGCCATTTTGAAATTTTTGGATTTATTTTATTAGCTTGCTTGTATATGGTTTATTTACGTGCTTGCGAGATTTCAATTTTAAGCCACACCGAAAAGTAGTGTTTTACGGGTTCTACTTGAATATTAGTGGTATAAATCTCAAGCTCTTACATTTCCCAGGGTTCAATTTTGAAATTCGTTATGTTCAGACGTCATTCGTCTCCCCTGGAAGGTCTATAAAATACATGTCGAACTTACATTTTATACTATTATACTAAAATGTGTTTTTTATATTAGTTTAAGGAATCTTGGGTAAGCCCTCCTTCCCTATTTACTGCTCAATTTTGAAATCTAAGCCCTTAATGGTTGTTTGGGGTAGTTTTTATACCCGCACGAACAATTTTAATTTCATACCACACTGAAAAGTAATTTGTTATTTTAGTTTTAGGAATTTTGAAACCGCCATTTCATTACCACCCTTTTTAAATAATAAAAAAGTAAAAAGTAAACACTTATTTTTTTACTGGGGTAATCCCCACCCCCTCCCCTACTTTCCAGGTAAATTTCAATTTTCTGCCTCACCTAAAGGGACTTTTTTCTGTTTACTTAACATCCGCCCCCGCCCTCCTTTACCCTAGTTTTAGTTTTCTACCACACACACAGAAGTATTTGTTTCTACAAGTTTTGGAAATTGTAACACCCTCTCCATTTCCCCTCCCAATTTAAACAACTTCATATAAATTTTGAATTTTAAGAAAAAATATGACCATCTGAAGTTGTTCTTTTACCTCCCTGATAAATTTAAATTTTCCGTCACACTTAAAAGTTATTTTTTTGTTCCCTAAAGCCTTGGTAAAATTTTTTGTTAAACATTTTAAGCCCTCAATATTTATTTGGAGTGGTATTTTTACTTGATTGCAAAATTTAACTCTTTTTTTTTTACCAAAATGAGGAGTGGTAACGCTAAATTTTAATTTTCTACCACCTCTAAAAAGTTTTTTTTTCAATTATAGTTTCCCCATTTTGAAATTTCCCGATATTAGTTTGTACTTATTATATGGGGAAGTTCCAATACCGACGTCCTGCCCAGCAAAATTTTAAGTTTCTAGGCCCAGAGGTTGGAGGCAATATGGTGATGAACTAGTTTAAGGAGTCCTAAATCTTTCTGCCCCTCTCCATTTTATTAGGGGATGAAATGTGAAACATCTTCAATAACTTCTCACTCAATTCTAGAAAGAAACCTTAATTTTAAATTCCGTGTCTCAATATCCACTAGTTCAAAAGATACATCAATGAATTTTGAAAGCTTTCAACACCCCCCCACCCCCCTCTTTTTTTTACCCCTTATAGGTAAAATTTCGCAAAATCCCATCTTATCTCTTTCCAAGGGCCTAAATGTTTCTTCTGGGCGGAGTAAGTATGGTGATGAGTGGGTCAGTGGGTTTTACCTTTTATATATTATAAAAAATATATCATATAAAATATTCTATGACTAAAACGTTTCGATATAATTATGTGTATGCATACATACAAGTATATGTATTATAAATACTATACTACACCCAGTAATAAAATATTTCATATATATATATATATATAAATATATATATTATCGTATACACTATATATCATTTATATTATGTAAAGTATATATATACACTATATAATTACATAGTATAGGTCTAGACTCTATAGGACTCGAGATTACATAAGATCACAGAATAGTTAGTAATATATATATGTAGTCTCTATAGTCTATACGATACGTCCGACACCTTAGCTCAAGCAGTAGCGTATCTTTCCAATGATCTAAAGGTACCTGGCTCCATTCCTGACATGGCCGAAAAATGTATTCATTGGTGAAAGTTGTGTTTCTCCTTTCACAGTGATGAATTAATGGCCGGGAGATTGAAGTGTCTGTTCTAAATTCAAGTTAGTGTATAGTTATATACATATATAATTATCGTATTGAGTCTATACATTATGATATGACTCTGCATTGTATTGTATAGGGCTATGTTTCATTTTGGTTTAAAAACATATAACTATATATAATGTTATATTTAAAGGATAAACCCACTTCCTGACTCGTGAACGCTTTTTACATTATATATATATATATATATATATATATATATATATATATATATATACATACACACACATACAAATAATACCGGTACATTACAGCAAATTCTCGTCACGGCTCGAAAGGAACTACAGTAGTCCCATGGCTTCTTTGATGCTGACTGACAGCTCACAGCTGACGGCTATGAAAAGTTACCAGACCAAATTACGTATCCCTACGCCGAACCATATGATCTGCAAAAACATGTGTTTAGCAGCTGTCACTTCTAACTGTCAAAATTTAGGTATATACCTACTGTCAGAAGTCAGCTGTGAGCTATCAGTCATCACCAAAAAAGCCACGGGGCTACTGTAGCAGAGGAACAGCGTGAAGCCGCCTTGTGGTTTTTCAAGAACACGTCTTTGGTATGCACGGCACCTCACCCAAAGTCGTATCGTCTTAAAGCAGCCTCACATGATCATTGCATGTAGCATAAATTATAATAATAAATATGATATTAAATTATATTAGGATTCATTACTGTAGTGAAATGATGCATTTAAATTTAAAGTATTTGTTGACATTTTGAAGCAGAGAAATGATACAAACACCCGCTCAACCCCATAGCCTCTCTTGGCTGCGTGTACAATCATAAAACAAATATATGCCACAATAATTCATAAACATTATTATGCTATTGACGATTAAAAATAACTTAGGTTTTGTCTATTTTTCAGGTGCAGCTGTTAAAAAGAAATGGAAAAATCTTAAGGATTACTACCGTTCTGAACTGATTAAGCAGGCAAGGTACAAATCTGGAGAGTCAGGCTCTTCTAAGAAAATCTCCCGTTGGCCTTATTTGGAACAAATGGCCTTTATCAAGACAACATTGTGTAATAAACCGCGTATGTGTAGCCTTCAGCGAGAAAATTACAATGAAAGTGACGAAGAAGATGAAACTGAAATTGGAAATCTGTTTACCATTAAAAACGAAAATCAAAACGATGAAACAAGTTTAGATGCAGATACTTCTAATTTTGAAAATCAACCTGGGCCATCAAACACAACCCCAAATTACACTCCGAGCGATAGCAATTCATTTAAAATGGTGGGAAATTATAAACGCAGCCACCAGGAAGCCTTTATAGAATCTTATATCGATTTGGAATCCAGAAAGAAAGCCCTTTTGGAGATGAATATGGAAGAAGATGATGATTTATTATTCTTTAAATCTCTACTCCCGGATATTAGAGTCTTACCTCGAGCAGAAAAACTGTTACTCAGAATAAAAATTCAAGAGCTTGTCTACAAATCAGTAGTACAAAATTCCACCTAAAACTCGTTGATCATCTTCAACCAAATGTTGCAACATCTTCTTCCGCGTCACTTGCGTCAACTGTGAGCCGGTGATTGGGTCTCGTTCCATCAACCTGGAGACCATCTTTTTGATGTTGCTAATAAAAACACGCGCAAGTGAAAATTGAATATTTACGTCCGATAGTAAACAATGTTAGTGAATAAGTTCCAAAAGACAGGAAAGAAAACAGTTCTAATTTCTGGTTACATTGTATTTTAATATAACCACATTCTCATATAAATAGAAAATATTTTAATCGTTAAAATTTTCGAGCTCGATATAATTCGGAATCTTTTAAGTTGTGTGTGACTCCACACATTAAAAAATGTGGGTTTTACAATTCTGTCTGTCCTAACGTGTATGTCACGGGGCTTAGATTCGAAACGGTTTTTTATTATTTTGGCCAGAGCCCTTTTAATTTAACGTAGTTTACGCCGGAATCACTATCAACTTAACGTTCAATCAATCTAAGGATACTAGTGCGAGATCAGGATTAACGTAACGTAACGTAACGTAATAACTCGAGCAAAACACCAGCAATGAAATTAGGCTGCAAGTATTTGCAATAGAACTTACTGGATGCACAAAATAAAGTGTAACAAGAGGCTACAAAGTTTTAGAGATCGCTAGACGGGGACAAACTATAACGAAGAGGTCGTCTGTATACCTTAAACAATCAAATTAAGTTCTAAATAACCGTGTTGACGTTGCTTGCAACATGATTGGCTGGATAGAGCACGTGGTTCAATTCACTTAACATTCACGTAACGCGAATTTCACTTGGAAAACCCTCAAGTAAAGTGAATAAATTTAAAATTGATATGTATTATAGAAACTAATTATACAATGATTACTTTATATGACTATAATTAAATAATCCTGAAAACCAAAATATAAAAAATTAGCCTGTTTTTGGTGGAAAAAACATAAAAAAGGGTAATATACGGAGGAATTGTAAGGTTTTCTTTCTCTCTCTCTCTCTTTCTATAATATATATATATATATATATATATAATATATATATATATATATATATATATATATATTAGAAAGGGAAATAAATTTAGGTGCTAAGAAATAAATGTCATTAAGAGTTAATTTTATACTTAAGTGTGAATGTGGGGAATGCCAGGCCTCCACCGTGGTTCGGATTCCACGTTAAACTGTAGGTCCTTCATTTCATCTCACAATCATCCTACCATTACACATTAGCGTAAGTGCGTATAACCCGAATGGGTAGTAAGACGCGGTGCTAATAATAATATACTTAAGTGTGATAGTTTAAGTAGTGAACTAAAATTAGGAGTTAACTGCATTTTGATGGCTTCCATTTTAAAACCCGAAGATTTTAAGTTACGTTTTGTTACGTTACGTGAACAATAAATGAATGAAAGTTGATCTAATCCCAGCATTACTGATGACTAATTTATTTATTTTTAATTTGAAAATGGCTCTAACGAATTGGTTCAAAATGGGTATCTGTAAAGTTTTTTTACAATATAAATTATTGCGTAGCATTTTTTTTTGTAAAAAATTAACCAAATAGTAGTTTACTGGCGAATGATTTTAGAGGAATTAGATTTTTTTAATAGCTCGATTTGGTTAAAAATAGATATATGGGAAAATTTTTAAAATTATGAATAACAATGTAAATTTTTTTTTCTAAAATAGAGTAATTTAAAGGGTGTTTACTTCAATTTTTTTTAATTTACATTTTTCAAAAATAGCATTTTCTTATCACTGTGTATTACTAAATAAAATGACTTATAAATCGAATTCAAAAACGAGCTTAGGACCTGCTTTGTAACTATTTTTTCATGATACATAAGACTATATATTTTTTATTCCTACAAACAATAGTTTGATGGTAATTTACAAATAACTTAGTTCTGAAAGTATGAAATAAAAAAATATTCAACCAATTTTGTTTAAAATATGTAATGAAGGGAGTTTATTGTTATTAACAAGATGATATTATGTTTGTTTTTCTAAGGAACAATTATAAGGTTAGTAGGTTAATGATAAACCAATTTTTGAAGAAAAAAATTCTTAGTTATACACTATATGAGAGAATGTGTACGATTATACCGTATCATTTATTCTGTAATATTTTTATTAATTTCCAGTGTGTTTCCTTGATTAAACTTAAACAAAATAAAGAATTTGAAGACTGCATTACATTCTACAACGAGTTCATATATTGCTTGAATTTAAGTTAATTGGCGCAAAAAACAATAACCTATCGCAAAGTAGTTAACATATAATACATCAGTCAAAATTTGATTACATTTTACTATTCTATCATTGGTGACCTGGTGGTCTCTAGGGTAAGGTGTCGTACTTCCGTGCTGGGGGTCCGGGGTTCAATCCTCGGTCCCGGCACAGATTAATCTGATTGCCAAACCCTTCCTTCACCTCTGACAAGACATCTTGTGAATGTGTGGAATTGCAGGCCTCCACAGTGGTTCGGATTCCACGTTAAACTGTAGGTCCTCCATTTCATCTCACAATCACCCTACCCATTACACATTAGCTTAAGTGCATATAACCCGAACGGGTAGTAAGACGCGGTGTTAATAATAATAATATTCTATTAATGTAATTTTTAATATAATGATCATATCTATCCAAAAAAAAAACAGCTGCAGATCACATGACCTAACGTATGAATATGTGAACGTAGATCTAGTAATTTTTCCTTTAAATGCAACTTTGGTAGGTAATAGATCTAGATCCGCTACAGTGGCCGCATGGTCTATGGAGCTACCTTCGCAGAATACTGGCCTGCCGAGAACGGGGAGATTGCATGGTTCCATTCCCAGTCGGGTGGTTTTTCATTCTCCCTCCAAGCAAATAGGGTTACAATTAATTTAAATTCAACATATCCTCATTACTAAAGACTATTTCAATGATCACAATTTCGCTGTTGTCAAACGAAGAATGCAGGAAAACACCGCGAGATGTATTCTGATCCGGGTATATCCGAGTTCCCGCTAATCGGCCGTGAAATGAGCTCTTCAAGATGTATCGCTGCTAGTTTACCTGCGAGAATACTTCTTGACAGTGGGCGGTGCTGCTGCCGCCGGAGTTGAAGGCGCCATCCTCGTCTTGTTCGTCAGAGTCTTGACGCGCGTCGCGACGTACGCCACACAGCGTCGCAACACCCGACCCACGCACCGCCATGTGATCATCGCGCAAGTATCAGATAGTAAATTATCAACAGGTCTTAAAGTAGTCGATTTGCTTATAAAAAAAAGGGGGAAAGTATTTTTTTTTTTACTCGAACTAGTTTTTTTTTTAGCACCGCGTCTTACTACCCGTTCAAGTTATATGCTTCGAACTAGTCGTTTATCCAACACGTGTGCATGGGGAGGGAGGGAGGACCAAGAGACTCGTAGCTACGATGCAGATTTAATCCATTACAATTCAATCTAGCAATCATCAGCAGAGCTCTACAAAATGGTTTGAAATCACGTGTTGGAAAATTAAAAGTTTTGTTGGGCCCACTCCAATATACTCGCCAAATGAAACCGCCCCAAAAATAGGTACAACCTGGAGAGAATCCTTGTGTTTAGAATGAGATACGTTTTGAAGGTTGTTTTAAATCAAAACATGTATTTGGTATAATGTTCCAAATTTAAATAAGTGTATAGAAATCATTAGTGATCTAGAGTCTTGTTGGTACAAGAAAAAAAATTATATATTTCTTCTCTAAATAAAAATGAAAGTTAATTATTTTTAATTACAAAAAATATGAGTTTTAAGTTACCCAGAGTGAGTATATCAATACATAGCCACTAAAAAAAAAAAATTAAAACAAAGTGGCTCACATTGTAAGACCTTATCTAGATAAAATTATTACTATCTAATACTATTTCTAGAAAGTTACTTTGCAAAACAATTAATTAGTTTTTAGGTGAATTATTTGTATCTTTTGGTAAAAAAAATATGTGTGTGTGTGTGTAAATTTACTAG